>LR539397.1:1510376-1535632 GCA_900536315.3 Caenorhabditis becei | reverse complement strand
CCGCCGCATCTCTGCTTTCCTTCGTATCCGCTCTCAGCGTCGCCATCTTCCTTTCATGTTCCTGTTCACGCTCTTTCATTTGCGCATCGCGTTTCGCCTCTTCGGCCCGAATACCCAACTTCATTTCTCTGCAACACCATGGTTATTTCCTGTTCAGAAAATTGATTCCCTTACTCAATCACTTTGTTGTTCGCCTCCCTCTCCTCTCTAATTCTCCTACTCGCTGCAGCCTCGGCAGCTCGGTTAGCCGCATCGCGATCATTCCAAACTGAAAAAAACAGAGTTCTTTTTTAGTGTCTTACTGCCTTTTTTGACTTCTGAATCCTGACAAAAGCCTAACCTAATGATAAATGATAAAAATGATAAAATAAATCCGTCCATGAGACAAATTAGACCTACGTTTTTTCATATCTTCCATGCCTTGTTCATGAGCTTTTTTTTCCTCCTCTTTGGCAGCTTGGAGCGCCTTGTATCTGGCACCCGGAGCATTCTGAAAGTGTTCAGGCCTGCATGTCATACTTGAGATTGTCCACTCACCGAGTTTATCTCTTCCACTTTGTTGTTGACAATGTCCAACAGTCCGACTGCTGCTGCACCGGCTGCACAAATTTCGAGGATCGTTGGAAGGGCTGCTAGCGCTGCCGCTGCCATTGTTAAGCAAGACTACTGTAGTTGTTTCCTGAATCGAGAAAAGGTAAGACATTGATGAGGAGAGTTGCGAGAAGGAGCGATAGAATGAAGACTGAATTGCAATGTGAATGGTTATATAGGAAACAGATAAGAGTGAGCAATGGAATAAGAGAGAGCAAACAAGTTAACAATAGGAATCGTGAGGAATTATTCCTCACTATTCCAAGCAACCATACATCGTGATAACTTATCAGTTCCGGAACGAAAATGAAATAGGGAGGAGTTAAAGAATTAGCAGAAATCAGTGAACTGTGAAAAGTATGAAACGTTGAAAACGTCAGTGGAAAAGTAAAAAGAACGTCAAGATGTATGTATCTACATTCATTCAATCAGCGTAACAGAAACAGATCCTCTTGGAAACCAGCCATCATTTTCTCAAAGTCTTGACTCAGAATCGCTGCGATACTTCCGTATCTTTTGATATCTTGAGCACTTCCTTTTGAGATGTACTTTGGCAATTTCAAGCACACCAAACTCATTTTTTCATCGGTTAGAATGTCTCTTACACTTTTCAAAAAGTTCTGAAATATAAGAGTGAGCAATGACACTACTAGAGGCCAGCATACCAGTTGGTTCGCATGAATCGGAGTTGATATTGATCTTGTAACAAAACGGTTGAGTCCGTCCTCAAATGACTTCTTCTGATGACTCAATCTTTTGAAATAGTCGGCTAGCGCTTCAGGATCGATTTTAAGATCTTCTTCGAGAATAGGAGAACACTATCAAGCAGTTAGTTCAGTTATTCTAAATTCAAGCGTACCCGCAAACTGATACTCTGAAGACACTCCATGATACTGTAACAAGTCCTCATCATGTCCAATATAGATCTGCTGTTTTCTCTCTGAGCTTCAGTCTGGTAATGCATTCGTAGTTGTTGAACGAATTCCTCCATTTGTTTTAATTGTAACTGATGTTTTTCTGCTCTCCTGGAGAAACTTGAAATTTTCGAAAAGTGATCACTTTTCCAACTTACTGTTGCTCTAATTGTCTATATGTGACATCATCCATCCTGCTCAAACCTGTTCAAAAATAATTGAAAAACTGTAATTGGCGAGTTCAAAAATACATACGGAACGATGTAAACCTCTTTTGAAAAATAATATAAAATTAGTACAAATCGTTTATAAGCGGAACATGTTATCAAGAGGTGAAATGTCCCAAAAATCAACGGGAATTGTGTTGGATTGCCTTGGCCGTTCCCCCATTCAAAATACTTGCTACTTCTTTCTCAAACTGACTGTCCAGGAGTTCTTTGAAGCTCGTGATCTCTCTCTCCAAGTTTCCCACTTTATCGCAGTATTCCCTGATTTTATCGGTTCTTCCGTTATCGATAGCTCTCGGCATTTGTTGTTGAACTGCCAAAAGATCGCGGTGTGCCATAGTCCTGTCCAGCTTCTTGATGTATTCCTAAACTTTCACATTCAGTTCTTCGAGTTGTTGTGTTTTTTCTCACATTGCAAGTATTATGTAGTTTCGTGTCGACACGGTCAGAATTGCTGGCAACTTGGCGATACGTTCGAACTTGATTGTTGTACCGGGCAGTCTCCTCTACGAGCACTTTAAAATCTTCATCAAGAATACCAGGTGGAATGCCTGTTTCTGCTTCGAATCCATCGCATTCGGTGTGAATCTGCACCAAAGAGTTTCTCGTTTTGTATGCCGGCTCCAACAGTTTGCGGAACTCGGAAACTAATTCTTTCGATTCCTCCAAGGTCAGATGACTGACCAGTTCAGCAGTTCCCTTTTCCAGTTGTTCCAGTGTCAGTCTGTTAGCCTCCTTGATTTGGTTTCTGAAAGACTCTTTTCAACTCATCTCAACTATTTCTTCTCACCGTCTCTCCTTGATGTTCTCAATTTTCATCTGCGCAGTTTCTTCATGAATTCTCAGAATCTGCTGCTGATTCGCTTCCTCCAACTTCATCATCTCCTCTCCATATATTTGCTGTGCTTCTTGCCTCTCCTTCACCACTTTCTCCTTCTCTTCCTCCGCTTCCTTGATCTTTTTCTCTCCTTCAACTTTCGCAACTTCCAACTTCTCCTCTGCTTTCTTTTTCTCTTCTGTGTACTTCTTATCGAGTCCATTCATCTGAAGCAATCCCATTCATCCACTCCCACAGTTCTCCTCCCTCACCTTTCTCTCGTGTTCTCTCTCCATTTGCTCCCTCGCTTCCTTATTTTCCGAAGTCAACTTCTTCATCTTGTCAGCATGATCTTTCTTCATCTTCCGAATGTCCTCATCGTGTTTCTCTTCATCCAGTTTCATCTTATTCCGAAGTTCTCTGAACCTTGGCACTCATTTCACAACCCATCGCATACTCACTCAAAGGTCCGATCGTTCTCTTCTTTTTGCTCTCTGAGTCTCCTGTCCGCGGCTTCCTCTGCTACTTTCGCAGACTGTTCTGCCTGTGCGTACACTGAAACAAGCAACTCAAAGTCAGCTTCACCTTGAAATCTCACTTGTATTAATATCTTCCTTGGCCTTCTGGTGCAGTCTTTCACTCTCTGCTTTGCAACTTTGAAGCGCTTGAAGTTTTGCTTTTGGCGCATTCTACAGAATAACAAATCAAAATGATCTGACTCCTCCGACTCACTGATGTGATCTTGTCAAACCCATCAACTATACTCTGAGCAACTTCAATACAAGCAGGAACCACCGTGACGACTTTCAAAAAACCTGTTAACCATCCCATGATTGTTCCTAAAATAAGTGTTTAAGCTTCTGATTAACTAATTTAAACAAATAAATAAACACAATTAAAAGTATTCGGAAACTGAACCGTTGGTAAGAGGATAAATGATACGAAGGGAAGGTAAGTAACGACTTCATTCGGGAAGGATCACAGAGTTGATAGAACCAATGTGTGTGACTAGGTTCAGAGATGTTTCGGTTATTCTTGAAGGTTGTCTTCAATAGCCGCGACATTTGCCTCTGGGAGCGCTCCCTGTTCATGCAAGTGTGAAGTCACCCGATCCAGCGTATCCCCGACGGTCGCACAGAGGACTCTGAACTGATCCCATACAGTACCAGCTACCTGTGCGTAGTGAGCAATCACAGCGCTGTTTCCCGAATCTATAGCTCCTGGCAAGTGAGTGAGCAACCGGGAAATGTCTTGGTTTTGAATATTGCTGGTCATGTTAGCAATGAGATTCTGGAACACCCAGTCACATTGGGGATCGAAGGAAAACTAACTCGGCAGGCTTGATGGATCTCGGGATGAACTTGGGGACATGTCAGGATATACTGTTGGTATCGCGTCAAGCGGCTCTGGTACACTTCCCTTTGTGCCCTCAGAATTTGGAATTCAAAGTCAAGGTCGCCGACTGGAACTATGATCAGAGCTTCTTGACCTGGAATAGGCGGCGAGCACTAGAAAGAGAAAAAATAAGGTTTACGGCTTAGAATTGTCAAAACAAACTTGGTTGTGGATACCCTCCAGAGAATTGGCTATGTTGTGAATGGGTTCCATCAGCTCTTGGAATTTAGTGACCACCCCGCGGTTTGTTTCCAGTCTCAAATGCCTAACGTACTGAGCAGTTTGCTCTTGGAGTTGTCTGAGAGTAGCCTGGTTTCTTTCTTCGAGCTGTCTCCTGAAACACAATAACCCCTTCCATCAGATTCAGTTTATTTAGTGCCCTCACCGTCTTTCTCTTGCATTCTCAATCCGAAGATCTTCAGTTTCCTGTAGAATCAACGTAACTTGTTCATGGTTCATTCGAGTCAACGTTTCCATCTGCTCTCTGTACAGATCCAGTGCTTGATCTCGCTCTTTGACAACTCTTTCCTTCTCCGCCTCCGCTTCCTCAATCCTTTTCGCTGCCTCCTTTCTTGCCTCCTCCAGCTTCCTCTCGGCTTCTTTCTTCTCCTCCGTATGTTCCTTTGCCATTCTCTCCATCTGGAATCCTTATTTATAATGTTTTATCTTCCCTTCTCATCACCTTATCAGCATGCTCTTTCTCCATCCTCTGTTTTTCCTCTTTCGTTTCATTCTGAATCTCCCTTATCTTTATTTCGTGATCCTCCTTCATCTTTCGCATGTTTTCTCGGCGCGTATCCTCATCTTTTTTCATAGTCTCTCGGAGAGCACTGAAAGAATTCGTTTCCCTTCATACTGTATCCTTACCCACTTCAACGTTTCGTCACGCGCTCTTATTTGCTCTCCGATTCTACGATCAGCAGCTTCTTCTTGATCTTTCGCGGTCTGTCCGATCCTCTGATGCACTGAAAATCATCACAAGTCCCTGACATTCAATGCAGATTCTTCTCACGTTCTTCCATTCTCCTCAGCGATTCTTCATGGTTTTGTTTGCTCTCTTCTCGATACTTCTGCAGTGCCTCATACCTGGCCGCCGGTGCGTTCTAACAATTAATGGAAGTTGGAAACATGCCAATTCAGATTCTCACCGCAGAAGCCTCTTGGTATGTACCATGTAGTCTTTTGGCCAGATCTATACAGCCGTTGATGAGTGCCGGAGCTTGTAGAAGTAGTGGCCCGTATGTGGCAAGAAAAGGACCTAGTTCGGCCAGGGTAGGTAAGGTAGCAGCAGCAATGGGAGCTGCTTCGACAAGGGCAGGTATCGCAGCCGCAGCCATCATGTTAGAAAAACTGAAAAAAGTATTGGAGATCGGAATGGAGGAAATTCAGAGAAGACGAGAAAAGAGTGAAGAAATTGACTGGAGTGGTAATGAAACACAGTTGAAACAAAGACTTTCAGCGAGAGGGAAACGGAAAGTATTACTCAGGAAGCATGTAGAGAAGAACTGATTTTTGGGTCTTATAGATGAATTCTTATCAGGAAGAAAATAATGAGCAATAAGAATGAAATCATAGAGAATGAGCAACAGAAATAATCGGATTGAAATATTTCAGAATGCGTAAACATTCGATGGAATCAGAGACACAATTTAGCAAAAGCTGAATGTTTATTGATTTTCGAGAAACTTCTCAATCAGAACTTCCCTGTCTCATCGACTCCGCATATCGATGTTTCAGCTCGGCAAGCGTCGGGATAGACATGACAGCCGATGAGAGATCATTGAAGCACTTATCCATGTGAACTGTTTCTAATTTCTGAAACATCTTATATTGAGATGATCAGTAAGACACAATTATTACCTGAACAGAATACTTCAGATTGTCACAGCACTTCTTCACATGCTCAACTGACTGCTTGATTTCCAACAAGAAACTTTTCCCAGTAGTCGCATACATGTCTACCATTTCCCGTGACTCATTGTCCATCAGCTTTCTCTCATTCTCTATCGCCACCAAAAGACTTCTTGAATGTGCTTCCAGCATCTGTCTGTTTCCAGAGTGACTCCTCATGCTTCTATAGACTGAGTCCACATCGTGATTGGCTGATCTCAAAGTGTTCAACCGTCTCGTCCAGTTGTTCTCAATAATCTCATTCCATATCCGGTTCCTAAGTATCCGCTGGATCTCCCTCAACTGATCCTCCATCTCACGCTTCCTCTGAGCATCTCTTATATGCATTTCTTCCAGATGTTCTGCCAATTTCTCCCGAATCTCCTCCATTCTCTTCTCAAATCTTTCCTTTTCTCGTTCCATTTTCAGCATCTGCAGTGCTTCTTCCTTCTCAAAATCCACTCGTTTCTCCTCGTATTTCTCATTCTCCGCATCGATTCTCTCCTGATTCTGTTGCCGGATCCTGTTCCGTTCCTTCTCCATATTATCCAACTCCTCTTGGTTCTTCCCTTGCAATGCATCGAAATGCAGCTTCATCATCTGAAACATCTCATAATATAGACCAGTTCTCGCTTTTTCCTACCGAATCTTTCATGAAGTTATCGATTTGCAGTTTTCCCTTCATCTGCTCGTACTGCTTGTCACTTTCTAAAAGTATTCTGTTTTCTGACTTTCCTAATGCCAACTGACCTTGTTTTGCAGAGATCCTCTTCATCTCGTCCAGTCTATTCACTTCCGTCATCTGCTTCAGATTCTTCATCCGTCTTTGCCTAGTCTCCTCCATTCTCAACCGATGTAGTCTCTCCAGTTCCTCCTCGTTTCTTCTGAATTCCCAACAATCCCACCACATCATCTCTCACCCCACTCACCTCGTTTCCATCTCAAAATCTCTCAGGTATTTCTCATGTTCTTCTCTTATTTTTTTGTGTTTCCGTTTAACGTCTTCCATCGTTTTCTTCCAATTCGCAGTTTCATCGCCCCCACCGCCACCTCGGGAGCTGTTTTTTAGATATACATACGCGACAGAGACAACAATCACAAGGACAGTTCCGCTAATCGCAATTTTGCTGTACGAGTTCTGAAAGAAAACCTAAATTCCTGTGAAGTTACAGTCTCACTCACAGCCATATCTTGAGGAACTGAGAAGAAATCTTTTACGGATTGAAGTAAACCGTCAATAGGAAAACCGGAATAGTTGGGAACCTGCTCTTGGTTGTTGAAGGCCTCTGATTGCTCCGACTCTGTAGACGGGAATCTTTGTGAACTCATCTGGAGGACAAGTGAAATGTGAATGAATAGTTCATGGGGGAATGAGGGAATCGCAAATAACGATGAGCAAAATCAGCAGAAACAACTTTGTTTGTGAAGTGGCCGGTGTAGTGATAAGAATAAGAGTTAGGAAGAAATGAAGGAATTCGGGAAAATGATGAAACAGGGAAGGAGTCGGCAGAAACTGTTTGTTTCTGAAACGTTTCCGTTGGGTTGATGAGGAATGAATGAGAGAGATTGGCGATGCGACGAGGATCGGTTGTTGACCGCTTCGCACACAAATTTAGAGTGAGCAAGGGGGCACTATTGTTTTTTCGGCTGAGGAAGATGGAGTTTCACTTTGGTATGTAGGGGGGAAGGATAAACATTTCACAAGGATTATGTTTTATCTTGGCTCTAATAATGGTTTATGTTAATTAAATACAGAATGAACAGTTTCACAGTGGATCAGGATTCGGTCTTCCGAGGATTTCATCCGTTCGCGCCATGAACTTTTCCAGGATGTCAAGATGTTTCCGAACCCCATCAGTCGAATTATCTTTTTTGTGGAAGGCGTGCTTCACTTCGGCAATTCGCGGAGCGTCTATCACTTCTTTCTGGAAGTCGGTCACTATTTTCTGAAAACTTGATGTTGAAAACTGTAAATTCATAGTTTTGCTCACGATCAAATCATCATGAACATCTTGGCGATGCCTCTGGGAACTGAACAATTCTGTACGATAAGCGGAAACCGAGATGTCCAGTTGCTTCAGCGTTTGATCCCACATTTCCAGAGTATTGCTTCCGGGTGTCAACATCTGAACTTCTTTTTTTTTCGAAATAAAAGTTGTTCTCACAAATGTATGGGATGCTTCAATAGCTTCTCTGGCTTTATTGTGAACTAGAATCAGAGAATTCAAGAGACTATTGGTGTGCTGCGTTTCGATGTGATCTGAGAGAGTACGGAACGCAATGCTCAGGTGCTCAGATCTCAGGCAAAGCTCCATTTTGACGGCATTCCTGCAAATGAAACAGTATAACACAGACATCCGCAAACTACATTTCGTTCTGCAGTTCTTGCATTCTGGAGGCACTTCTAGCTCGAATCACACTCGCTTCGAGTTCCAGTTCCTGGAAGTAGAAGTAAAGAATGAGCAGAAAATGAAGACTAACCTGAATTCTTCTCTGAATCTCATCTGGATTCTGGGAATTAGAGTTCATCTGTTGTTTCTGTCCAAAAAGCTTTCTTCTTCATGAAACTTTTGAGAAAGGAATAAAAGTGAGCAATATCAAAGAACACTCACATTGAACATGAGACGAGAGAAAAAGAAAATCAAAGATTGACTGATCCGTCACACGTTTTTTCAATAAACCCCACTTCTTCCAAGTGATAACCACGAATTCAGAACCCTTGTCTCGAATGACCTCCATGACCACTTCCTCGCCACTTTCGCCTCTCCACTTCGAAGCCCCGAACCAGTCACTTCTCCCTTCTTCTCTCGTTTTCTCAAAATTGTGGGGGAGGCAGAAACATGGAAATGTAACTTTGTTACAAATACAGTTCTCTACAAAAAACTCGTCGTCCCAGTCACTCGTTTCCCGTAGTCGTCAACACTTTCGTTGTCTCTCGAAATGCCGTGGTCACTCCGCTTCTTCCTCTCCTTCCTGACAATTCCTTATCTGTGCTCAGGTGTGTTTCCATTCCATTCTTCCTCATTTTGTTGACTTTTCTCTGTACAGGTCTCAACAACTGCCCGACTGCGCCGATAAGATCTGTAATTCAGCGAGCAGCTGAAACAACACAAGACGCAGTGACTCAGATGCAAATGATCAGAAGGATTCTGGAGGACATCTACGGAGGGACTTGGGGAGTCCTGGTCATCCGGAACCCGGCACTTGTTTCCAAGGGTGAGGATTACTGTAGGCACTCATCGGAATGCCTTTCAGAGGTTCACTGGACCTTCCCGGACCACAACAACTCGGATGGTTCGCCGGCTTTCTGTCTGACGGTAGTGAACCAGTTGGTGACCCCCAATTGACCTCCATTCCATTACTTTCCCTCAGATGGCAGTACAATGTCTTCAAGACTGGACAGGTCGACTCTCCGCAACGAGTCACCGTCGACAACATCATTCAGCGCTTCTCTTCGGGCACTTTGCCAAAAATGGGAAAGTTGGGCACTAGCAAGAACAAGGTTGGACTGTCCCCGGGGCACAGCGAAGTGTTTCTTTTTTCAGGAGAAGTTCCTCGATTTGGAATCAGTGAAACAGCCGCCGAGACGATACTCGATCGCACAGCTGGACAGGATGTTGTTTGGTGTTCTGGAGGAGAATAGAGGCATCCGACACAATAGATCTCCAAAACTTGTTAATTGAAACTGTGATATCGGACATTTTTATTATTCATTATTGTTTGAAAATCACAAAAAAACGGGTTTAATCAGTGGACATGCAGAAGTTTTTGCAATCTTTGTACGTCAAGAAGTTGTTGTAGTTGCCTCCCTGTCCGAAGTACGAGAACCTTATGCAGTTCTTGAGACCCGGCTGGTAGGCATACCGTCCGTAGTGCTTGAAGGCAAGTCGTTCGGATCCAGAAGAAGCGGGCAGGGCACAGAGATGTTCCTTCGAGGGACAACAGAAGTTCTTCTTCGTGCACCGGTAGCCGGTCGGACACCCGTTGTCGCACTTCTGGACTTTCGTGTCGATCTTCGCATCAGTGGCCAGCTTGCACATGTTCACTAAAGAGTTGGAACTGTGGCAGGATCAGTTGATGAGACGTACCGACAAGAGTCATGTCCTTCGCGGACTGATCTTCCTCCTCACTGTCATCTTCTTCCTCCTCTTCCTCTTCTTTCTCTGCCTTTTCATCCTTCTTACCCTTTCCCGGTTTCTTCGGCACACATGCTTCTGAGCACGCCTCCCGGGTCTCGAAACGATTGTCGTTTCCAGCACATCCACGATAAAATAGTGGCTGACAGACGTCTGAATCAACAATTGAAAACCAGGAGAATCTTTAAAAACCGACTGGTTCTTGTGTCGAAGTAAAACTTCAGCGTGATCGGATGATTGTCACAGTTCACTCCGGTATCCTTATCCTGGCGGCAGTTCACGGAGGTTGCTGACAGAATTAGTTGACAAAAGATTCAAAGAATTAGCCACCCACCACATTTCACAACTGCCAAGAGAATGAAAAACTGAAGTAAGGTCGTATTCATGGCGCGTCTGCAGGGGAACAATGGCTACTTGCGAAGGTGGCAGGAGGAGGGGACGAGAAGATTTCAGGTGCAGATTAGAACTTTTTAGAAAGGCAAAAACAACTTGTAAGAAGAAATCGAAAAAAACTGAAAAAAGAAAAGTACAAGGTCTGTTGGCAAGTTGTGAACAATGTTCTGGGTGTAAACAGGAAGGTCGAATGGTCGAGATGCCATTGTCCTCGCGAATCGAAGGGGAACTGTTTGGAACTGGGACACATTGTTTACTTTTGAAATTAATTCTGGTTCTTCTGTTTACAAAAGGGTTCCATCTTGGAAACTTTGACAGCATTTCCTAGGAATTCGTTGCAAGTGAAACAGCAATGATGGGCTTTCTACGAGAGAAAAAAATCTGAAGAAAGTTTAGTTTTACGTTTTCAATGCTATCCGGAGAAACCAAATCGAGAATTGTTCAGCAGATTCCCATATTTATGTCATTTAGTCTTATTTATATAGAGTGACACATTTTGCATGCAAATTGTGCGAGACGCCGAGAAAATAAGACAACGACGCTCCGATATTCCGCATGTTCCTTGTTTATCGTAAATCTACACAGCAAATTAATACCACCAAATTTAGACACAAGCTTGTTGTTTTTCTGATTTTCACAGAGTTTTCAGATGTTTTCCACGATTTTATCATTGTCATTTTTTTTAGCAAGATGTGGCACGAAGCTCGACGCCAAGAAAAGCTACTGCGATCAACAATGATCGACCAATCAAAGCGAGCAGAGCGGAAAAGGCGATACTTTGAGAATGTTGTAAGTTTTTGTTTGTGAAACCGGGCAAATTTATGTTTTCTAGCTGTAAAAACCAATATATTCAGAGAAAAGATCCGGAGCAATTCATGCAAGTTCACGGCCGAAAAGCACACGTGCATGCCGATTTGAGCATCGCGAGAGCTGCAGAGGATTCGAACATTTTGTGAGATTACCTAAATTATTATAACTGCAACGAACAACGTTCAGACGTCCTTGGCAAGGAGATCCGTCCATCACAATCGATCGATTCGACGTAAGATCACATTTATCAAAAATGGATCTGATGGAAGATGACGATGACATAATCCCAAAAAAGAAGCTAGAGTCGACTGTTGATGAGAAAGAGCAAATAGTGACGGATTTCGAGAGATATCGTGTGCTGATTATCAACGACTACAAAGGGGTCACTGAGAAACAGTACTTGCGAAAAATCACCGAGCGAGAGTTCTACCATGTGGAGAAAGAGCACTCTAAACGGCTCGAAGCAGAGAAAAAGAAGAAATCGGCAGAGAAGAAGTCAACCATTGGATTCAGTTACGAGGATTCAGAAGTTGTGAAAGGAAACGGGAAAAAGGACGCGTCCGACGAGGAGAGCGAAGAAGAAATCGACGAGTTGCAAGATCTGGGTTAGTCGAAATGTGTTCTCAATGTCAAGAAAATGATTGTATTCTTTCCAGACGTTGATCTGGACACTGCCCATCTGAATCCCGAGACTCAACGAGTCGTGAACAAGAGTGGCGAAGAGTTTGGTGTGAAACGCGGACTGTTCTGTGCTCTTCTCAGAGCCGATCAGCAAGCGTTGCGCGATGCGGCGCAGTTGAAACAGATCGACCGGCAAAAGGCGCAGCTCTCTGTCCGTAACCCAAGTTCCTATAAGTAATTCCCGCTTCCCTCAGTCAATTCCGATTCTGATGATTATACTTTCTAGGATGCTAATATGCAATCTAAAGCATAAGTTTTCCGTTTTTCAGGGTCGCGAGTCGAAGCATGAAAGGATGTTACTTCGTCAACAACGTCAAGCAATCGTTGGAAAAGGGCTGGTCGTAGGAGAGAACGGAGCCACCGCCACGCTGCTCGGATTTATCAATCAAAGTCAGAAAAAATCGAAAATTGACGAAATGATGGAGGATTTGGAAGGGAGCGACGATGAAGACGACAGGCGAGCGAAGCCAGAGTTCATTACGACGTTCGGAGGTGCCGTGGACCGAGACAGTGATGAAGAAGTGAAGAAGAGCTCAGTTGGCCCTGAACTTCCTTCTGAAGAGTACCGAAAGATTCTGAAACTTTCGAAGAATCGAGGAAATGACGAGGAAAAAGTAGACTGGGGGAGTCTGAAAGCCGGTGGAGGCAGCGGAGACAGACGAATGAGCAGAAGATCCAGAACACGTTCACCTCCGGGAAGATCTAGGAGTCGGTCGAGAAGCCGATCGAGAGATCGCTACAGACGTAGAAGAAGCCGTTCGAGAGACAGAAGACGCAGTCGTTCCAGAGATCGTCGAAGAAGTCGTTCTAGGTCGAAGAGACGAAGCAGGTCGAGAGATCGTAATAGGAGAAGTCATCGAAGATCCACGTCGAGAAGACGTCGCAGCACAAGCAGAAGACGTAACCGATCGAGATCAAGATCCAGAGATCGAAGAAGATCAAGAGAACGTCGAGAGAAGCCGAAAGACGAAAGAAAGAAAGAAACAGAACGAAGGAAAGACAAACCACTCGAGAAAAAAGATTCTGGAGTTGAACTGATCTTCCCGGAGCCATCTGGAAAGCCAGTTGAACAAGAGCCAGAAAGAAAAGAAACTGTGCCGATTATTGAGAGCAGTGCTGAAGAAAGTGCTGGTGAAGACATAAAGATGCTGGAAATCAGGTAAGTAGAAGAACGGTGTATTCGCCAAACAAAGAATTTGCAGGTCAAGTATGTCTGACTCTGAAAAAGAACGAATCGAGATTGAGAACAGGAAGAGGAGAGTGAAACTGACGAAGAAGATGGTGAAGGAGAAGAAGGGCATCACGGAGGATCGGAGCAGTGATGAGGAAGACGAGGAGACTCTGAAGAAGAAGGAAATGGCGAGAAGAGTCAAGATGCAGATGAACCAGGCACTGAAGAAGACACGACAGGATTTGGCGAAGGAGGAAGAAGATCGGAAACGAGAAGCCGAGTTGGCACAAAGAGTGAGTGAAAGACGAGTTGCGCAGATGGAAAGCCCGTTTTTAGGTTCGTGAGGAACTGCGATACATAGAACTTCAAGAACGTCGCGAACGAGAGAAAGCCAAGCAACGGAAAGCCGATGAATCATCGAATTCTCCCTAATCTATTTTATTGTGCAATTCTGAAAATTTTCAATTTTCCAATTTCAATTCAATTCCAGATGATTTATTCATAAAAGAGGTCAATTCCGCGAGCATCGACAAAAAAGAAAAAGGGAAAAAGTGCTTTTGTTAAATACAGAAAAAGAGATACCAAAGAAGAACTTTCTGATGAGAGAGAATAATATTAATGGTGTTCGGAAGGGACAAAAAGCAATTTGGATGCGCACGAGCTATCGGGGGTCGAAATATGACTATTCAAAGTGGGAAGTTATTACAGAAATTCGGGGGAAGAACGGGTGAAAACTGTTTTCTGGAGACGGGGGACAGGAGTAATCAAAACCTATTTTTGTGGACTTTTTTTTGGTTTTTTGGAAGGAAACGATGAGAAAAATGGGAAATTACATGGAAAACGCAGATGGAATGATGCTGAAAATGTGACAGACTAGACAAGAAAAGTACAAAGCACTTTCAAAGTTTTGGACGAAAAACCGGAAAATTTTTGAGAGAAAATGACAATTTAGACGGCAAAGAAACTGGAAAAACTCGGGGAGAGCAGCCAGAAATCTTGGGGGAAAAGCGGTGAGAAAGCAGAATGATTCAGGCAAATCTTGGAACTCCACATGGACTTAAAGACACACATTAGGGCCCGAGACGGCCTCTGTGGAGGATAAGTCCATGCGCGAAGACGATGCAAGGGCGCCCCGTTGAGAATCTTCGGTGGGGCGAGAGTGCATCGTTGAGAACATTAAAGCAGCGGGAGATGTGTTCTATAACGAACATCAGGAATAAAATGGGGGAAAAGACGCGGAAGCTAGTGAAACCCATCTAAAAGCGACCGAAAGAAGAGTATAAACTAGGGAATCATACGAACTGTGCAAAGGATCAGGGAGCACTTAGGAAGGCGGGTTGGAGGTCGGAGAGCAGGAAGATCCCTGCTGGCCGACGTGGAGATTCGTGCGGACGGCGTTGGAGAAGGACGGCAGGTTGCCGGTCAGGAAGCTCTTCGGGCCCTTCTGGTTCACCTGAAAGAATCGGAATAGTTGGAAGACACGGATTGAGTTTCGGTTCATGGGAATAGAGCAGAGAGCAGACAACATCTTCTCCGGCAGTTCATTAGAGCGCATTTGCACCCAAGTCAAACAACCAGTAGAAGATGCAAAAAAGGACAGAAGACAGCAGAGCAAACAGAGAAATGTGTACAAACCACTCGGTCAAGGTCATTTCGGGGAATGAATTGGATGTTCTCGGCAAGAAAAGTGGGTGCAGAGACATGCTGAACTGAGGGAAAACGCATGCGAAATGATAAAAACAAGGACAGGACAGAGTGATTAGTGGCAGCAGAGACGTGTGACCAGTGTGTGACCAGTGACGATGGAGAGACGATGAGGCACGGATCGGAAGCGGTGGAAGGATCGGAAGGATCGGAGAGCACCTGGGAGGTCCGATCCATCACTTCCTTCCACCGCTTCCGAACATCCTGGACGGGACACATACAGATGGTGTTGTGGCGGGGCGAGCAGCAGGTTCTGGCTCGAAGCGGCACCACCCGCAGTCAGCATCGACGACGAGGAGCCGTGGCCGGAGAGCGCCGAGCCGAGAGAGGCGCTCGCATGCAGAGTCTTGTTGCTCTGGCTGCTCCGCGACATGGTCGAGCCGATGCGACGGGACGCTTTTCGCGCGATCAACGAGGTAAACGTCGTCTGAATCAGAGTTAACCTGGTGTGATTTGAAGATTTTCGAGATGGGGGAATGTTGGATTAGGAATCAATTGGTGGATTGGAGACCGGGAAACCAAATGGTGGTTAGTGTTTAGAGAGAAACGGGATCATGCTGTTTTTCACTTTTCTCGCTTAGATTTATGTTATCCTGATAAAGTGTTTTTTATTGTTTGAGTATGTTCTTTTTTTTGTTTCCGTTCTGAATCTGAATGCTTCTGAAGATTAGGTAATCAATCAATCAATCCAAAATAGGCGAGCATTCATGGAAGCGTTCAATCGGAAGAAAGAAAAGAAAAGGGAGCGGGGGAAGTGAGGAAATGAGGTAACATTCAGGGAGGACGGACGGGAAGGAAATGGAAAACTAAGCTAAAACCGGAACTAAGAGGGGATTCCGAGAAATGGATGCAAGCAACGAGCAACTGACCTTCTTGCGCGACTGCATCACCAAGTCCTTGTAGATTTCGGAGCGGAGGAACCGCTGGTAACTGTCATTCTTCATCAGGCAGTAGATGTGGTCCTGCAAACACTCATTCCCTTTATGTCAGCAGTTCTCTCTACTCACAGCCGCCTCATCGAAGCTCCATCGGTTCGGGTTCTTCAGATTCTCCTCAGTTACTTCCATTACTTTACAATCTACATTGACTGGAGAAGTGGCAGCATGAGTATCAATGAACTCGTTGTAGATTTCTGTCACCATGACGGGTACCATGCGCGAGCTGCATTTGCGCAACTTCTGAACCTCCCACCAGAAACGCAAGTTCTCCCCGGAATACTCTTTGTCCAAGAACTTCTGAAGGGTTTCTCGGCCCAAAGAGTCGGCGAGCAACTCTTCGAAGCTGTCCTCCCAGAGCTTCAGACGGCGGGTTTGGATGTCACCAGTGCTGAAACATCTAACATACTATTAAAATGAGAGGGATATTCATACATCTTGTCATGTTGCCAGAAGTCAACAGTGTCATTAATCCATGGGTTTGGTTGGGATTGGAACGGATCCGTTTGTCCTCCAGGAGGTGTCAGTATTGGGTCGAAGACTCGGCGCTGCTCGTAGTAGGCGAGATAACTGAACGACAACGTGTAATTCGCGTGTCTCTTCAACACAACCACTCACTTCTCCACCACTTTCGAAGTCCGCAGCACGTTTTTCGAGAGCCGGCTGTTCAGTTGACTGATCTCCAATCGGAGCGTGTCCTGCACTTGCGTGCATCTCCGCAATCCCGGTCGCGCGTAGTAGTTGCTCCGGAAAGAGCCCGAACTCGCACTACTCGTTCTGGAAGGGAAAAGAGTTAGCGTTTGGGACCCATCACTTCCGACACTTACGATGCAATAGATGTGACTGGCGGCGTCGACGTTGATGGGGCGGAAGTCGTTGTGGTCGCCGCCGCCGACGCATTCGACGTGGATGGAGCACTGCTGCTCGAAGCCTCTTGTCTTGGTGACGTGGCACTTCCATTAGAGGTGGATGGAAGACTGGCATGCGCCGCGGCGACACTCTGCGAGTACTGCGTGCATCCGATGCCCGACGAGGAAGCGGCAAGAGCTGCGTGACCTCCACTGCTGTACTTTGGTCGTCCGGAACGGGATAGCTTGCGGAAGTCAACTTCCGTAGTGTTCACGCATCCGGGAACCGGACGGTGCACATCCCAGAAGGCACGTTCCTGGCTATCGAGGATCTGCCGCTCCTGTCGATCCCGCTTCTTGTCCACCCTGAGTGTCCTGGACTTATTGATACGTAGAATGTCTGGAGGGGCGCGCAGTGAACACACTAGTTAGTAGGAACTTATTAGTAGACATGGGACGGAAGAACGGGTCTGTTCTGGGGACAACTGAATGTCCGAGGTGTGACGGGACGGGTGTTTTATTCTCAAAAGTTGGGTGCTCCATGGCGGAGGTTATGCGAAAGGAAAGTGGCGATGGATCACGATTTCTACATACAGGGAACCTGACATTATGATAGAACAAAACGTCCGAAAGAACTGAAGACCTGGACACGTATTCACGTGACGACCGGCCCGAGAGCAGTCACAAGCAAGCTCTCGGTCAGAGCAAAACTGTCTCTCGAAACCACAATCACAGTAAGCATTAGTGCAGCATGGAAATACACCCACTTGTCACTTGTCTCACTCGACACTTTATCCTTCTCAGCCGGTGTCTTTCTAGAAAACAGTAAACTGCGAAGTTTACCAAACACGCCCATTGTCGACCGAAGAACTGTTAGTTTATAGAAGGCAAGTGGAAGCAGCGGTAGCAGTAGCAGCAGAACACACAACGGATTGATTGTCGGCGGCGAAGAAGAAGAAGAAGAAAGGAGCGAATGGAAGGGGCGAATGGGTCGAGCCGCCGATTCCTCATCTAATCCGGCTCCGCCACGCCTTCTTCCATCTTCTTCTTCTTCTTCATCATTATTTCCAGCCTCAGGAAGGTTTTAGGGGCGTCACACACACGCCGATTTTTCCAATTTACTTGGATTGGCTCTCGCTTTTGCTCGAGCGGCGCGCCTCCACGCTCACATCCATCTTCTTCTCATTTCCCCCACACACGTCGAGATGGGCTCCGCGCCGCTGCGACGGCGGCGGAGGCAAAAATCGGTAATGGCTCCCCCACATGCCGTCATCAAGACACCCACAAGAACTTTTTTTTGTTAGTCCTCTGAGAGCACGAGAAGTGATTGGAAGGGTTTCTCAAGGATCAGCAGGTGCTGGGGCAGACAGAGATGAAGCTGACAAGAAGCATGGAGGTTCCAAGATCATATAGCACACAACAGAGAAAAGTTTCAGATGTTTAGTGTCCAATTCATATTTGTCTGTGTCCCAAATCTTATTGCTTACAAGTTGTCAACTCGTCAAAAGTTCTAACTTGGAATTATTGTATCTGTGAAATATGTTCCTCGGGCGTTTTCGTAGGCGTGCATTCCCGAAACTAGCAATAAGCACGTCAATCCGTTTGGCACGACAAGATAATAGCAGCTCCCGAAAGTCGTAAAGTTCTCAATGTCCCCCGGTTCATTTTCTCGTCCCGGCACTGTCTAAGTGTCACTTCTCCGAAAATTGAGACCCTAGGACGTCTTCTTCCTTCCCGACGTCATTCACACACACACGCATTCACACAATGTAAGTGGATGAGTTGGAAACTGAGACGTTGCTGCGCAATTCAAAAGAAAGAACGAGAGAAAATCACAAACTTGTATTGTGCTTCTGCCTGCATGAAGACGAACTCCCACTTGCGCGAGAACATCTTCTGCAGCTTTGCAAGGTTCTCGGCTTCGAAGTCTTCTAGCTCGAGATGCGCTTTGTTTTGCATTGTACGCTTGCACAAGTACACAGCTGCAAATGGAAGAGCTCATAAACTGAATGACCAATGATGCTTACCGTAATCCGTGTTCTCGGGGTCCCAGCAGTTAGACGGCCAAAAGTATGGCGTTTGAAACCGGTAGAACGTTCCGTCGTTTTTCACAGTTAACACATGATCATCAATTTGGAAAAGATAACCATGAGATGCAATCAGGTGGGCCAGATGAAGAGCATCGGCTGTAAAAAAAGATGGTGGATCAGCCTGAACATCAGAGAACTGACAAAGATCAGTCATGTCGAGGTTCTTCATGATCCATCCGATGAGGTCTTGTCCAGTGAACACCGAAGGAACCTTCGACAGAAAGCTCTTGACCGTCTTGATCGGAACGCCATGATCAGTGTCGAGCATCTGATTCACAAGCAGCTCCATCTTTCGGTAAACCATATGGTTCGGATGCACCAGACGCTCCTCATTGCTCGCATTCACCCTGGAAAAGTTGTATTGTTGTTACTGTAGTCTGTTCAGTTTGCATTCTTTGTACTGTATCTTTCCCTTTCCCCCTTCTGATTCCCTCGTTTTCTTTCTAGTTGCTTCCTACCGGAAATTCTAAAGCGAAGAGGATTGACGTGCCCGCGTGGCTCTGGGCACCCCGACCAAAAAAAAACTCTAAAAAAGCGGGGCGGCCTGGTAAGAAAACACAACAACAAAGAGAAAAAGAGAGAGATGGCAGAAGGAGGCGAAGGAACATAAAATATTACAGCTTCTCGTTGAGCTTGCTCCCTTCCATCACCACCACCACCACTTCACGTGATTTCTTGTGGTGGGCTGCCCCGGCTAAACGAAGAAGAAAAGGAAGAGGAAGAAGACTTCTGGGACTTGAAGGAGAAGCGGATGAGGAGAAAAATGTCCCAGAAACATTTGTAGTCTATGTTTTTCTGCGGCCGGCGCCGGGGCGGAAGTGGCAGCTCGAGCCGCTTGCCCCCACAAATTGCTTCTGACACATTTTTTTGGCGGGAGAAGAAGAGGCGAACGATTAAGGAAAAGTCAAGTTCCTGCTCGGAGGCCCGACGTGACATCCCGAAGACTTACCACACTTCCAGAGGCATTATGAGACAGAAGAAGAAGCTGGTCGGAAGGACGAAAAGCAGAATGAGAAGTGTATATCGAGGCGGGATGCTGGCCGATGCGAGCACAGTTACCATAGGAATCTGCGCGGAGCCACTCAGTCAAGAGGTCGGGAGCCAGTGGAAACCGATTTGTGCTGTGGCGACGGAATGGGCGGGACTAGGCCAATTTTCGGATTTTGTACAAGACACGGGATTAGCTTGACTAGGGTACAAATCTTTTTTGTTGCTAAAATGGAAATGAGCACGAAAGAAGGGAAAAGAGGCTTTGGTACAGGATATGGTTGAATGTGCAAATTGGTTTAGGGTGGCGAAAAGAACACGGATTAGGAAAAGATGGTTGAAGTAGGGGTACGGTAGCTCTTGTGTTGCAGGTCTCGAGGAGTACAAATTGGGTTAGAAGAACTTGGCGAACTGGGCGAGAGGTCCAAAGTTTCAAAGTTCCTGGAGGAGTGAAGTGTACTGAGCCACCGTACCCGTGCTCAACCCGCTATTCGATTAACGACGGACGGAAAGAAGAACTCGGATTGCAGGTCTAGTAGTTCTTCAAAGGATAACTGTCTTGACACTAAGAAACGATCGAATCAAGTTGATCCTTGCAATCTGATCTTTGCAGATCCATCAGAACGAGCTGATCCTCAAAGATCACGGACTCCCTCGGCTATTGTAGAAACAAAAGATTTGGGGGAAAACGTACCTCAACCGCGGAAGAGCCATAACGCTGATTGTGAACTGGCAATTCTCTTATCTTCTTTCTTCTTCTTCTTCTTCAGCTTCTTCGAAGGGGTGGGGTCGTCGTTCTCAGCTGGCACACTCACACACTCTCTGACACAAGCATACGTCAGTTTCGCTCTACTCCTTCATTCCTCTCCGAAAATCTGCAAGCCACGGTCGTGGTGAGGTCTATCCGGGTCAGATGTCTCTGGTAGGCACGGAAAGGAGGCGTGGAGATGGTGGTGGTGGTGGTGGAGTGGATCTGCAATCATCATTTTCTACTTTCTCTTCTCAGTTTTGTATTTATTCCTGCCCCCGTCCCGTGGGTTTCTTCCTTCAATGCGCTCTTTTGTACAAAATGACACACGATGATATGTGAGAGCACAAGAATGGCCACGGAGAGGAAGAGGAGAAGGAAAGGAGGCAGGGATGCGGGGACGACGCATCATGTATATAGGGCTTGTGAGTGTGTATGTGAGTGTGTGAGTGAGCGAGTGTGAGTGCGTGTGTGCGGGGAGCAAAGGGAGGGCGTCGAAATTCGAGACGAATCGAATACATACACACAGAGGGAGAAAGGAAGAAGAACAAGTAGAAGAGGAAGAAAAAGAAGACAGGACTCTCTTTCTGACAGGAACAGACAACCACGGAAGAAGAATGGGAGGAGAAGGAGAAGAGGATGAAAGCGGAATGATAACGACTCACCATCGGAGAAATATTAGGAGGATTAGAAAAGTACAGTTGGAAAATGTGAGCAGGGGACAGGACAGTCGGAAGGAAATCATTGGGAGAAGCAAGGAAGAACTGAATCGGAAAGGATGAAGCTGGAACTGAAAAGGATCGAACAGAAAGAGCAGGTGGAGGTCGAAATGGAGGGATCAGGTCAGAAAGAGCACAAACAGGAACAAATGAGCAAACGATCAAAAATAATTATAATGAGACGTGAGATCATCAAGGCGCGGATAGGTTCCCAGGGGATTTGGATTTGATTATAACAGAATGCAACTGGAATAAAGAGAAAAAAACAACATGATATCAGAGAAGAGAAGTTGAAAATGACTGTAGAAATGTGAGAAAAGAGAAGAAGGAGGGATAGAGAGATGGAGAGAAGAAAAAGATGAGAAGAGATGTGCGAAAATGGAAAGAAAAGAAAGATGGCGAAAACTACTGTAATCGAGCCGGAAATTGGGGCGAAGATGAACATCAGAACGGAAATGAGAAAGGAAGAAGACAGGCAGAAGTTACGAAGAAATCAGTGGTGTTAATGTTGATGTGCAGCAATCGGGGAATCGGAAGATGACGTGGCGGATGGTGTCTACGGTAGAAAAGGAAATAAGAAGTGAAGAGGTGGCACAATGGAGAGGAAAAAAGTTGGGTGGGGGGACAATTGGAGCTAATGGAACAGGGCAGATGAAAGGAATCGTATCACTCGTGAACATGAATAATGCGGGGGCACAATACAAAAACACTTGCAAGTTTCTGCTTTATGACTAGCTCGACTGAATTGAAAATTGAGAATTGAGAATGTGGGGAATTGCAGATGTGGTTCGTTCTGTTCTTTTCTCTTTTGGCGGTTAAATTTTTTTGCAAAAGTTGTCCACGAGAGAGTTGTACAAAAAATGAGTGAAGGGTAGCCGGAGACGACGGGGGGCTAAGGGAAACAAATCTATCAAAGACTTTGAGGACGAATGTGTGTAGTAGGCCCTTGTCTCTGTGTCTCTTTCTCTTCTCTCCGCCTCGTGTGAGTCGCGGAATGCCAATGGAGCGGAGAAGGAGAAGCGAAACGGAGAGAGAAGTAGGATGACACAGAGACGAGGCCGAGAGAGTTCACGGAACCCCGAGAGCTCCGGAGACTTGTACAGTTCTTGATGGTACCCGATTGTACAGCCGGTAACACGTGTCACATGGGACGAAGGAGGCGCCCGAGAAGACGACGGGCGAAGCAGAAGGGGATGGTAACAAAAAAGGCTCCTCCCCTCCTCGTTCTCGTCACAGAGGACCCAGAGCTGAATAGATGCAAAGGAGCCTGGGCACACATATACACAAGGGACGGACGATGAGAGAAGCAGAGAGAGTGAGAGACGAATTGATTAAAGCGCCAAAAACAGCCTGCGGCGAAGGGTGCCGGCGGGGGAGCTCCGCCTAGACGTCGACGACGACGTCGGGGAGCTCTCCGCAAGGGGCGAGAGCCGCGGGGAGGCAAGGCCGCGGGGGAGAGAGGCAAGGACCCATTGATTTTCGGGAGGGAGAGCGCCCGTAGAGCATTCTCTGTGCTTCTTCGTCTTGCATACTTCCTCAACTTGCCCCCAACTCTCCGTCTCGTATTCCCATCGGTGTCTAGCCAGTTCTAGAATAGAGTCCTTCTCTCTTCTCTCGGGGCTTCCCTCTGTCCCCAACTGCTGGTATCTTCTCTTTAGTCAACTGTGCCTCGTCATCCCGCACACTGTACTTTCTCGCTCCCTCGTCGTCTCCTCACCGTCCAAAATGTCAAAACACTGGTCTGTGTGTGCCCTCCTCCCCTCGCCTCCCCTGGTTTTCCCCCACGGCGACCCTCGCCAGGTACATGACCATCCGTCGACAATTTGGCGCCGTTGACACTCGCCAGCCGGGTCCAGTTCCGTTTGCTGGTTCCAGAAACCTTGCGTGTCCATAGTTTGCCCTTCGCCTCTCCTTATCATGCCCCTTTTCGTCTTACTCTGTTGACATTGCCCTGTGATCTTTCGGTCACCTTTTGAAACTTTCCTCTAACACGGAAACTATAAATTTCCGGGCGGTTCCCAAACTGTTCTTTACTCCCAATCGTAAATCAACACCAAATCGACTGTGTTCTTCGAAAGTTCGTGAGTTTTTTATTTCAGAAAAAAAAGAGACGCGTGTCTCCCAAATATTTCAAAACGTTCCATAATCTCCCATAATTTTCGCTCCAAACCCATTTCCGGAAGAGTTTCGTAACCCCAAAAAGCCGAAAACGCTGACTCAAAAGCCAAACAACTCTACAATTCTGCCCCATTTTCCCTCGACACTTCCTTCCGAGAACATCGATCAGGTGATCGTTTCCTTTTGCTCACCAAAAAAGAATATTCAAATTATTTCAAAAACTTTGAAAAAGGAGTGATTGCCAAGTTGAAAGTCGGGCATGAATCACCAGAACCTTCTTATCATCTTTCTGTTTTCAAACCCTTTACGAGGTACAGGTACAATGTGGCAAATTCTTTCTTTTTGGCCATTTTGAATCACAAAAAATATTTTCCCAGCAACAAAAGCTCTTTTTTCAAATGCTTTTCCATAACAAAACCGACGTTTCTTTCCGTTTCAAAACATTTTCACACTGTGAGAAAGTGGAGAAAACTTCTCGATTTCATCAAGTTTTTGTGCAATTTCTTGCGTATCAAAGAGCAGTTTTTCGATCCAAACAGTTGGATAGTTTCATAAAAACACAATAAAAGATCTAGGCTTCAACTTCTGTTTATAGCTGAATCCGCAGTCCGCAATGACCTGCGGAAAAGCGAAAAAGCTAATATTTTGTTTGAAGCAGTCCTTCTTCTTTCAAAGTAACGAGTATCAATGACCGAAAGACAAACAGACGGTCGGGAAGGTTCCACCGGGTCTCCTGTGTCTTTCCGTCCGATAGATCATGCCCTCCGATTTGAAGAATAAACGTGGCGACGGGCGGACGGACGGACGGGGAGAACAAACAACAAACAAAACGTTTTACATTGTTGATTGGGCGCCTCGCCGCCAGATGTTCTTTCCGTCGACCCGAGACCTTCTTCTTTTCCAGATGTCTGTCTCTCTTTCCAGACAGTGATCCCCCTTTTTTCATTTTGAAGTTCCGTCGCAAACACCATGACGTAACTCTGCACATTTCTAGCTCCCTCGCAGTTCCATGTTGTTTTCCCCGGTGACCCAGCACTGATATCATGCATACATTCCAGCCATCATAACTAAACTATGTCAAATGAAACAACAACATCCCGTTGAGATTCTTCTGAAACTAAGACTTCTTCCCGGTCTTTCAAAATCATTTTCTGACTTGATCCCGAGCTCCGCCCCTTTTTCTAGTTCATCGGTCACTCAGTCTCACCTCATTATCACTCAGGAACTGCCAAAAAACGTTTCGCTGCCTCGTTCCACATTGTGCCCGCTTCTCCGCTCCGCTCCGCTTGTTTTCGTCCTCTCCGCATCTGCGACTCTTCATTTTTCACACTTTCCCTCCGTCTCTGCGGTTTTGGTGTTTGATCGATTATTCATGTATGCTATCACCACTTCCACGGAAAACCGAATACATGTTTCCCAAAAGCCGAGAAAACTTTCGCCTTCTCTGAAAGAAAGGCAAACGGTCATGCTCTGTTTGCTTTTCGAAACCGTCTTCCCAATGAAAAGTTCTTGAGAAATCAAGAACAAACTGCCCTGTGTTCCCCCCAGAAAAGCTTCGAAATCACAGATTCGCCTGCAATTTTTTCATTTGTCCGCCCCCACTGCTTGACGCAATTCGGGAAACATTTGTTCGGCAAGTCAAGTGTCTCTAAATACTTCGTGCTGACTGTTTTGAACACCATTTTGCGTCAGTGTCATTCTTCTTGTCACGTGGTGACCGAATGGCCGATTCTTAGAAATCAACTATTTGCCCCCGGTTACTGTAGCTCCGACAACTCGAATTTGACCTCTGCACTGAGAACAGCTGACTATAAAGTACAGAATTCTGCAGAAGAAGACAAATAGTCTGCTTGAAAATACGTTTCTTACAAGCAATGATTTTGAGCTAACTCACATTACTAGACAGTTAGAATAGCTGATCCAAATGTACCGTAACTGGACCGTTCATTTCCTACCCGACCCATTTTTTCTTGTCACTGAACCAGGTCCGCAAACACGCGTGTGCCTGCGGACCACAAATCTATAATCGAACGTCCTGTCCCGTACCACTAACCCTGTCCCTCTCCGCTCATTTTGTTCCTA
>LR539397.1:1161092-1510313 GCA_900536315.3 Caenorhabditis becei | reverse complement strand
TCCCAACCTCCTGCAACTCTTCATTTCCAGGTATGGCAATTCACTTCTGGCACTGAAATGATCGAAACAGTGCGCAACAACGGTCCCTGATACGAACTCTATCTCTCTCCTCTCTCTCCCAATCACTTTTGCTTTGTTTCTCCTCTTTCGCTCCGTACACAACCACACAAACTGGAAGTGAATATGTCGATGAAGTTTTTGACGGGTCTACAGGTGAGAAGAGCCACTGGTTTTCGGTCTCTCAGCAGCACTTTTTCAACTGTTTTCCTCTTCAACTCTACTGTTTTCAGGACCTTCTCGGCCTGTACGAAACGGGTACCGCCGCTTCCTCACCGGCTTCTCCTATTCCGCCGACGTCTCCATCGATGTTCGCAGTGCCTCCTCAGCAGCAGTCCCACTCGGCTGCCACTTCCGTCCGCAAGAAAGTGTGCCAGGATGCCAACAGCACAGACGATCCGGACAGCGAGTCAAAGATCCGCCAGTGCTCCCATGAACGGACTGTCTCATTCCCAGCAGATATGGACCTCATCACTGGATACCATGAAGCACCGATGTCCATGTTTCAAAGTGAGCACATGCAAGCAGTAGATCCCAGTGAAATCCTGACGGCGTATCGAGAGGCTTGTCGGAGAAGACAGTGTGTGCCGAGTGCGAGCGTCGAGAAGCAGATCGGATACTTCCACAAGAGTCCAGAAACGAGGCAAGAGATGCTGTCGTTGAAGGGAGAACGAGTGTCACACGCACAGATGGAAGCGCTGGAGGAGGTGTTCAAGCGAGTTCAGTTCACGACCATCGACTTTGAGTACACTTTCCTGGATGATGATGTAAGTATTCAGGGTTCAATGTGGTTAATGACAAGTCTATTTCAGTGTGCGATTTCTCTCGGTGAGATGATCGAGTTCTACGATTCGTGTGTCCGACTCAATCTCTCATTCAACAAGCAAATCGACATGCGTGGCTGGTCAACGATCTTCCGATGCATCCGCCACACTCATTCACTCCAAATGCTCAATCTCCGGTACACGAACCTCAACGAACGGACGATCCCATCTCTTTGTCGGTTGGCTCGTGCTCAACCATCAGCTGCATTGTCATGTCTCCACCTCGAGAACACTCAAATGGCCGGAAAGAACCTTCTTGTCCTCATTTGTGCCCTCAAGAACAACACTGGCTTGAAGGAGTTGTATCTGGGTGACAACGGACTTCAGCCGACAGATGGATCACACATTTATCAGTTGATCACCTCGAATAGTTGTCTGCAGCTTCTCGATTTGCGAAACAACAACATTGCTGTGAGTTTCTTTTTGAAATCAACTTATCAGTCGACATTCTTCCAGGACTCTGGAGTTCGCCATATCTGCGACGGCCTGCGCCACCGAGATGCCCTGGAGAAGAGCGCGCTCTCTGCCATCGTCCTCTGGAATAACAACGTGACGGGAGCTTCGATGAATTGTCTGGCAGAAGCCTTAGTCAGTATTTCTCTCTTTTCAACTTCTGCAAAACCATTTTTCAGACGGAAAACACAAAAATCGAGACTCTCAACATAGGCAACAACAATCTGAATGTCGAGGGAATAGCCCGTCTCAAGCCGGCTCTCGTCTCTAATTCGCATCTTCATAGGCTCGGTCTCCAGAATACTGGCATCAACTGCGAGGGAGCCATCATTCTGGCAGAGTGCATTGCTGATAACACAGCGTTGCTTCGCGTGGATATCAGAGATAACCCGATAGGTACAGGGACCCTTATGATAGTTCAACATCTGATGTTTCAGCTCTTGCTGGTCTTCTGGCTCTCCATTCTGCAATGAAGATGAACAAGTCGATAACTCTGCTGAACATCGATGCGGCATGCGTCAAGCTGAGCAGTGAGAAGGTAAGGAGGTCACTTGATGTGGTAACAGTAGTCTTGTGTTCGGCACGCTTTTCTCGGTTCATTAGTAAGTTGTCTTTTCATTTTTGCACGAAACGCCCAACTTCCACTTCTCTCATGGCCGTCCATGATAATACTCTCGTTCTGAGGAAGGACGTACCGATCTAATGCTTGTGATGTGGTTACCTGGTGTTTGCATATCTATAGGTTCGCGAATATCAGGACGAGTTCGAGCGTTACTTCCGTGAGATCCAAACGTTTTGTGATCGGAACAAGGAAGATGTTATGAAGAGATTGACTGTGACGTTCGAAGATGAAGAGGATGCACAGAAGAAGGAGGAAGAAGTTGAGGAGGAGCAGGAGAAGAATGATGAAGGTAGGCGGGAACAGGGCGGACGGATTCTGAATCAAGAAGTTTCAGAAACTGCCGAATCATCAAATGTAGATGAAGAGGTGAAGTCAGATGAGCAGCAAGAAGAAGCTCAAGAAGACAATGATGACAAGGAACGTCTCAAAAAGGAGAGCAACAACAACGAGAAACGAGTTCTCATGGCTTCCGCCTCGACTTCTAAGCTCATGCGTCGGGAGAAACATCAGAGATTCATTCGAAGCTCGTCATTGACCTGTGCCGAAACCGTCCATGACATTCACGACCGACTCCGTGAGATGTCCGGGTCGACGCATTCCTTGGATGCTGCCATCGCTGCATCTACGTGCTCGACTTCTTGTTCCACACCACCGGGACCTCTGGATTCTTCGAGCAACACGGAATCCATGAAGACCATCAAGAAGTCGTTCACCGTCTCCACTGCATCTCCTGCATCTCTTCCTCTCGCTGAATGGGGATCTCTCCCTGCACTTCCTCAAGCCAGTCCCACTTCCACTCCGGTTGTTCGGAAACTCCGACGCTTCTCGGTGTCCCCATCGTCTTCAGTGTTTGACGTGGCAACCACATCATCGGCAGCATCTTCTCCGATGCGAGTTCCCATTCCTGAAGCATCCGCATCAACGGCTTCTCTTCCGATCCGTCCGTCCTCTCTCGCTATCGGAATTCCTCTTTCTGGAACAGTGCCTCCTGGACCATCATCTGCTCCGCTGATTCTTGTTGACGGTCCGTCTGAAAAAGAGAAGACGGAAGAGTTCTGGACGCCTCCGGAAGACCTAATCAAGCTGAAAGAAGCTGAGGAGGAGGAGCGGAAAATCAGAGAGATATGCAAGGCGGTGATCAACGATCTTCTGAATTACGTGGAGTACGAAGAGAAGTCGCAAGTCGAACGCAAGGCTTCATTGCTGCTCCGCAACGCATTCAGCCGTCCGAATCCAGAAGAGCTGCTCAGAAACTTGCGAAACTCGGAGAGCAACGTCTCAACTCCCCGAACACCTCTGACACCATCCAGGTAAGCACGTGTCAACTGTGTTGTGACTTTATAATCTACTTACAGAGTCATCGAAATAGCTGAAGAGCTGGAAGGTGAAACGGATGATCAAGTGTGTCAATCGGTCATCCGTTGCCTTGTTCGTGACGTGCTGCAAGCCGAGAAGAACGAACTTCGCTCCACTCTGGACCGTCGCCGTCGCCACGCCAGCGTCCGAAACTCCCCCGTGTGATCCCTGATCCTCTCTTTAACCGATCTCAGAGATCCTCTTATTTGTAATATAAGCTCTCATCCTTCTCCCGTCTCACATCCCCATTCGCTTTAAATCCCAATTCTGGAAAGATGCAATACGTGATCGAATTCGGTTTTTGTTCTCGGTTTCCCTCTCAACTTCACAGGACCACGACGTTCGTATCGTGCTTGTTTTCGGTTTTTTGTTCATAGAAAACGAACACGATTAGTCGCATTTCGTTGCTTCCGTCGTCCTACATTTTGCTGTTCTCTTGTATTATATCTTCCCTCCGCTTATCACCTAAACTACCAGAAGATCTAGTTGATATGCCTGCCTTGTTAGTTGGTTAGTTTTTCTTTTCTTTTTTGTACAGCCAGGTGCCATCTGCGATCCACAGAACATTGTCTGAAGCGCGGTCGCACAGTTCCTCTCCGAACAAATAATCGTAGTTTTTAGTTAGTTCTTTTGCCTCCGAAACAAGCACAAGTACCCGTGTATATACCACTCGGAATACCTCATGTTCCCACTCTTTCCCCCCGTTTCGGACCAATCAAAACCCTTTTGATGACTCCCCCCAATACCCTTCGTTTCATATATCTCATCTCGTCACTTTGTCTTTTTCTTTGAACTTTTTTCACTGAATTATTCAATTTCACACTTGTTTCTTATTTTAAAAAAATTCGAAGAAAAAATGAAAATGTATGTTCAATTGATGATTGATTGCTGTTTTTCGCAGGCAAACACATCGGCAAGACGGATATTTCGAGGGCTTATCCCTGCTCGGCCAATGCTCCGGGGCGGCTCTATTTGCTCTGATAACGTTTTTCTGAGCTCATCGATTTTTTTGACTCGCTGTATACTGAATCGGTCCAACTACGAACTTCACATTGTTCTGTCAAGTTGGTACCTCTGCCTCCAAACTTTACAAGTCTGAGGTCACGACGACTAGCCGTGAAATCTGATTCTGCAGAATTCTTGGCATTGAGTCACATTGGTTTCGCAACATGAGTCATATCGTTGCGAGACCCAGCACCATATGCGCTCCCGCATGTGGTCCTTCCCTTAATCCAAATCTACCTGCCTTCTGTCCGTGAACAAACAATGCAAATGTAAAAGATGCCTTCCAAGGACCTTCTCCGTTGTTGACTGCCCCCTGCATGAACCTAATTATTCCCCATTGTCCATTGCATTTACCTCGTAAAAGTGCAACAGAGTCATGTCCTTCACTTTAACCTTTTACTATGCGTTTCGTTTCGAAATGAATCCAGTTCACAGAAAACAAATGTATGAGTTGTGCGGAATCTCGAATCTCGATCTTGAATCTCTCTTTCCCCACTTACACCTTTTGCGGTCTCTTGTAGGACACCGTGCGGGCAGAGAGAGGAAGCGGGAAGCTGCTTGTTCCAAATATTTGTGATTGTTTCCCCTGACCTTTCACTCTTATGTGCGTGCGCCCTGCGCAGCTGTTCGAGACGAAAAAGCTTCTGCTGTCCGGCGGCCGGCAGTTTTCCCGCACGCGCATATTCAAATTTTCACTATTTTCCCGGGGCTTTGTACGTTCCGAAGCGGGCGAATAAGCAGAGGTGTTTGCATCCGGGGACAGTCGCATCACGATTGTTTTCATCGTTCCATTTGTAAGGAATCACTCCGAGAACCTCTACTAACACTCAAATGCCCCTCTTACTATCAGTTTCTGTTTTCTTCTAATGATTATTGTCCGCATTCCTTTTTTAATGTTTCAATACATTCCTCGCCTGTTGAGTAATACTCCTTGCTTCCGTTTCTTCCAATTCTTCCACGATTTCACAGTAAGACTGCATAACTTGAGCTTTTTGTTTCCATATTCCTCATCGATCTCAATTTTCCGCCAATTGCATCCATAACTTCCATCGAATCATACATATTTCATCTGGAAACAAATTCATCCCCATTAGCTTATATCCTACTTATATAGTTTTTTTTGCGTTCCTCTCAGCTCGTTTCGAGTGTGTTTGTCCAAACATTGTGCTCAGTTTCTTTCATCATAATGAATGTGTCTATCAATTTCCTTTCGATCAGCTGATAACATTGATTAGTCACTCCTCTTATCAGTGCTCCTAAAGAAGAACTTTCCAGGGAAACAGCACTCTGAAACCCGATTTCTGTTGTCTACCCGCTCTGTTGTTCTGTCCAGTAGAGCGCACTTCCATTTCAATCCGTACCTCAAATATGTGTCTAGACTCTTCCTCTCGTTTCACCCCATCTTCACACTTGTTATGCGGTCTCTCTACATATGTGTTTTGAGAACGGGCACCCGAACGCCTTTCCGCCTCGTCACTTTTTCGACGGAGAGCTCCTATTTTTGGGGTTCATTGAGTGAGGGAAAGAGTGCGAGAGAACGACGAGAAAGTGCTTGATCTGAAGAGACGCAGAGCGACGAAACCGGAAAAGTTGACGCGCACCGCACCAGAGACAAAATATCGGGTTGCTTGTGGCCGCCGGTAGTCAAGTCAGCACTCGTGTCTCCCCCGGTCAAGAATGCCGATTTCCGTCTTTGGGGCCTATCCCGAAATGTGTCTGTTCGTCTGTGGAAAGAAACCGCCGGGGAGGTCTGGATTTTGATAGCTTTCGTCACTGAGATCCACGGCACAAGCCTACAATTAGTTTCTTTGGATTACTGTACTCACTGTTGACCCGTTCCAATCGAAACCATTCAAGTTTTCTTTGCCCCAGTCTTTCGCATTCTAATTGTGGACGCCTCGAGTTTCACTTTGAAAGGATCTCTGAAACTGTGAAGATCCCTGAGTGTTTCAGAAGACACTGTAAAGTGAAAAGTAGCAGAAATATAGAATTCAATAGGAACGAGTCGACTCTATTTCTCAATTTTCAATTCACTTTTCGATTCATTCCGTTTTCGATTGTGTGTGAAAGTAGTGAAACTCCCCGGTTGCCTCTCGATTCGTCATTTTTTCGTATACTCCCGGCCTCTTTATCCTTCTGGTTTTGTTCCCGCTCATCTGTTTATAAAAGGAGCGCTGGTTGCAACAAGTTGGATGACGTGGCACTGATACTTTCACGGATCATTGCCGATTAACCTGACTCAGAGTAAACTTTGGGAAGAGTGAAAAAGGGCAGAGCGAGGGAAGAGTTCGAGTTGTTCGACAAACCTTTTGTCATTTGTGTTTTTCTGCGTTCCACGTGTCGACGGGCGGATTATCGGTGTGAAAGGTGAGGATCCCCCGCTGTTGCCGCCTGCCTCATCATGTTGGCACAGGCATGCCAGCCATGTCTTGTTACATTACACAAATGCCTCTCTACCTCTTCTTCTCTCAACTCTTTTCCTGCCGAGACACAACAATCTTCATTCATTTTCTGCTGCTTCGCTTTGAGCTCTTTGGGCTCAAGAGCCGGCGAACACGGAGAGGCATCGGGCCGATCGGAGAGCCGCCAGAGAGACCGTAGAGATCCGGCGCACCAATTCTCAGCGACTTTTTTTCGCGTCTCTGAAGAGTTTTGATGCTTGTTTTGTTTGTTATTACTATGATATTGTGTTGACCGATATGCGCAAATGCGCATTATCATAATCTGACTTGGAGGCTTCTACTGATACCTTTAGGAAGCTTCAGCTATGAACGGATTGCTACCGTACCCTCCCCCTGTTCCATTTGAAACAGTTCTCTTCTTCTTGCCTTTCCTTGAAAGATCTCTAGGATTACTGTAGCTCCTCACCCATCTGACCACACGAGCTTTGTCTTCATCCCATCACTTTTATAGCTGCTCCCGGCTCCCGTCGTCCGTTAACGACGTAGTTCTTAGTCCCCCCACCAGGACATCGCAGGCACTTATGAGAATCGAATCCGTTCTGTTCGCCTTTCATCCCATTGTATTCCCGACCTTCCACCCCCGTCTTACCATTAGAAAGTCTTCGCTCATCCGCCCATTGGCGCACTTATTATGATGAATGTCTCCAGGATGTGTCCGTCTCTTTGAAACAGAAACAGTCAAGTACTCCTTCACTCTCCCCTTCCACATCTTTCAGTTCGTTCTCCCCCCTTCTTCGTTTTCGTTGCCAAAACCAGATGCATGTTACTTTTTGCCATCCTTCCTCCTTCTCCGGCAAAGGTGTACATCACTGGCAGCAAATCCCAAATCCAGTCAGAAACAGTCAATCAAAAGTAATAGCTTGGCGGTGTCGGCTGCCTTTAGCCGCTGCGCCCCGCTTCTCCTCATTCCCTGTTCACAACTTGTCGCATGTTCTGTTCAATCTGAAATGCTTCCAGGTATGGTCGACTACTACCAACAGCCGCCGTCCTACCATCAACCGGGCTACGACTACACGCAGCAGGAGGAGGAGTGGGACCGCGAGGGACTTCTCGACCCGGCCTGGGAGAAGCAGCAGAAGAAGGTAGGCTCAAAGGGCAGTGTTTTCTTCACCTTTCGAAAGAAGATTTACGCGACTAATTGTAATCAGGAAGAGAAAAGAGAGTGTGCATTGGTGCGGGCCGAATCGAATTGCATCAACTGATGTATGAGGGTCAAAAGAAACGGAGCTTTTTGAGAGAAACAGAACCTTGCACTTTTCAAAAGTTTACGTACGGGTCCTTAAACTTCCTCTGCGTTTCATAACCTGGTCATTTTGATCCCGTAGTCCCCGTGAACTCTATCCACCAAGCTTTTGGATCTTTGAAACTTTGAAACACTTGATGACAAATGATCAAGTGTTCATGATGTTCTCTTCTTCTCTCGGTTTCCCCCACCCACCACCTACATCCATTCAATGCGCCATTCGGCTTGATTTACTCGAAATATATGCGGTGATAAACGATGATGCTCCCCGCATCTCTCTCCCCTCAAAGCATGTGTTGATTCGTGTTGATGTCTTTTTCTCGCAGCCTCTCTATCTGTTACAACACTCCACCAGAAGGCTCCGTTGGCGGACAAAAAACCGCGAGAGATAACGATAACAGGTTGAGAGGGGGATGCCGGGCGCCCCAGTTCATAACCGAGTGGGAGTGAAACGGGGAGCAAGTGACGAGAGGGGAGAGATGGGGTTGTAATTTGAGAAGAGCACTGGAATGAAAAGTGTTTGGACTCGACAAAAAAACTGAAAAGACGCCATTGACACCTTTCAGTTTGTAACAAAACAAAAAGTACAAAGAAGCAAAAAGAGAACTTTTCCAGACCTTCACCGCCTGGTGCAACTCTCATCTTCGTAAAGCAGGAACCTCGATTGAAACTATCGAGGAGGACTTTCGAAATGGACTCAAGCTCATGCTTCTCCTGGAGGTCATCTCGGGAGAGCCGCTTCCGAAGCCGGACCGCGGAAAGATGCGCTTCCACAAGATCGCCAACGTGAACAAGGCTCTCGAGTACATCGAGTCGAAGGGAGTCAAGTTGGTTTCGATTGGAGCCGAGGAAATCGTTGATGGAAACGTCAAGATGACTCTTGGTCTCATCTGGACCATCATTTTGAGATTCGCCATTCAAGACATCAATGTCGAAGGTGAGTTATTACTATTCCATTTAGTTGATTTACTCATTTACATGTTTCAGAACTGTCCGCTCGTGACGGTCTTCTTCTCTGGTGCCAGCGCAAGACTGCTCCGTACAACAATGTGAACGTGCAGAACTTCCACAACTCGTGGAAGGATGGTCTTGCCTTCTGTGCCCTCATTCACCGTCACCGTCCAGATCTGCTCGACTACAGCCAGCTCCACAAGGGAGATCCGATTCACAACTTGAATCTGGCTTTCGATATCGCTGAGAAGCACTTGGACATTCCAAGAATGCTGGACGCTGAAGGTGAGTTGATTCTCTTTCTGAAGCCTTCAGAACATATCTCTATCATCTCCTATCCTTGCATACAGACGTGGCACGTCATCCGGACGAAAAGTCCACCATGACATACGTGTCGTGCTTCTACCACGCGTTCCGCAACATGCGCGAGCCACCACCACCGGTCATCCGCCAGCCACCACCGCAACGTGTCGTTGTGGCGCCACCTCCAGAGAGGGACTGGCGGAAAGATGTGAGCATCTGAAGTGAACGCGTGCGATTTCTGTCTGTCAAAGCGTCTTCTGTCAGGAAACGTGTTTGTCCGTAGAAGAGCGTCTTCCAAACTAACGAACCTTTGGTCTTTCTTCCTAACTCCCTTTTGATTTCAATACATGTCGGTTTTCTTGTTCAGATATGGCCAACTCACAACCTGATGAGAAAGCAGTGATGACCTATGTTTCGTGTTACTACCATTACTTCAGTGGAATGCGTAAGGTGTGTAGTGCATAACGTGTTGACTTCAGTGCTTTTCTAAAGTAATCTAACTTCTCCGTTTTAGGCTGAAACTGCTGCCAACCGTATCTGCCGCGTTCTGAAGGTCAATCAGGAGAACGAGAAAATGATGGAAGACTACGAGAACTTGGCTTCGGATGTGAGACAACTTTAGTCTTTCCGTTTATACTCTGTTATTTCCAGCTCCTCGCCTGGATCGCCCGCTGGATGCCGTGGCTCGCCAACCGTTCCACCGACGACACTCTCCAACAGGCCCAGCAGAAGCTCGAAGACTACCGTAACTACCGTCGTCGTGAGAAGCCGCCACGTATCGAAGACAAAGGACGTCTCGAGACTCTTTTCAACACTCTCCAGACCCGTCTTCGTCTTTCCAACCGCCCGGCCTTCCTTCCACGTGACGGACATCTGATCAAGGATATCAATGCCGCCTGGGCTGGACTCGAGGACTCCGAGAAAGGATTCGAGGAGTGGCTTCTGTCCGAGATCATGCGTCTCGAGAGACTTGAGCATCTCGCTGAGAAGTTCAGACGCAAGTGTGCTCTCCACGAGGAATGGGCTCACGGAAAGGAAGACGCTCTCAGAAGCAACGACTGGAGAAGCTGCGGACTCTACAAGATCAAGGCTCTTCGCAAGAGACACGAAGCCTTCGAAAGCGACTTGGGAGCTCACCAAGACCGTGTCGAGCAGATCGCCGCCATCGCCAGAGAGCTCAACAACCTTCGCTACCCAGACATCGGACCGATCAATGCCCGTTGCCAAGCTATCTGCTCCCAATGGGACCGTCTCGGACAACTGTCTTCGAAGCGTCGTGAGACTCTCGAAGATGCTGAGCGCATTGCAGAACGTCTCGATTCTCTCTACTTGGACTTTGCCAAGAGAGCTGCTCCGTTCAACAATTGGCTCGATGGAGCTCGTGAAGACCTTGCTGACTTGGTGATTGTGCACGAGATGCGCGAGATCGAAGAGCTCGTCAGTGCTCACGATCAGTTCAAGTCGACTCTCGGAGACGCCGATCGCGAGTTCTCGAGCATCAACCAGATTGAGCACGAAGTGGAGCATCTCGTTACTTCCCATGGTCTTGATCGTGAGCTCCTCCGCAACCCGTACACTGATCTGTCTGCCACCGACATCCGCAGAAAGTGGGGAGAGGTTCAGAACTCGGTTCCGCGAAGAGATTCCCAACTTCAGGCAGAGCTCAGAAGACAACAGAGTGAGTGACCAATCCAATTTCAGATTCTGAACAAACTCTTTTACAGACAACGAACGTCTTCGTACTATCTTCGCAGAGAAGGCCAATCAAGTCGGACCATGGCTTGAGCGCGAGTTGGAACAGGTCCTTGCCATCGGACTCGGAGGCCGCGGCCGTCTCGAGGATGCCATCCAGCAGCTCAGATCCATCCAGCGCAACGTTCTGGGATACAAGCCAAACCTTGATGAGCTCGAGAGAGTCCATCAGGAGATGCAAGAGAACTTTGTCTTTGAGAACCGCAAGTCCCGTTACTCGATGGAATCGCTTCGTGTCGGATGGGAGACCCTTCTGACCAGCATCAACAAGACCATCAACGAGTTCGAAAACCAGGTGCTGCTCCGTGACAGCAAGGGAATCAGTGAGGAGCAGATCGCCGAGTTCCGTGCTTCGTTCAGCCACTTCGACAAGGAACGTGCCGGTCTCGACCCCGAACAACTCCGTGCTTGCCTCATTTCCGTCGGATACACCATCAGACCAGGACGTGAGGGAGACGCCGAGCTGCACCGTGTGCTGGCTCACGTCGACCCGAACAGAATGGGACGTGTGCCATTTGAGGCATTCTTGGACTTTATGACTAAAGAGAATTCGGATCAGGATACGGTAGAACAGATGATTGACTCGTTCAGAATATTGGCTTCCGGAAAGGTTTGTCAGGATTCTGAATACAATGATAATCTGATACTTTCAGCCGTTCATCACTGCTGACGAGCTCGAACGCGAGTTGCCACGAGACCAGGCGGCCTACTGTATGGCCCGGATGGCACCGTCCCGGGAGCCAGGAGCACCGCCCCGATCCTTCGACTACATCACCTTCAGTCGCAGTCTCTACTCACAATAATTCTATTCTCCCCATCTATTTTTCGCATTTCGCATCCCAAATATCTCCACTTCTTTCTTGTCCCTGTTTCTTTCTACTCTATTCTCTTCTCTCGTTTCGAAACTTTTTCTCGGTTTCACTGCCATCCACAGTGATGATCCCTTTTTGTAGTACAGTAACCCCCTTTCTCTGATAGTGTATATATTCTCTCGACGACATATGCAACCAACTTTAAAAGTAATTCAAGGAATCGGTGACACACTTACCGGACACAAACATTTCTAACCCCTGACTATCAATGCGTATCCCTTTTCTCGTGTTTTCAAATGATAGAGTTTTTATAGTTGTGTCTTTTCTTAATAAATTATAATTCTGAAAGTGTTTGCTCGTGATCCGATTATCCCACGTGTCCCCCCCGTATCAAGAGGATACACTCAACGCCCCGTCCATTTGATGTGTCTACTGCAGCATTCTCTCTATTTCTCAACTCGCTGTGTGGGCCAATCGATCCCCACACATGTTTCCAGGGAGGTTTCTACTCTCTTCGCCCCATGACGTCATTTGCTCTCTCCGACCGCAGCGTTGCTCTTTTGCATCCTTTCTCTTGCACTCTTATTCTATTTTTGTTTCTTCAGAGCCTGCACTAGATGAGTCTGATTCGAGCTCTCGCCACGAAACGATGCTTCCCAGAGCATCTACAAGATGTGGTTTTTGCGGAAGTTGAGAAATCTCTGAACAAGGAAAAGAAGAATGTACCGGATAGATTGGCTCTTCTCTCGATCAAGGCAGTCATGATGCAGAAGATTCTGGCAGATCGTACTATCAAACTGCTTTTCGACTTGATAAACGAAACCAAAATTACAAAATACCAGGATATCGTAGAGTTCAGTCAATGGGAAACAGAACCCAGCGATATGCCCAACATGCCCAAATCTTTCAAAAGAGCTTTCCAATTCGTTTTTAGAAGTAGGTTACAATATTCAATTCCATCACAATATCATTTTTCCAGGACCAATTCCCATTTTTGACGGACTTACTCTGAAAAACGATCCGGAATACATGGCAGTAGTCATGGACCACTGCCTACAGAATTGGAGCAGAGAGTTCCAAGTGACCATTCGAGCAAAGAACTTCAGTGTTGAAGTGAGGGGTCATAGAAGGATGTTCACGGTTGTGGAGGCAAAGTATGCATACGGACAGAAGTACAGTACTCACTGGCCATTCATTTTCACACGGATAGCATTTCTCAGAGGAATGTACAGGATAAAAGTAGTTCTGGAAGGTAAGTTGCTTATTGTTAGAACAGGCTTTTTTCGATTTCCTGATTTTCAGCGGATAAGAAGCGTTCTCAGGAAGAAATGGAAGAAGCAATGAGCTCATTCTTGAAGAAATTCAAGAAAGGACCGATGGAAGAAGATTCACCTCAACAGAAAGAGAGTAGGCGCTACACGATGACAACTTCATTCACAGAAGAGAGAATTCTGGAAGCGGTTTTCAATCCAATCTATCGGGGATGGAATGATTTATCGTGGATGGACAGAGGCGACCATTGGGGTTTTGTAGAATGAATTAGTTCCATTGGAAATTGAATTGTGAATAAATGTTCCGTCTAATTCTTATGAACCCTTTTGTTGCGGGTCTATATGCAAAGAGCCACTCATCTCCCGACCAGTTTAATACTCGCGCGGCTAATGCCCTCTCGGAGCAAACGCCGTACATACCGCATCGATCGGGCCAATGTTGTAAAGCGAAGCAACCCTCCGGACTGGGGGCTCATCACTCTGCTATTCTCATGCTTTCTTTTGTCTCAATGCTCAAATTAAAAAGAGTTACAATAAGGCGATGTTTTGGAGAACTCCCAGAAGGTGCCCAGCTATATATTTTGAATGAATTTGAGAAATATCTTCAAGAAGGTCGCAAGCAAAAACCCGAATCTTTATACGTTCTGGCCATTAAAACGGTGATCAGGAAAAAGAGAGCAAATGACTACTTGATCACTTTGCTATTCAACATAATTCGCTACAAAGATATATCTTTCCTTGATGATATTTGCCAAATGAAACTCAAAAAAGAAGAGAAGCCTGGTAAGCTGCGAACGCTCATTGAAACAACGTGGAAATACTTCTTCGATGGTGAGCGTTCCTCGCGAGTCCCTTCAAAACCCAGTTTATAGATCCTCTGCCTCTTTTCAAGAGCCCCACATTGAGCAATGTCCCAGATGTTATGGAAGCATTATTCGACGACTCATTTTGCGGCAGTTCAGGCAGAATTCACATTCTAATTCTCAAGAAGTCGTTTCAAATCTCTGCAACAGATTGGCATGAGTATAATCTGATGGTGGATGCCCCGCATAAAGATGGAATCAAGTACGGAGCCTACTGGCCGTTCCGATTTGCTCTGCTGGCTTTTCGCAAGAAAATGAGCATCATTGTAATCGAACTGGAGTGTGAGTCCGATACGGAAATCAGCGAGTTTTAGAAAAGTTCTTTTTAGGTAAACAAGAAAGATATCAAGCTGATATGGAGAAGGCGATGAGTGCGTTTCTGAAGAAATTCGAAAGGAAAAGAGTGCCGCAAGGATGGAGAAGTAGCGGAAAAGACGATGTGAGCTACACGTTGCGGAAGAATTTCATGCATGGAAACACGTATGAAGCCACTTTTCGGAAAGTGATGAGATGGTCAGAGACGCACTATAACTGGGGATACATTGTGTGATTCAATAGTTTTCAAACTGTTGAACATGTGTAATTTGTTGCTCAATAAACTTGTTTTCACTGCCCGACATCCTGGTTTTTCTGTTCTTTGTCACATCGTTCAATGGTCCAGACGGTAGTGACGACACGAGTTCATCGGATGTTCCTCGGCCAAACAACCTACGTTTTTCAGAATTAATCATGAGTTTTTGTCCAATTTCCTCTACATCAGGTTACTCTGGAAACCGATACGCCTCGTGATTTCCGGTACAATACCCCTTCTCGACAGAGCCACGCCCACCAGTCTGAAAGTCTCGAGGCTTCATTTGCTGTTATCAGTTTCTTTGTCTCATTGGTGATGGACCAAATCATCAAGTACGGTTCTGTGGATGCGATCCCTCTTTACAACTGCAGGTGAGATCAATGTGCTAACCCTGGTCAGAGAGAAATGTTTCAGTGGGCATACATCAGAGGAATGGTCGGAACTCGGAGGGGAACGATGGCCAAAACTCGGAGCAGGACAGCTGGCCTATGGGATCATGATTGACGTAAGTCCCGATTCCCCGCTTCCAAACCGTTGTTCCCTTCAGATCCTTTACCTGCCGATTCTCTCGATCATCTTCGAAAAAGAGAATTTCAAATCATCGTGCTTCAAAATCATGTACCTCTTGGGCATCATAGACTTCCTCATCACCTATGTCAACTCGATCCTGACCGGCTGGTTGGCAATGAAGGGCGCTGTCTACTGTACCCACCCTCGAATCATCTACATCTCCGGAATGGTTGTCTGTGCCCTGTGGTGCTCTTCCTGCATGACTGCTCTGCTTCTCGTAGCCAACCGACTTCTGAGCATGACTAAACCGACTCTGGCAAAGAAGTTGTTCGAAGGGTTCGTTGTGTAGATGAGTATGTCGTATCTTCTTATGTTCAGCAGAAAGACGTACATCGCTCTGTGCGGTCCGATCATCTACTTCATCTACTTCCTCTTCACCGCTCCGCTGATCTTCAATTCGAAGCACATGGCCTGGTTCTACGAGCCGATGATCTTCCCGGAACGTTCCGCAGAGTACTTCAACCATTCGCACACAGCCAACAATTTCCTGATTGTCACCCTCACTTGCGTCGTCTACACTCCCTTCCGTTGGGTCGTCGGAACCAATTTACAGCACGTTATCGGAACTCAATCGACTCAATACCAGAATACTGTAGCTGAAGTCACAGTTTCGATCCAAACCCTTCATTTCAGAAAACCCAAGTCTTCCTTCAGTCCACTCTGATCTGTGCTGCCAACCAGGTTTGCGCCGTCATTTATGTAGTCATGAACGTGACGGAAGTGCCCGGATCAGTGATAATGTTCGCCCACTTCACCTGGGAGTTCATCCACGGAGCCCCCGTGTTTATCTACCTGGCTCTGAACAGAATGATCCGTGATCGGTTCTTCGAGAAGATGACTGGATTCAAGACAGCGTTCGGAAGAGAGACAACTTCCATGATGCCGATTTCGAAGAACAGTGCTACTCCAGTAATAATGAATTGAAAGAGCTATGTCCTGTAATTGACAGTGTAAAATCAGTGATAAATGAATGATATTTGATTCGATTCTGTATCAACAGCCCATTCCCCGTCCCAGATCGTCTACACATTGCAACTTCCGTCACTCGAGAGCCCTCATCACTTCAAACTTCTTGGCCACTTCTCATCTTCCAATCGTTTATCTGTTGACTTCCGGTGTTCACTTGTCGAGTACTATATCTCCACAGGGGGTCTCGGGTGTAATCGCAACAGCAAACAAAGGGAAGGATACTGTAGATCTCCCCCCAGACGCTTCCAACTCATTCGCAACTTCTTCGGAATTCTTCTTTTTCTTTCAATAAATATTGACACTTTCCCATCTCTTTCTCTTCCTCATTCGCAATGAACAATGTTGAAAAATTGAAAAACCAAACAGAAGAGACTCTGCTCCAAGTGGCGTGGGAATGTCGGTCGAAGGACTGCTGGGAACGGTGTCCCGAAGCATCTGGCGATATGATCAGGTATTCCGCCGGAGAAGTTCATTCGAAACCAGTTCCTTCAGGATTATTCCGATCGGTTGCACACCACTGTCACATCGAATCTTCTCGTTGCGATGGCTGGAGTGACGGCGTGGAAGACGTGGGGTGGAGAGACGCCGATCGAGTGTGCCATCCCGGCAATGTTCTCGGATAGTGTTTCTGCGGTAAGGACTGGAAGTACGCTCCTTAGCAAACGAAGCTTCGAAACCGTATCAGTTTGAGTCAACAGTCTCCTAAAGTTAACGACTCAATGTGTTTGTGTCTTCGCCTTTCGGTTCTTCCGACCCTAACCCAAACTTTCTAATTCCTTCTTCGATTCAGTAATAAATCAACCGGTTCGATGGCGATTCCCTCTCGTCTGAAGAGACGCAGACACGGAAAGAAATGGAAAACAGTCATCAGTGCGCCCCGCGAAATGGTTACTTTTTCTATTGTTCCCGACGCGTGTAAAACGATATTTCTGCCTTGGCACAGTGCCAAATTGGCGAAATGAAGAATGGGAAACTTCGCTCTTTATTAAACTTCTTCAGAGCCATGTGGCAGCTTTTTACGAGGCGCTGATCAGTCTGCGCCTCCACTGATCCCGTTATCTCTCGTCTCGTATTTCGTCTCGTCGTCTAATTCTCTCGTGATCCGTGTTCCCTGCGTCTGTTTGCAAATCATCACTTTCCCATATAGTTTTCCATCGTTTCCGTCTCGTCCGTATGTTTGTTTCGCTCCTCCAAAACGGTCTCCTCACCAAAACATGCGAGAATGGGCTCTATTGTGTGGGCACAGTGCCGTTATGTGAACGCATGCTTTTCCTCCCACCATGTGGGTCTCGAAGCGAAAATGTTATTATCATTGCATCTGGAAATTGCCGCTCTCATTCACAAATTCAAATTGGCGCGCACGATATCTCGCAGCGAAAACTACAGTAAGACGTGTATTTTTCAGTGTTTTGGGCTGTTTTTGCGTAAATTGTTGTCAGAAAACGGGAAAATGCAATAATTCGTTCACTGACGTTGGAAAGATTCAAAAATAGCCTCATAAAACTGAAAAATGCACGTCTTACTGTAGTTTTCGCTGCGAGATATCGTGCGCGCCAAATTGAAATTTTGAATGAGAGATGAACTTTTGAGATACTACGATAATATGTCGCATGATTTTTATTGGATCCTTTGAACTTTGTTTTCCCTTTTTCTCGTCTCTCCGTTTCTCGTTTTCTCCGCTTCAAACGGTTTTCTGAGTTTCTCGGTTTCCAGTCACCATGGTGATGATCGAGACGTTCCTCGGCATGGCCAAGTACCTGTCGCCGCGGGAAGACGACGACTGGTCGGATCGGCTCAACTACCTCATTACTCCCAATCTTCTGCTCGCTTTCTCGGTGCTCATCTCGTTCAAACAGTTCGGCGGACGACCAATTGAGTGCATGTTCCCCAATAAATTCCCCGGCAGTTGGGAGCAGGTAGACTATAAAAAACGAGGGAAAATGTAGAAAATAGTATTAAAAACCCAAAAGCAAAACTCGAAATGTCTGAAAACTATGATGAAACCTGAATTTCTAGTACGCGGAGAACTACTGCTGGTCGCAGGACACCTACTTTGTCGAGCCAACACAAGACGTATCGCTTCTGAAGCAAGAGGAACGCTACACTCCGGAACGACAACTCTCCTACTACCAATGGGTTCCGTTTTTCCTGCTCCTCCAGGCCGCATTCTTCAGGGCGCCCAGCTATCTGTGGAAGTACTTCTCCAATCATTCGGGTGACAGAACTAGCTTGTTTCAGAGGATATTTCAACTAGTTGTTTTGCAGGAATTCGAATTCATGAAGTGGTCGAAAAGGCGAAAGACACTTCGAATGTGGAAGAGGAAGTCCGCGAGAGGAACATCGGAATCCTGAAGAGACACCTGTCGAGTGCACTGCGATTCCAGGCGAACATGGAGTCGAAACGAGTCCAAGTCCACAAGACGGTGACTTTCCTCAACTTTCAGTACTCTTCCGGATTCATATCATGGGTCTATCTTTTCACGAAAAGCCTCTATTTTGTCAATGTTTTCGCACAGCTCTGGCTCATGAATTAGTGAGTTCGAGATTCGAAATACGAGTGACTCTATGAACTTTCAGTTTCCTCGGCACCAACCGATATCAGTGGTACGGTTTCGGAGTGGTCAGGGACATTGTGGCAGGACTTCCGTGGGAACGAAGTGGATACTTCCCGCGAGCTGCTGTTTGTGATTTTGAGGTTTTCCCTTTCGAAATCGTTTTCAAATTCCCATTTCTATCATTCAGGTCCGCCAAGTAGCCAACATCCAGAGATATTCCGTTCAATGCGTGCTTGTCATAAACATATTCAACGAGAAAATCTTCGTTTTGCTGTGGTTTTGGTGAGTTGTCACCTTCTGCCAAGTTATCGCCGCGCGACCAAAGTTGTTGCGGGCAGCCGGCATAAGCCCCGCCCACTTTACACACAAGAGATAGCGACGGGCGGAACCCGCAAAGTGTCGGCTGCCGCGCCACATCAGGTCGACCTGGCGCCCTGGCTCAATCGCTTCTGTGATCGACAACAAACCCAGCTCTCTGAATGATTGTGAGGATGGAAAAACAGCTGAGAAGCGCTAAATTTTTGGAAACTTTTGATATTCCGTCAATTATATAAAACAAGCATTACTTTTCAGGTATCTGATTCTTCTGTTCGCCTCTACGGTCTCTTTCGTGCAGTGGTTCACCGTGCTGGTGTTCCCGTGTTTCTCGAAATGGTTCATCAAGCAACATCTGGCACTCAGCACACTCCAGAACTTCACGCAACGAAACAACAGAAGAGAAGATGCCGACGTGGCGAAGTTCGTGACGCAGTACCTGCACAAAGACGGCGTTTTCGTGCTCCGAATGGTTTCTTCGCACGCCGGAATAATCTTTGCGACGGATTTGGTGCAGGCGCTCTATGAGGCTTACGACTTCCAGGACAAGAACGTGAGAAATGGAGGATTTCGGTTGAAAAAACAATGTATTTGGTTCAGAAGGGACTAACGGGAAGTCCAGTGAGCGACGACTTGCAGACGATCAGCACGGGAGCGGATTCTTCGATTCGACACAGAAAAAGCAAGAAAAACAGCCGAATCGAGTACAAGGTAACCGGGAAAAGAGACAGATTCCCCTGAAATTGTTCATTTTCAGCCGGGAAGCGAGTTCACAACGACTCTGATGCCGGATAAAGGCGACGAGTCGAGTTCTTCGTCATCAGATGACAATCAGAAGCGTGTCAGCAACGTCATCACCAATATCTAGACCCGAACTGTTAAATTTCTTTGTTATGCATTTCTACGGGTTTCCTGCTCACCCAACTCATTTTGTTCACTTTTTCCACGTTCTCTAACAAAACTGTAATAAAATCTCGAGTTTTTATAAAGGAAACAGTCAAAAAACAACAAAATCATTATCCTACTAGCTACTCTGAAAAGAAAAAACGGGAATTGAATGGAATTTACAATGAGTGAGGAATCACACGCGACGGATCTTGCGGGGTCGGGGTCCGAGTTCGCAGAGCGGTGTGTGGTCCGTGATGCTGATGACGCGGACTCCGGCCACGGTCAGGCCCTTGACACAAGTCATCCGGCCCGGTCCGAGGCCCTTGACCTGCACTCGCACAGTCCGGATTCCTCTTCTCACGAGTCGCTGTCCCGCCGCCACTCCCGTCGTCTGTCCGGCAATCGTCGTCTTCTTACGGGCATTTTTGAAACCTTCCAGACGACACGAAGTCGATGTGATCAATTCGTTCTGCAACCCGCTTATCAGTATTTGACGTCTCTTCTTCAACTTACCTTGTTGTCCATGACAGTGACCAACGTGTTATTCTTGCTGGCACGGATGTACACCAACGGCAGTTCGTGGTAAGCCATCCCGTCGAACTGCTGCTTCATCGTCTCGGCAGTCGGGAACCGGGAATCCATCGACGAAGTGTTCACTGCGGTCTGCGCGCCGGCTCCGATAGTTCCTTCCAGAGTCTCGACTTGATGTGCCTTGATCTTGGTTCCCTTATGGGCGTCACGGAGACTTTCGGCGGCAAGGACGGATGTCTTGAATCCGCGGATCTGCTGTGACGGGAACACTGACGACTGGGTGGCCGTCTGGAGACACAGTCGACTCAAGTCACCGACCAGGCGGCGAAGGGCCATCTAAAGTTGATAAGGTGATAAATGAGGAAATGGGATGAAAAGTAAAGTATCAGGGTTTGAAACCATTCGTATAAAAGTGATTGGAAAAATGATCAAAAATTACTTCATAGAGGATAAAAAGATGGGATATCAAACAGTGAAGATAGAAAATTATGAATGCGAGAAAGTTGAAAAAGGTACACGAGATCGCTACAGAGCAGCACATTAGTTTGGGACAACAATCGGGTTGAGCTCAGCTCCAGATGCACGCGTTGAACGGAACGATCTCCGCGGCGGCGGCCATCATCTCCTCGTCGTCGCTCATGCTGTCCTCGATAGGCTGCAGTATGACATCTCCGGCACGGCTGTTCAGGTACTCCTGCTCGGACTTCTCGAGGCCTTTTCCCGGGCGGTACATGAGTTTGTTGCGGCTCGGGAACACGGTGATTGACGTGGATCCGTTCGGATGGTCTTTTTCGAGAACCGATCGATGGAGAGTTTGGAATCGGATCAGGAGAGATTTCAGATTTCCTTGAGACAGCTGATCAGCACGTTTCTGAAAAAAGAGTGTTTCAAGTGTTACTCCACTCGAAACCTTACCAAAACGGTGTGCTTGAAAGCTTCAATTTCCTCCATAATCTGCTCCACTTTGTCCGCTTTGTGAGCCTCGATAAACCTCGGTTCACCAACTGAACCACCTATATTTTATTAGAAAACTTCGAAATGGCACAACTTACGATTGGATGATCCCGGCTGTTCAGAGTTGTGCCGCATGTGACGCATGTGATGATGGTGGTGATGGTGTTCCATCTCGTCGTCGACGTCTCCGTCAACTATCACTATTTCGTTAGTTGGAGCTGTAAAGTAAAATATTTCACTAAATTCCTAGACTTCGAAAGCTTACAATCGATAACAACGTGCTCCTCGACGCATTCTTCCACTATCTTATCGTTCATTATTTGCTGATGGGCCTGACTATCATCCGAAGTCACGACCACCTCGTTTCCTACTTCCACTTCGATTTCTCTTTCGTCTCTGAAAAACAAACCGTTGTTGCTTTTCATCGCAACCTTACTTACATAATCTGGTCCATCGGCTCGGTCTTGAGCATCCGTTGGTGAGTCTGGTACTCCGGTCGCACCACTTCCTCCACTTCTTCTTCCTCTCCAACAACGATCTCCTCGTGCGGGTATCCTTCCTCCTCGAACTCGGTCATGTCCATTTCGATGTATCTCGTATCATCCATATCCTCCTGTGCATAATCGTCATTCGGAACTTCGGCGACTTCTTGATCGTTGTTGACCATTTCGAACGGAACCATCACCCCATCGCTTCCGCGAGTCTTCGCCTGGAACACTCTTGGTCTCGGCCAACGGTTCTGCACTGCGAGATCCATCGTCGTCGGCTTCGGCACTCTTGGATACTGTGGCGAGTTTCCGGTTGGTGGCGGCCACGTGATTCCAGCTCTCTCGAGCAGTTCCTCCTCCCAGATCTCAATATCCTTCGGAATTCCCTCTCTCATCCACTTTTTGGTGCAAGACACTTGAATCCCTTTCAGCTCATCGGAATCCACGAAACAGACTCGCTGAGCGTAGATGTTTTCAGCAGACAAGTTCATGAAATGGTGACGAAGGAATCCGATGACTTCTGGATTGGTGGCACCTTCCATCTGTTTCTGGGCAATCAGGTACTTGATTGCGTTCGGAAGACGCATTCGGGCATCATGTCCATAGTGGTCACTGCAAACTTCGGCGGTGACGTGACTGAAAACCAGAATTATTTTGTGCACTTATCTTTTCGAATCTTACCCATCGTTATGTTCTGTGGCATGAATATACGCCGTACATGTGAATCCGAGACGGAACGGACCAGTCCGATCGGGTGGAGGTGCGCTTTTCTCAGAACTGACGAACCCACTGCGATTGCATGCCATGAAGATTCCTTTTCCACGCCCACGACGCTTCGAGCCAGACTTATGACGGAAGTGTGCTCCGCCTTCGGACTCGACCCAACGGATGAATCTCTGAAATCGAAGTTATGAGATATTACTCGAAACATGACTTACGTCGAAAGTGGCTCTGTCGGGGAAATTCATTTGATGAATTTCCGGGTGAACGTCGTGTTCGCAGCGCAAATGAGTATGGAACTCACAGCGGGTAACGAACTCCGCATAACATGCTCCACAGCAGTAGAAACGCTTTTTCAGCTCTGGATGGGAGGTCATGTTGTCAGTGAGCCGACGTCCGCAACCATTGTTCTTGTGATAATCTATGGTACGAGTGGCGATCAGTTTGTTGCATCCATACGGACACAAATAGCGCGGCTGGGGGGTCTGGAAAATAAGTGGTGAAAAAGCGCAGAGAGACACGATTTACTTTCATATCGATATACTGATTGTGCTGGAGATCATCGTGAAGATGATGATGTCGCATACTGCTTGTCATCCTGAAAGAAATTGTTGCAAATGTGTTTTTAGTGTTTAAAAAAGTAGTATGTGAGGAAAGTTACAAAAAAGCAAAAGAATTTATGAAGTAATACTGATAAAAATGCGCTGAGCAATAATTATTAACATTTTACAACAATTGGGTGACAGAATAACTATGAAACAGCTCAAAAACATTGATAAAGGCGAGGCAAAACAAGTTATTTTTCAAAAATTAAATCGATGCCAGCATGGGTCACTGCTGACGCTTCCGCGTGCACGGGAAACGCGCCAACGAAAATCAATGTGAATGTCCGCGATGCGTGGCTCGAGATCTGCTCTCCGGGTTGTTTCCCATTGTTTTTCTGTGTTTTTTCATCTAAATGTTATGTATTTTCTTTGTATTTCCTCTCAAAATGCCTTTTAGTGCGCTTTTGACATGTTTCTCCCCCAAGTTTTCAATTTTGTACTCATGATTCGGATGTTTTCGCTGTTTCGTTCCAATCGTTTTTCGCATGAATAACTTTCTTTTCAGGTTTCTCCAAATAAGAACTCCAATTCCTGAAAAGAAACGCGCTGAAAAGCTGCTCCGGATTAAATATGGCTTTCCGTCCCAACTACGGAATGCCTTCATATCCCCGTAAGTGTGTAGACAGCCCCAGGGCACATGCATATTTTATGAATGGAGCCTGGGAAAACGTTGCTGTAGTCATCATTCATCTTGAATTCACCAACAAATACATGTTTCCTTCCAGATTATCCGCCACAACAACAGCAAATTGTGTTTGGACAGATGAGAATGCCAGGAACACATGTGAGTTTTTAAATTTCTTTAGAGTCATTAAAATTTTGATTTTTAGCCTCCACCCGAGGCGAAAGCCCCGCAGCAGACGCCAGCAGCTGTTTTCGTCGGAAATATCTCGGAGAAGTGCACTGATGAGTTCATACAAAAGATACTAAATGTAAGTCCGATTGATCGTCTTTCTCGTTCCAATCCAATTTTAAACAGGAATGTGGAGAAATAGCGTGCTGGAAGCGAATCAAAGGAAGCAACGGAATCCTTCAGGCATTCGGCTTTTGTACTTTTGCAGATTTAGAAGGCACGCTAAGAGCTCTCCGGATTCTTCATGAATTCCATCTCGGAGACAAGAAGTTAACAGTAAAGGTATATACAAGCTGTTGTTCGATTGAAAAATTCGAATCTGTTTTCAGGCTGAAGAAAAGGTGCGTAACGAACTTCGCAAAACCGCAATCGAGAACCGGAAGAAACAAGGTAAGCCTAGGTTTTTCTGCTGAAACCAACGATAAAATCTCTCGTTTGAAGCATTATTTGCATCATCGGTTAGGTAACACCTTGTCTTTTATGCATGCTTCCACGATATTTATATCACATTGCTTGTTTAAAATCTGCATAACCACTAGAGTGCACTGTTCTCTTCCGTTTTCTTTTTTCTTTCTAGACAAATAGAGAGGGAAGTCGAGTTTCGAACTGAATCTAAAATATTATTTGCAGGAAAAAAGGAATTGCGACTGAAAGACGGAGAGTTGCCAGCCGATGAGGAGGACCTGAAAAAAGACGAGGAGATCCGCTTGCAAATTCTGCACTGGATGGAAACTGATCACAAAGAGCTGCTCACGATTGCTGAAGGCAAGTGTCTGATCCCTTCAGTTTTATATCTATGATTTTAGACGGAGAGCTGTCGGACGGCGCGAAGAAAGCTCAAGTCAAGGAGGAAGCGAGCGGAAAGCAGGCTTCGTCCAGTAAAAAGGTGAGTGCATCCGGACCAGTTCCTTCCTTCATCGGCTATTGACGAGTGGCGGCTGCCCTAAAGTCAATTTATGAGGTGATATCCCCCAGTTATAATCTTTAAAAGTTGATAAGCCCCTTGATTTTGAATCTATATAGGAACCCCTATAACAAGCCAAGATTCGGAACGCGAGACGTAAGTTTTTCCCGTATTTTTCATTTTTTATTAAAAACAAAAACCGTAAAAAAAAAACAAAATGTGTCAGGATAATGTTGGTGTATTGAAAAGAGAAACGAAAGTAAAACGTCACGAGAATTGTAAAAAAGTTGTTCACAACGCAACATCCTTTGTTCTAACCTCGTTTACGTACACCTCATGACATTTATAACAGCTTTCTCACTCACATGTATATAAATGCGTCCGAAACAGTCGTGCAGGGCTCTTTCGAGGAAATGCTCGTTCCCCAGCACCCGTTCGGAACAACCAACCGCTTCTGTGTGATCTTTCCGATTCACACCATTTCCTTCGTCGTTAACGACGTTAGCTCAGAGCGCTGAGACCCGTGTGAAGTGTGCCGTGCCATCCCTACCATAAGCTTTTGCATGCTTCTCTCCACTTCTTCTCCTTTCTTCACTTCTCTGCTCTCTCTTCCGAACACACTCTTTCTCTTCTTCAGTTCTGTCCATTGTCCTGTACTAATCCATTTCCGGTGCTGTTCTCGCAGGTACCACTGAAAACCGTCGTTCCAGATCTATCTTCTTCCACACACAGGTTTCCTTCTGATCCTTCCCGATTCACATCTCCTGGTGGTATGTTGTTGAGTGAGTGTGCGTGTGTCCCTCCGTTTGTCAATGTGCCTCCATGGTCCCATTGTGCCTCGTTTCGGTTCTTTGGGGAATTGAAATTGACGCATGACCCCGCTCGGATATATGTGTGCCTTGAATTGTCTCCGTTTCCCCCGTCTTCCTTTCTTCTCATTTCCCTGCCCTTTCCCCAATTTGTCCTATATTTTACGGCCCATTTTGTAGGCGAAACATGTCAGACAGCTTCCCACAGACAAACTCACCGGTAAGACAATCCATTATGTTCACTATTCAACGCAGCATTCTCTTGTTACTGGCTTCATGCGCTTCTCCTAATCGTTTTTGATTTTCATTGTGTTGATCAACTCCAGAATCCGCTCTGGGTCCTAGTGTTGTCATAGTTGAGTTTTGTGTGTGTTCCAGCATCTAATCATTGCTTTTCACTTTATTTTCGTCCCCATTTTGTTGGTCAGTACGCTCGCTAGACAGAGTATTCGTTCAGAGTTCTGTTGGAAGTCCCACCGGCTGCCTAGATCAGAGCGTGTGTGTCCGCGTGTTCTCTCCCCGATGCTCAACCTTACACACACTTTGTTCCACCACCAAACACTGTGTAAACCCCAATAAATTTGCAGAAAGAATGTTATTCGAACGTTGGATCTGTCTAGAACCGAGTCGTAAGTCCCATCCATCTCTCTCACTGAAACCATCCTCCTCTCCTCGAATTCCTCCTCAAATCTTCCTCTTTATACATCATCTCTCGCTTTTCCTGATTTTTGTGTGGCTTTGTTTTCTTTCCGAAACTCTGCATGCACTCAACCACCATTTTGTGTTTAATCCTAACCCGGTTACCCACAATCACACAGGTATGCTACATCCAACACTCTAATCACCAAAACATCCACCGGATAAACATGGTGGCGGAGAAATGTCGAAAAAAAGTTGATAAACAGTACTACTATGTGTATGTTTCTTGTGTGCATTATCATCGTCTCTCTATGTCTCTCTCTTTTTCTCACTCTCTCGTCTTGCTTTTTATCGAAAAAGAAAGACGAGCCGATGATATGTATTTCACTCTGAAAACTATAGAAAATGCTGAAAACTGAAAAAGAAAACTTCCTCTTCATTCAAATCTCTACTTATTCTGACGCATTTCTTCTTCCAGGATGAGTCCCGAACTCGTCGCCACCGATCACGCAGTCGGAGCAAAGGACGATCTTCGAGAAGGTCACGAAGCAAGGAGTCTCCCAGAGCAAAGTAAGAAATTGGTAGTCGAGTTTTGCTGCAACAAAGTAACTTTTCAGAAAATCCCGTCGGAGTCGGTCCAGTTCGGGCTCGTCTTCGCAAAGTGATTCCTCTTCGTCACGCAGCTCTTCGTACTCGTCCCGCTCGAGAACTCGCAGTCCTCAGAGGAATAAGAACTCTTCGAAGCGCCGAGGTGGTGGGAACCATCGGAGTGCGAGTCGCAGTTCTGAAGACAGCGATGATGCTCGTGAGAAGCGTCAGATGAAGCAGTTGATGAAGGAGAAGGAACAGGCTTATCACGCACGGTTGAAGAGATGGGAAGCTCGAGAACGTCAGATGTCGAAGAAGTACGAAAAAGAAGAGCGGAGGGAGAAAGATCGGAAGAAGAGTCTCCAGAAAGAGCACAAGAGGCTGAAGACGTTCCTGGAAGACTACGACGACGAGCGAGACGATCCGAAGTTCTTCAAGAGTTCACTGTTCTTCCAGAGAAAACGAGACTTCGAGAAGGAACGAGAGGCAGATCAGAAGGACCGAATCCAAGAACAACAGGAAATAGAAGAACTCAAAAAACAAATTATGGCAGAGGCAGAGAACGGAACCACTATCAATGTGGACGAGGAAGCCAGAAAACGACACAAACTAAAGGTAAGTTTTGTGCATTTCCTTTTGACCGAAATGCTTGTTGTACCGATCATGTTTCATATTCCATCTAGCTTCAGGAAGACGAAGCGATGCGGAAAATGCGAGCTGACAGTGGATCTCCGAATCCGCATCAGCCGTTAGGTCAATCTGCTAACGGTCCAAACGGGGAATCGTCGAGCGATGAGGAAAGTGAAACTGAAAAGGCGGAATCACAAGTGGAAGTCAAAGAAGAGCCAATGGAGCCGGGTGCAGTTGTCAAAGGGCCGCACACTCCAGCCGACGAACCACCAGAGTTAGGACCAGCTCCGGCGGCGAACGGAGGTGGATGGAAGGCCATCGGAGATTCGCAGGCAAAGACGAGCGCTCAGATAGCCAGACCAACTAGCAGTTCTGCGCCGAAGAAGGAGGAACCATCGCCACTTCCGATCGCCCAACGCCTGAACGGAGTGTTCGGAAACGACGATGACGATGATGACATGCACAAGAGAAAGAAGCTGAAGCCGTTTGAGATTACACGAGAGGAGAGGATGCAGGTGATGACTGTCGACGAGAAGAAAGAGCTGACCAAGCAGATCATTCGCAAAATTCCGCTTACAAAAGGTAACAATCAAAGATAGATCGAATGATTTTGAAGTTTTCTGTTTTCAGACGAACTCTTCGTTCACAAAATAGAATGGGAACAGTTGGATCGGCAGTGGATGAACGACCGTATACGTCCGTGGGTGCTGAAGAAGATAAGCTCGTTTATCGGAGAGGAAGACAGTGCGTTCTGTGACTTCATATGTGACCAACTCGAGAAGAAGGCGTCGCCGGAGAAGATTCTCAAGGACGTTGCAGTGGTAGGACCACTCACGGAACGGCTAAACCTAATTTGCCTATTTCAGATAATTGACGAGGACGCCGAACAATTCGTAATAAAGATGTGGCGCCTGCTCATCTACGAGGGACAGGCTCGTCGTCTCGGCATAACATAACTCGTTCTTCGTGTTCATGTTTTACCACTAACCCTCCAATCCCAAGTCATGTTCCTCAAATACCAAAAGTTTTACCTAATACTCTTCCCCAGCAAGAAGTGTGTTTCTGCTAACTTGTCCCGTTTCTCTTGTCTCCCGTCTGTCTAATTATCTCTCATTGGTTGTCCACACCAAATTTTAATAAAAATGCAATGAAGATTTTAACTATATCCCGAGATTTCCACCCAAAAGTAGTTTCCACCTCTTTGAATTCCTATCAACCGTCAAGATTTCTCAAAACAAACAACTCTTGAATCAGAAACGATGAAAAAGGGCCTCCGATGGGTGGTGTCTCTGGAAGAGACGATGATTTCTTCAAACTTGAAGAACGTCTTCAGAAGAGCGATTATGTGTGTTTCGGAGAGCGACGTGGACCAGCAGAGGCGGTTCCGATTCAAGGAAGACGCTCTGGCGTGTCTCATCGGAAGACTTCTTCCCAGGTTAGATTCACGTGCCCACGTCACAAGAATGTATTCACTTGGAGAAGAAAATATCCACGTTATAAGAAGTTGAAGGATTACTGTAGCGACTTTACAGAAAAGCCGCCGTCCTGCACACCGGCGCCACGTGGTCTTCTCTGGAATTCGAAAGAAACGAAAAGGGAAAACCGTCGGTTCGGAATGCAGTTGAGTTCGAATACAACGTATCGCATCACGGAGATCTCGTCGTGATGGCCACTGGAGAGACACGAATCGGAGTGGATGTGATGAGGATCGGAGAGGATCGGAAGGAGACGGCAGGGCAGCAGATGGACACGTTGAAAAGACATTTCAGTCAGGAAGAAGTGGAAACTGTGAAGGGGAAGAGAAATGAAACGGAGAGGTGAGGGAATATAACGGAACTAGTAACAGAATAGTTATTCAGGTGGAGAGCGTTTTTCCGGATTTGGTGTCTGAAAGAGTCGATTCTGAAGGCGACGGGAGTTGGATTGCCGGACGGATTGCACAATCACACGTTCCACGTGAGAGACGAGAACGGTCCGAGATGCGGAGTAGTCACTTCTTCTGAATACTTCCATCGTCTGGTTCCACAGCCCCAGTGGATTTTCGAGGAATCGTTCGTCGGCCAGAATCACTGTGTCGCCGTCGCTTCTGAATCCACGACTTCTGAAGCTGTTCCGTTCGAAATGACAACTCTGGAAGACGTTCTGAATGATGCGGATTTCATAAATGTTACAGCAGATGTTGATGAGGAACTTGATGCGTTTATGGAAAAACCGAATAAACCATTTTGAAAACGGAATCGTTAGAGTTAGATTCAGATGAAGATCGAGAGAATCTACAGTACACCAGAAGAGCGAAAAAGAAAAAAGAAAAGTGGGAAAAAGATGGAATCGGGGAAAGGAGTGAGCAAGAGCTAACAGTTAGTAGGTCATTGGGAAGAAGAAGACGTCGTCAGGGGATGCGATCACTTTCCGGGCCGGAGACCGTCTCCGCGGCCGATGGCGATGTTGCGTTTGATGTAGGGCAGGAACTGACGGACTGCGTTCTTTTCCTGGAACACGAAAAGTTGTTTGGATGCTTTCAAGAAGTACAAAGGTGTCATTTGCAAGATTGGGCCAGTTCTTCATAACAAGGGACTACTGTAGCTAATGGAGCTGCAGTCTTGTAGATCAGAATAGTTCTGGATCTTCTTATGAACCCACATCATTCTCCAAATCGACCGAATCGTAGTCGTTGTTCAACCGGAAGTACGGGATCGCCGCGCAGAGCCCAACGAGAACAAGAAGCATCAGAAACGTGCGAAGAGACAACATTCTGCTGAAAGTAGAGGAAATTGTTCGATTGGAAAGAAGAAACACGAAACAAATATGCAAGTGAATAAAGTTTTCGGGTCCGAAACCGCGGACCCCGCCCATTAGAGACTCGCCGTTTCTGGAGATGAATGAAATTAAACGAAGCAAAAAATGAATAGAGAAAGTGTGTATAAATAGAGTGAAACTGACATTTTTGGGGCGAATGGGGGAGGAGAAATGAGTGATGAATTGAATGGACTGATGGTTTTTCGGGGGTGGAAGAAGAGTCGATTGGCGGCGATGAGCCGAATCACAAGTGATGGAGACGTGATGTCATTCGAGCAGATCAACTGACGACGTCTCTGAGTCATTGATTCGGAAAGTCTAGACGGGTTCAGATGACGGATCCACGATTGTCAGAAGAGGTTACTGTAGCGGAAGGAACATGCAGATCCAGCTCAGCACGTCGGCTCCGAGACTGAACAACACGTCCACCCGTCTCGACTCATAATTCATCAGTTTTGATTAACCCGAATCCAGCTGCGACTGCCAACAACTCGACACACACACCCATATATTTCAACACATACAGATAAACAAGTGAGTAATGCTCATGCGTGACCAGCGACTCGAAACGTCTGGACGTCATCTGAAACTGACGACGTCTAAGGAGTTGTTGCACGAACTTTTACAAAGGAGATACTACTCTCGGATAGCTGACGGTGACGTGTCCTCTTCTATTTTCACTGTTTACGGCATCGCTTGTGTGGGAGACAAAGGGAAAGTGAAGGCAGACTCCAAGGGACCGCTTCATTATCTCGGCTTATTATGGGATCACATCCGGAGGAACGGGATCGCGAGAACGACGTTCTTGTTGACTCGCCACCTACTAAAGGCTTTTGATTCCCGCCGCCGCCTCGGGAAAGTAATTTTGAGAGGTCGTAGTCTGGAGTGACACACACGTCATAGCCATTCGGTTGTTGGTGACTACGTCTAAAGTTGGTCGATTGTGTTGATGTGGAAAATGAGATGGAAATTAAAATGATCCGGTCTCTCGGTGATCAGATGCGAGAACGAACGAGGCGTTCTGGTCCGGTTATTCTATTCCAGGGAAACTTTTGAATTTATGGGCGGTGATGACGGAGATGATAAATGAACGGAAGGACTTGTGAGTGGATAAATAGATGTTTTTTGGTGATAACGTCATAAGGGCTACTGTAGCTGGATGTGCGAAGGGGGACCGCAATGTGAAAACTGATAAGCTAAGTTTTGAAACAAAGATTTGTTTTGTGGTGCTTATGAACTTATTAGGATCCAAGTTGCAGCTAGAGGATTGAGTGGATCATTGAGCAGTTACAGTAGTCTCCGCGAAGGGACCCTCAGATGCCCGACCTCCAAGTGCACCTCTCCGATTCGTCATTCCTTTGCTCTTCTTCTTCTTCTTCTGCTTCCTGCTGCACCCATCTACCTACCTGGACTTTGATCTAAATGAGTCTCGGGGATATGTTTACAGTCAACCTCATCCATCATTCATCCGCTTCCTCTCGCTTCTTTCCAGCCCCAATCCTAGCATGACATCATGGGTCGAGAGGCAGGAGAAACACGAATAAATGATGAGGCGATCCGCCGGCGTCGAATTGATATCTCGAAACTCTCCCCGGCCACTCATCTTTTCGAGAGAAGAAGCACGAGTGGCGGTGGTGGACGTGCAAAACGCGCCGCTTTATTTTTGGGCCCACCGACAATTTTAGCATCGAGTTGACACTGCGCTACTTTTGATGGATGAGATATTCGATGGTAATGTGCGGAGATGACAACACGAAACAGGAAAACGGGCCAGGGAAGGTGGAGAAGGGGAGGGATACGGTAGACGGAACAAAATCGAGCTCCTTTTAACTGGTTCGTAATTCAGGGTGTCCGGTAGAAATCCTTTTTGTTTTTCCCTCAGGTACAGTAGAGAACGCCTCGAATTATGGAAGATCTTCCTCAAATTCTATACAATCAGCATCGGACAACAGTGCTTCAAAACAATAACAAGATCCTATTTATGCGGAAGTCTTAGTGTACAATATGGAAGTGTGCTCCTGCATCCGATGGGAAAGAGTCTGGATGCTGAGACGGGCTCGGAGGTATCCCTGGTCGAGTGTCCATTCACGGATCAACTGAAACACGCAACATGATCGGATAAAGTTTGGGAAAGGAACTCACATTGTGGAGATGTTCGTCTCGGACAAAGCTGATCCTTCCGATGTCTTTCAGAATGAACTTGATGTTGTTTCCGGAGAGAGGACCTTCCTCTACAGTTATGAAACCGTTGGACATGACAGTTGTGAGAATGACTTCTCTTGTTGGCTTGATCGTGATGTATCCAGATTCCCGATGCAGATCTTCTTTATCACTGGACCAGGCTGCTGCACTGAAACAGTTCTTGTTTGAAACTTCTCTGATTCAAAACGCACTCACGTGTAGTTCAACGATCTGATATTGTTCCCTTCTGGAATCGAAATCTCAACTTCTTCAGTGTACTTGAAAGTGGGAATAGTTGGGAACGTGACTTTTCCAGTGTGTTCTCCCTTCCACCGTCCGACCAGAAGGACCAAGGGTTTCAGTTGTGGATTCAGACGTCGAGTGTCGAACTTTGCTTCGTACTGGGGACAGTTTCCGCAACTCCTCCGACAGTTCTTCTTGATGTACTCCTTCCTCTGACATGCACCACGGTCAGAAGCCACCCAGGAAGAGCAGGCACCGTCGTTGTCGGAGCACTGTTGAACTAAAACCAGCTGGTGTGCTTCTTGTTGAACTGAATGTCATTCAGGAATTCGAAGAACTCACCAGTGGGCGCCACAAAAGCCAACAAGACTCCCGAAACGACAATCAATAGCATCGTCCAAGTAGAGTCTGCAAACTGCCAAAATGATGATGATGATCAGAAAATACTTCCTCTCTGAGAAGAAAGACAGTAAAAGAGAAGAAGGTCAACGTGCCTCGGCATTGATTTGCCCACACGTTTCTGTGTTCTTCCTTCTGTGGTGGCGGCGGCTAAGAAGATGATAGAGGACATACTTGAATTGAGAGACGACACGACAGAATCGAACAAAAACTGTCTGAACTATGAAGATGACCATGCATTTCTTCCCCGAAAGTCGCAGTCCTGCAATCATTTGAAAACGACGTGTTGACTGGTCAGCTGACACCTTTATTATTTGAAGAACATCATGGTTTGGTTACTCCTTATCACCGGCCTGCCCTGTAATCTGATAACACCGGCCAGTCGTAGCCCTCTGCTCACTTTACTTTTTGTCTTCCCCTGTCATGCGACCGCTGTTACTATTCTTGCTCTTGGCCTGTTTGGCCCTGATCCAAGCCCGATTCTTGCCACGGAAGGGTTTGGCGGCTGGAAGAACCAGGAAGTTGAAGTACAAGGACGAGGGCGAAGCGTTCGTCGTGTTGGTGGCCGGGTCGAATGGCTGGTACAACTACAGACATCAGGCCGACGTGGCCCATGCTTATCACACTCTCAGAAACCACGGAATCCCAGAGGAGAACATCATCACCATGATGTTTGATGACGTGGCCAACAATCAATTGTGAGTTTCATGAAGGGAAACGTTGAAGTAAGTCGTGATCTTTAGGAACCCCTATCCGGGGAAACTGTTCAACCGTCCCCACGGAAAGAATCTGTACAAAGGCCTCAAGATCGACTACAAGGGTGCTGCAGTCACTCCTGACAACTTTTTGAACGTGCTGAAAGGAAACGCAAGTGCGATTGACGGAGGCAACGGAAGAGTTCTTCAGACGTCAGTCACCGCGACGAAACAGTTGAAAGTGTAAACATTACAGAAACGACAAGGACCGTATCTTCGTCTACTTCACTGATCATGGAGCGGTCGGAATGATCTCGTTCCCAGAGGGTATTCTGACTGTGAAGCAGTTGAATGATGCTCTGATTTCAATGCACAAGGACAAAAGATACGCACAGTTGGTGTTCTATTTAGAGGCTTGCGAGTCGGGAAGCATGTTCGAGAATGTGCTCAGGGCTGATATGGATAGTGAGTGAACGACTTCATTGAGCCACTGACACAGTTTCCTTCCAGTCTACGCTATTACTGCTGCAAACGGACACGAGAGTTCTTGGGGAACGTTCTGTGAGAACGACATGAATCTTCCGTGCCTCGGAGACCTGTTCAGTGTGAATTGGATGACCGACAGTGACGATGAGGACCTGAAGTCGGAGACCCTGGAGTACCAGTACGAACTGGTCAAGACGGAGACCAACTTGTCGCACGTCATGCAGTTCGGAGATAAGGATATTGCGAAAGAGGCAGTTGCTCTGTTCCAGGGAGACAAGGACGACCGAGAGTACACCGACAACTTTGTGAGTTTCTGGTTTCCGTGTAAACTCTTTCGAGTTTCTTGCAGGAACGAAAGGCATCCGAGTCAGTAAACTGGCCGTCTCGTGACGTCGAGTTGAATCATCTGACATGGCAGTACAAGACGTCCAACGATTTGGGAGAAGCCAGCATTCTGAACCGGAAGATCAGAAGAGTGAAGGAGACGAGGCGTGCAATCAAGAAGAGTGTGCACATGATTGTCGAGAAAATGTTCGAGGGAGAATCGGAAGAGTGAGTTATAAATGACTGAAACTTGAGATGGTGTGCAATGAGCCAAATATGGCACCGGAAGTAACAAAGCACACACTTGCAGCATGATCACCCGCGTCCTGACCCAATCCCGGCCCGTCCTGGACCTCCGCTGCCATCACATCGCAGTGCACCTCTTCAAGAAGTACTGCATCGACTTCAACCGATACGAATACGCGATGAAGTACGCAAAGGTCATCAACAACATGTGCATCCACCGTCGCGTCGAAGAGATCATCTTGGCTCTTCCCGACATTTGTCTGGATGTTGACATCGAGACGGAGGTGGCGAATCGGATGGAGAAGGACTTCTTCTAAAACAATTACGCAAAGCTTCTTTATTTATTACATTATGTTCCATTTTTCTGAATAAACAGACACTTGAATGCGGGAAGTTGGAGGGGACTACACACTATTTACATTTTGAGTAGGAATGTCGAGAAAAGCTCGGGGAGACGGACGGTTACGGTAAAAGTGTACATCTGGAAACCGGTTCGGAAGAGTTTCAGTACAAGCATGCGTGAGATTCTGCCAATGGGAACGAGAAGAGATTCGGAAGAGAGGAGGTGCGAGGCTACTGGTTCGACATCATCTTGACGAACTCTTCGTAGTCGATCTCTCCGTCTCCGTCCACGTCGACTTCTTTGATCATCTCGTCGACTTCCTCCTCGGAGAATTGCATTCCCATGTGCACCTGGAAATGGAGAAGTTAGAAACTCTTCAGATACTCCACTAGGCTTACCATGAAGTAGCGGAACTCCTGCGCAGTGATGACTCCGTTGCCGTCTTTGTCAAAGACTCGGAACGCCTCTCGGATCATCTCCGAGTCGGTCTCCTTCATCATCCGCTTCATCATCACACAGAACTCCGGGAACTCGATCTGACCGTTTCCGTCGATGTCGACCTCGTTGATCATCTCGAGGATCTCCTGCTCGGTCGGGTTCTGTCCGAGACTTCTCATTGCAATGCCCAATTCCTTGGTGGAGATGGTTCCGTTGCCGTCCTTGTCGAACATCATGAAGGCCTCTCGGAACTCGTCGATCTCCTCCGGAGTGAGTTGCTTGATGATGTCCTCGGAGAATTGCATCAGATTCGATGGGATCGCCATTCTTTCAGCTCGGATTGCCTGGAAATAAGCGGGTTGAGAAGCGGACAGGAAGTGAAAGGAAAGAAAGAAGTAAGAAGTAAGTGATAAAAATAAAAATTTGTAGGGGGAGAGAAAGCTTTGAAAAATGAGAAACGAGACCGCAACTGATTGTGAGAGGACCCGGAAAACATGTGACGCAAGGCGAAATGAGGAGGAGAGGTTATGAAATAACTGCAAAGTGTAAGGTTCCCCGCCGACTTTGGGGTTAGATGTTCGGTGGCTGAGCCGGCTCCGCGGAGCCAAGGCACTGGCTCGAGAATGGCTGGAGAAGTCGTCGGAGAGAAGGGGGCGTGTCCGTATCGAGGGAGCCATGACAAATGGAAAAGAAGGGAGTGACGCATCGAATGAAATCGTTCAGTGTCGGACGGGCATCGTGCCCATCACAAAAACTGACAAATCGTTTTCAATTTCACGCTCTTCTGAATTATTGAACGAGCCGGGAATGAGTCGTCTGATTTACGAGTTTCGAGCTCGCGTGATACGAATGACTATATGACCGCAGCGGCTCGGACCTTTGCTCTAGAGCTTCTTCTTGCAAAAAGTGACACCTTTAGTCGGGGTTGACCTGCAGAAGAGATGAAGAGAGTCAGTTATTTTTACACAGAAAGAAAGGAATGTGTGGCTATGGATCGGCGAGGATTTGTGACGGCGAAGAGTAATTCGAAACCTTGCGGCTCCCCCGGAAAAAACTGAAAACTCCTTCATTTTTTCTCCAATGGCCCTCTCATTATCCGCTAAACAAACCCAGAGTTCGGAGGCCATTGTGGGTGGTGGAATTGGGTAAGCGGATACTTTGCAAATAGCATGTTAGCAATTCAAGACAGATGTCCAGAGATCTTCTGGAGGAGAAGTACTGTAGTGGCTTACCATGTCCCTGGCGAGTCGCGACGAGAAAAAGCGGACCATTATGAATAGAACTGTCGGAGTGTCAGAGTATTTTAAAGATTGGATTCGATTTCGAAATGAATCGGTTTCTCTACCCTCATCCCCAATTTCGATTTCTATTGACACTCCGATTTTGACAGGTGGGTGGGGGAAATAAATACGATGTTGATATGTGCACAGTTCACAGAAAGAGCTGGTGGAACTGATAACTGATAAGAGATAACTATTCTGGAGAAGAAGTGAGTTGGAACCGACTGGCTTGGACTCATCAGGTCGAATGAACTGGTCCGAGATGCGGGATGGCTCAATGAGCACAGGCCGAATGACTGATCGGGTAAATATCATAGGGAAATTTCGAAGGGAAACACGTGAAAACGTGGAATCAACATGACAACAAAATAAAAGATAGTGGGTGAGCCGGATTGTGCTGTGGCTTTCGGCTCAATCTCAGGAATCCAAAAAATGCACGTGAGCAGAGATAAGCTGGAGAGATAGGTGAGGACACCTGTTTGAATGGTCCGTTAAGTCTAAGAGATCGCCGCGGGAAGCTGATAAAGTGTGCGATTCGAAGAGACGCAGACGATGCTTGGCCCCGGTGGAAGAAGCGTTGAGGAGAAGCGGCAGAAGTGGTGTTGTCGGAGGGAAATGTTCTCGAGACCATGAAAATATGCATGATTGGCTGTGTTCCGTATGGGTTCCAGATGCTCACAAGTTTTCAGGACCTTCTTGGAAAAAGACACACGGAAAAAATAAACAAGATGAGAGAGAAAAAGGGATATTAGTGTATGCAATTTACGAGATAATGGGCGGGGGAGGGGGGCATCTCAGCGAGTCTCGGCCGACATCAACTCAATCATTATCACCATCATCGCAGGGAGACAACCCATTGTGCGAGGGTGGTATCCGAGGCGAAGCAATGAAATTTATCTTGAGACGTCCACACGAGAGAGCATTTCGGAGACACAGGACCACGATAAATAATCTAGCGGCTGTTCTCTGGCGGTAAGGGGCGGGGCTTCTTCTCGTTGAAGCTTGGCCCTGTGACGTGTCAAGACGAATGGAGGTCCTCTTCTAATGGGCTTGTTTGTGTTTTGGGGGTTGCTAAGGAATTTGCAGAAGGAAAGAGAGCCAAGGAGATGAATTTCGTAAGAAAACGAATTGCGGAAGTGGCGAATCGGAATAAATGGACTCTTGGACTGAAGAAGGAAAGTGGAAAGGGACTGAGCGTTTCGCAATTTCATGAAATACCGTGTATTTCAAAACGAGGTCTGTGAATAAAGAGAATTCTGGAAAAAAGAACACTCGAGTGACAGCTTAGAATTTATGCAGTTTTCTTGAGAACCTAGACGTGAATTTCTATAAGAAAGATAACTCAATAAATCCTAAAAACATGTCAAGATGTCACAACATTCAGTGCATTCGCAATAAGAACTTGTAGATTTCGTAAAGTCAGAACAACTGAAGTTGGTTCTAAACGCAGAGTTCGACCAGAGCCAAGAGCCAGGTAGTCTTGTGGGGTGAGAAGGGGGTTTGTAACAGTTTACATGATTGCCTAGCACTCGAAACGACCTCGAGTGCCAACAAGACTCTGCCCACCGAGTCCAATACATTCCACTGATTCGGTCTTCGGACTGACAACTCTGGTTGTTTGGTGTCTTTCCGGCGGAAGGGATCAATTGCAGCGTCACAGGAAGAAACCCGTCGAATGATAGTTCGAGGGGCGAGATTAACACAGATTAGTGAATCCGAAATAGAGTTGACTCTTATCAACTGATAGCTGTGTTCTGCTGACTTCAACACGAAACCAATAAAACGAACGACTTTCGGTCGAATCGCAGAGATCCGACTAACTCTGCGAAACTTTGATTTCAGCCGACCAGGAACAAGCACACTCGAAAAACATGAGGGTGGACGGGAAAAAATGGGAGTGGGGACGAAAAGTGTCGGCGGCCGCCTCTTTCTCAATGAGTCGGGAGGGAGAGGTTGTCGTGAAGTGAGGAGAACAAGCAGAAAACAAACACGAACAGAGAACGAGGACCCCGAGGGTACTGTAGACGAAGCAACTGTACCGGACGGTTCGGGGGACCTGCACGACCACAAGCTTTGATTCAGGTCCCCGACCCACTGAACACGGCTACCGTACTCTCTCGAAACAACCAAGTCGTAAAAAAGGTTTTCGTGAAAAGGGTACTCGAAAAGAATAGGGTCCAGGAGAATAAGTGAGGGGATGGGGAGATGAGTCTAGTCGCTGCAAACGAGGTGGAATATTTAATAACACCCTCTTTTTTCTAGTCTAGTCAACAAGTGGGAATCGTCGAGACACGGGACCAGACCTTGGGACCACTGGAATACTGGGTTGGAAGAAAAGGAACAAAGCATCCCATGAAACATCAAGGAATAGGTGTGTCGGCAGTGAAATGTCAACACTGACTCATGTCTCTCTATCCATAATTCAGAGCTTGTTGGGGAAGAAGATTCTGGAAAACTCTGGAAAGTACAGGTGCTCCATCGCTTATTCTGGATGACTTCTCGAAGATTCTCCCCCTCTTCACGGGTCCATTTGTGTTGTCTTCACGTGAACAGAAGAGGAAGCGTGTGAACCGGGTGCACAACTTATCCAATTTTCAAGTTGGAATTGAACAGAAAAACATGGAAAGAAGAAAAAAAAAGTAATCCACGGTGGGAATTGGATGAACAAGCAAAATATTTTGATGGATTCTGCTGGTTCTCACCGTTTGTGCTGATGGGATACAAAACTGCGATCGTTTGGAAGAGATGAAAGGGATCAGGAGCAGAGTGAGGGAAATGTGATTCGTGAAGGATATGAGCACCGGATATGGGATTAGTTTCATCGAAAGCAACAAGCTTCTTTAACTTCCAGTCATTCAATCAGAGAAACGTGACAATCCACTCCCAATTTTGAACTAAACAACCATAAGACCTGGATCCAATTCGACACCAGCTCGTGAATCTTCAGAAGCCATGGAAAAACATAGCGGCTGTCACGTGCAGTATTTTTTTTGAACTGAAGAATTCTATTTACCAGACTCGAACCCTTATAATTTCGAGAGTACACGACCTTTTTCTTATTTGACTCCACGTCAGTTTCGTGTCTTCAACCTAATGAAAATTCCGCACATGTCAGGCATTCATTGGAACAAAGAAGCCAGACAGACGCGTTGTTTTGGGTTCAGGGGTCATGTTTTGGTCGCAACTCGGTTCGAAAATAATGTGGAACCGTGACAACCGGGATGTCTGGATTACTCGCCGAGACAACGAACCTGCACTCTTTTTGAGGAACGCAATTCCCGGTCCGTCTGTGCGTAGATGAAAACAAGACGTGAGAATCGGAATGGAAACGGAAACAAGACAACTACTTTGTCTTCATCGTTTTCCCATCGGCTCTCCGATTGCTCATTTCATCCGGTTGCCTGGAGACAACAATCCAGAAATCGTCGTTTTGATCATTCGAATGTCGGCTTCTTGAAACAAAAGAAAGGAAATTGAGAAGGGGAGGAATGTTTGGAATGCATGAGAAGCGGGGCCAAGTACATCCGTCATGCCACGTCACGGAGCTGTCGGAATGTAATGGATAACACCGGGATAAATGTGAAAGGTGTCAAAAGACATAATCAATCTTGACTCCGGAACAGCTGTTCTGAGTTTTATTTATCTATTTACAGTGGGGAAAGCCGAGGAAATAAGTTAGTGGTAGTAAGTGTGTACTCGTGGAAACAGAAGAAAAGACAACAAGGAATGAGAGAAAAGAGAATCGAAATGAGCGAAGATCGGGTGGTGTAAGCGAGTTGGGAAGCGATTAGCAGATGTCCGGACAGTGCTCGCAGCACAGCTTCTCGTTCCAGAAGATGGTACAGTACCTCCTCAAATGGGTCATCCGGGCGGGCATCGATCCGACGCATGCTTGAGTCTTCTGCAGCTGATTCGCCTGTCGGACTTCGTTCGAAGGAGGAGGACGATGGGAGAGTGGGACTGCGGGCTGCTCTGGTTGCGTGAATTGACTGTCCTGGTTGGGGTAGTTGTTCTCACGCAGGAACTCGAGCACATCAGCGTACGAAGTGGTCATTCTGGAAAAGGATTGAAGTCAGTTACTTCATTGGAAGGTTACCTGTAATTGAACTCGACGGAATAACAAGCAGCGACTCTGGCAGAGTTGTGAAGACACTGCAGGGCCCACCCAGTCTTGCATTCTTCCATGTTGCAGTACAGATACGAGAGAGAATCGCAGTGTGGAGCGTTCCTGTTGAAGCAGCAGTCACACTGAAAAACACATTCATTTCAGTTTTCACCTGTGCCTGAAACTCACATCTTTGGACCCGGCAAACCATCTATTCCTTGAAATTGCTGGCTTATCAGAAGTGATAAGATTGAGGAAGACTTGGAAACGACCGCGCTGCAACTCACGATTAGGTAACCGTTACTTGTCTTGTCTCCTCACCCCTTTGTTCAACCGTTTCTTAATTTCATCATCAATTCCTTGAGCTTTGCTCTTGATCAAACCCTCCAAATGGGATCTGCTGGGAAGAGAAATGGTCCTTCGGAAGTCATATTCATTGGCTTCAATGTTGAAACACTTTGAAACGGGAGTATCGCTTTCAGAGTGTGACAAGAACTGATGTTGACCACTGGCCAGCTCGCTCTCAACTGCCTGTTGCACGTGGCACAGATCGCAGTACCGACAGTACGTCCTTCCGTTTCTCTCGATGACTCCACTGAACTCGTCGCACTTCTGACTCAGCAGGGTTGTCTCCGGAACCATTGTGTACGGGAGATCGAATCGGATACCTCCGGGACCTTCCAGAACGGGAACTTGAAGAGTCACTCCGATCTCTCCGGACAAGAAACCAAAGTTCTTTTTCACTTTAATCCTCTTGAAGTCGAGGGAATAGTTTCCAGGAGCCTTGATGTAATAGACACGGTTCCCCCGCTCATTGACTATCTGAACGTCTTCCTCATTGACCGTGATCTCGTTTTTCACTGAAAAGAGATGCATTATAACATGTTCATACCGTTGGTTCCTTACCTCCTCTACAGTTATACAAACTGACTTCATCAATCAGAATGTACAGATCGTCATGAGCAACAACATAGAGAGTGGAGACGAGAAGAAGCCATAGTGTCTTCATGATAACTGGGCACTATGACGTGGCAATTCAATCCCAAATGAAGAGAGTGATTTCTGGAAAAGGAACGATTGGCAAGATGCGACAGTACAACAATAACGATGTAAGCAGGCAGAAATGGAAAAGAGAAGCGGCGGTGAGGTTTGCGGTAAAAGTGAAATCGGAACATTCGACAACGCATTGCATAATCGGCCGGCAGGACAGGATCTCCATGGCAGGTCTGACCAGTTTACAGACAATTTCGAGTGCTGCGCGGCTACTTTGTATGCTTTCAAGAGAGTTGAGAACCAAAGATACACTGGGGTCTGCATGCGGGTGGAAGAGGTCGTGCCAGACGGATCGGGCTGATCTCTGCGATGGTCTCGACGTAGTTTGGTTCGGAGGAGACATGTCGATCAGGGGAATTGTGGAATCGAGACTTCGGAAGGATCGAATCACTTCTGATCGTATCCTGTGATCCTAGTCGAAAGCTTCTTCGGGTCAGAATGTATTCGGCTAACGAAAGACCTCCCAGACAAAAAGCTAAATAAATCCGCAGACAAGCCAAGAAGGAAAGCAGCAAAAAAAGTGAAATTGTCTCAAGAGTACCTCTAATTGAAAAGAACGGCTAACGTGAAAAGAAAGCAAAACGGCGAGGGAAAAGAAAATCGAATTGATGGGATTTGCGCCTCCTCCTTTCTCTCCGCTTGGTCTGGTTATCATCTTTCTCCAGAAGGAGATGCCCCCGTCCGAATTGAGGTCAGCCAGGTGAAAACTGACGTGTTGTGTGTCTTCTCGTTATTCCTTGTATGTTCAGTACTGAAAAAGAGACCGGACGGAATGGAGAAAGCGGATCGATATAACGGATGAGGACGGAGGATTAGAACTGTGAAAACGGGTTGGCAGAAGCCGGAGGGCTGATCTGCGGAACGGGATCATCTACGGCAAAGTACAAAAGTGACGAGGAGTTGGGAGAAGATTCTGATGGGGGTACAGTACCAAGACGATGAAGAGAGTACACCCCTGGGTCACGTGGCATGCTCTCTGTCACCAGACCGGAACACCTCTAGACTTTCAATTCTGGAAATGTGACTGACCTTGATGTTTCCCTCTTCCAGCTCTCGACCTCCCTATTTTCGTTTCTCACGCACAAACATTCTTCTTTCGAATGTTTTCTCAATGTGACATAGTGCAGGTCCATGTCCATAATCCGATTGTTACCAAAGAATGACATTCCAAAGTCGTTCAAAATTCGAGTTGACCAAGGTCAGCAAGGCACCGATAAAAGGAGTCGTCGGGTCGAGAGGAACCTTCAAAAGATGTTGACGACTCTGTGTCCACTTCTCGCGATTCTTCTGTCGACTCACGCCGCAGTGATGTCTCCGAACATCGAGACGACGGCTTCTTCTCGAAGACCTTCACTGTCTGCTGCTTCGTCTTCCGTCTCTCCCGTTCCATCGGTTCCCACATCATCTGCTTCATCATTCAAACCCCCAGTAGCTTCCGTGACCATTCCAAAAGTTCCAGTGAAATCTAAGGGATTCAGTGCAGGTGCCAATCCGAAGAGACTCGCCGTCGAGAGATTCAAGTTCTTCATATCTGACTTCTTCACAGACGCTCAGTTATCAAAGGTGTGTCATTGAGCATCGTAGTGCCCTATTTTCGGTTTCAGGCGATTGACGTGGCAGCAGTCGGAATGCACAAAGGAAAGCCCCTAGAGGACATTCTCGAGGGTAAATAACTCGATGTGGCTTGTTTTCTAACTTAATATTTTCCAGATGTGTACACTAGAATTCGTAAAGTTCTTTCAACCCAACAGATCAGCGACTTGGCAAGAGCTCAGAAGGGATTGCTCTCGGAGCTCGACGAGAAGTCCGTGAAGCTGTTGAGATCCCGTGTTCGCAGAATGATTGTCTACTCGTTCGACCCGGCCGCCGAGCAGATTCACAAGTTCGCAACAAAACCTTCGATGGCATTTGCCCTCATCGCGGAGACAATCAACGAGAGATTCATCAGTTCCGTCAAGGGACTCATTCGGGATGTGTTGACGACTCAGGAGTACGACGCCTTCCGCAAATACTACAGCCCGAAGATTTTCAAATTGGACGTTGCCAAGACGACCGATGAGTTGAAGGAGAAGACAAGTGATGCCCGCGGTCAATAACATAATGCGTTTTTAATCGTTTCCGGTTTCTTTTGAGCTGAAAACTGTGTTGATTGCGCTCGTTTTCAAATTATAAATAAGTTTCTAGATTTTTTCAGTGTACTTTCAATGCATAAAGTCTTCAGACCTGAAAGTTTTTCGCTCTTTCGTCCTACTGTTTGGAAAGCGGTTTGAATTTTCGCGCGCAAAATAGTTTTTCCATTTTCGTTATGCGCCTTTGAGCTTTACTACTGTAGGAGTACTGTAGTGTTCGAGCATTTTCTGGCGGGATTTCGTTTTCTCACGCTGATTCTCGCAAAAAATAAAAAACTTTGCACAGTTTTTTGTCTTTTCTTGTAAATTTTTTTGTTTTTGTGATTTTCTTCGAAGTTGCAATCGCGTTTCTTCCAAAAGTCACATTCTAAAGTCTGGGCGCCGCGTCGCGTATTTCTCTCCGGCAACACCGCTCTTTTCTCCTTGTCTTGCCCGCTCTCTCGATGATAAGCACTTTCTTGTGCTCGTTGCTTATCGATTTTCTATTTTCAGAATGCCAGGAAATAACGGAAGGCAGAATGGACAAAACGGGCATTCGAACGGGCACTCGAACGGGCATTCGAACGGACATTCGAACGGACATTCGAACGGACATTCGAATAGACCGTCGGGCCCACTAACAGTAGAACAGCAAATTGACGTGAGAAAATACAAAGAATTTCTCTTAAAAACCAAAGAGTTTTCAGATTCTCCAAAGAGCACAAAGCAAGATAGAATACGAAGAGATCAACTGGTGGAGGTCACTGCCGCTGGTCAAACAGCGCATGCCGAAAGTCGAACTGCACGCTCATTTGTCGGGAAGCTTGAATTTGGAAACGATTATTCAGCTTCTGAAGTACCACGCACCCAACTATCACCAAGTTCAAGCGAATTACGAAGATCTCGTTCTGCATAAACCAGGGTGCGTTTTCGTAGATTATTATTCAAAACAACTGAAATTTGGTTGCAGCTTTCAGGTGTTCGACCAGTTTCCTCTAATCCACAAACTTCTCAACAAGCCGGAAGCGATTTATATCGTGAGTCCAGTCAGCCATGTTTTCTCAAAAAAACCAAAATTTGGCAGGCGATGCGCGGAATGATCAAGAGTTTCGCGGACGAAGCATGTATCTATTTGGAAGTACGAACGACGCCAAAGGCAACGGAATTTATGTCGGAGGGGCAATACATTCTGGCCTGTGTTACGGGTTCGATATGATCTTGCTTTACTTATCCTCACTTCCACGACATTTCAGCTATTGAATTAGCGAAAACCGAGTTTCCACAAATCAAAGTCTTTCTCATCGTCAGCTTCGACAATTCATGGACACTAGAGTACGCTTCGAAAATTTTGAAATATGTGGGCGCTATACAATTCGGTGATGATACTCCTCAAAGCCCAGGTAATTTTTGGCAGATGAACCATTGGTTTCACATGACCCGGGAGTCTGAATTCCGTTTTGCAGGATCGAACCTGATTGTCGGAATCGACATTTGCGGTCACCCGAAAAATAAAGCTTCGCACCTGTTCCCGATTGCCTACATGGCAAGAAAGTATCACGGACTGGGTGTCACCGTTCATCTGGGAGAGATTATGGATAACGTCGACGACGCTGAGAAGTTCCTCAAATTCGGAGTGGATCGTATCGGCCATGGCACGTTTCTGCACACGAGGCCAGACTACGTGCGGATGATTTGTAGTAAAAATATTCCGATAGGTATGAAGAATCCAATTCACGATTCAACAATAACTATTTTTGTTCAGAAGTGTGTCTCACTTCAAACAAAGTTTGTCAAACGGTCCCATCAATGTCGAAAACGCATGCCAAGTTCTGGTCTAATCGCTGTGTCTCGATCACCATCAATGTATCCAAGCCAACTTGAGTCCTAATTCCGTCTTTTACCTTCAGACTGACGACCGAGGCATCTTCCCGAAGTGTTCCTCGACACACGAGTATCACAACTACATGCGGATTCGGAATTTAGGGTCCGATCAAATCATTGCTCTGAATAAAAGAGCGATGAAGTACTCGTTTGCAAACCTTCTGAAAGTCACCGATTTGCATCGAATCATGATTCGCGTCAGAATGTGCTACGCTTTCGGTTTCCAAAATCCGCAGAACCCGAAGACGTGGAAAGTGATGGCGTGGGCCCGAGATTGGGTCAGAAGGAATTTCCCCGAAGAAGCGGCGGCCCAGGACGCAGAAGAAGCAGCACTCCTCGCCAATCAGCTTCCAATCCTCGAACGCCACGAAAATTAACAGTTTGTAATATATCAAATAATGTATTCAGTTTTACACCTGCCCTTCACTAAAAGTGATTCCGGGTTCCATTCTGTGACATTGATGATTCTCTATCATTTTAATCATGTTAATATTGAACTATTCCAATTGACATAGGGGTCACATAGCGATAAAATCTCGGCACTCTTCTCCAAATGCCAACTGGAGTGCCACGCACTTCCAAAAGTGATTCACCTGTCAAAAGTCCCCTGAAATGTTATCATGCGAAACCAATGATGTGTGTACGCGAAAAAACCGCTTGTCGTAGTAGTTTTTGATCAGCGATCGGCTGCGAAACCTGCGTGTCCACGACGGCAGTGCTCTCTCATCGGAGGTGCATGTGACAGTACACACGCACTTTTGCACGTTAGCAGCCTGCGACAAAGAGACTTTCCAAACACTACTGTACATCTGCACTTTCGAAGGCAAGTTATGAAAAAAACGGAGGGTTTTTGTACTTTTGCGGCGGCGGTTCCGACTAGACAGTCGGGAGGAGAGAACGATTCGAACGGAAAGTTTTGTGGGAGTAGTGACATGGGAACCAATGGAACTGCGGAACAATCTGGGAAGGAATTGTTTCATGAAAGTTTTCATGCTCTCGGAGCCAATAAAAGAGCAGTTGTGTAGATTTACGGGAGATTGACTCAGCTCGTATGTCCGACCACAAATTCACTTTCCAGGTCACGCGGAACTCGTTTTTACGCTTCTCCGGATATTTACTCAACGTATTAGTTCAGAACGTGTCTTGTAAAACTGCTAGTTTCTGTTTCCTTGTTTATTCTTGATCGGACCATGAGAAGGCCCCTTCCGGAGTCAAAAAGCTCCGAGTTGGTCTCTTGCTGGTCCCTTCTCTCATGATGTTGCCATCTCAAACCCCTCAAAAATCCCAAGCGCAAGGGCATTTCACATGTCTCCTCCGGAGCCCACAACTGACTCCCCCGCCTCCATCTCCGTCTCTTCGGCGCTATGTTTCTCTTTTTTTCTGCCGACGTGACCTCTATCCTTCTGGAAAAGAGTGCAATTGCACTTTAGAAACATGTTGCCATTCTCGCTCTGCCGCGTCTCTTGTTTGTTTGTTAACCATGTTTTATGATCACTTGTCAGGGACTCTGAAAGTCAAAGTTGCCGATTCTAATCTGATCTCGTTTGGCTCTTTCCTCCGAAACGTTTCACGGCACATTGACCATTGCTCGGGGGCTTAAGAGCTGATGATTCAGAAGCCGGCGCAGAGGAAGAAGAAGAAGAAGACGTGAAGCATCAGATTGCCCTTTCGTGTGCACTTCACTTCACATCGTTTCATCTTCTTCTTGTTCCCTTCCCCTGCTCCCTTCGTGCTCATCTCCGTCTTCTTCTTCCCAAGATGCACTTTGTGAAAATTGAGCGAGGAAGAGGGACTCGACGCGTAGAAGTGTATAGGATTTCCGCCGGGCGCCGTGCCCCTGACTTCCCCGGAGAGACATGCAGATTGGCATCGTCGCAGCGAGTGGAGCTGAGCAAGAGCACCGACTAAAGGGTGCCCGGCACTCTCGAGCAATTAAGAGAAGAAGGAAGGAGCCATCGGCGGAGAAGATGACGTCTTTGCACTTTTCGGAGCAAGATGCGGCTCGGGTACGGTAGTCGAAAGAGTCTCTGTGATTGGTCCCAACACTCAGAACCCCTGAAACCCCACTGATTCGGCCTATCACACGTGTTTATCAGTTCTCGGAACCACATGACAAATCAGTGACAATTGATGATCACGTCACCGCTCGCACAAATAAACAAACTCGAGTTTCAACAACTGAATACAGATATCGTCAAAAAGGAAAAAAAGGAAAGAACCTTGATGAAAAGGTCACTTTGCCTTATGAGAAACATGGTGGTGTTTGAACATTGCCTCCGCTCCTCGCCTTTCAATGCCACCGACAATCAATTGCTTTGTGACATCCGAAGCAATGAATGCACTTTCAAGGAACACCCGGGTGCCTAATTTGCAATTGAGATTCGTCGTTTTTGAATTCTTTGTTGCGAGAAGGCGTCCGAGCAGAAGATCCGATCGAAGCGAAGAAGATGAATGGAGACGTGACACTCAGAAGACAGTTCTCTAGTCGATTTGCACTATTGCCTGCAATGATGTAAAGCAGACTTTCCGGAAACTATGCGTTTTCAAAGTTGACAGTCACAATTCCAATAATCGATGAAACTAGACAAATCGTCGAGATTTGAAGGATTCAGGTTCTGACGGACCACTGCACAACTTAAGATCATCTGGTGGTATGGTTTCGTGGACTGAAGGGTCTCGGTGCTTTCATGCGTTTTCTTCACTTCCTTGTCAGTCCCTCGCATCGAGTTTCTCCCTCCCCAACCCCATATCAAACTCCTTCCGAAACATGCTCGTAACTCTCCCCGTCGACAATCAGCCAATCTCTGGCTTCATTCCGGCGCACTTTTCATTTCCAATCAGTGTGCTTGGCACTGCCGCCTGATAATCATCGAAAAAGCTTATCAAGAAACAAATTCCTGGCTTGTCAACCCCTCGTGCCCTCGATATCGGGCCGCGGCCAATCATCAAGCAGGTGCAATTGTGTTGTGCACAAAGTGCCTCGCACTTTGCACTAATTCGATTCGCCGTGTAAAACGGCAAAAAGCAAGTGACCTGGCAGGAAGTCGCCCCCGAGAGCTGCGATTCCACCTGCTCCGCGTGCTTCTTGTCACCGATCCGTCACAGATTTGAATCTGCACACGGTGTCAAACAGGGCGACACTGTGTGCGGGCGCAAAGGTCTGGTGCACTTTTTGTGTGCGTCCCAAGCGTGCCAGGGCGCCGAATGGTGTGTACGGTGAGACAACCGTCGTCCATGATGACACATATCTTGTGTGAGTGTGTCTGTCCGGACAGCACGTTTGAATTCGGCCGACGTGTAGCGCTATGGTACGAGCGGGGTACTGTAGCCGAAGAGATGCTAAACCTGCTAGGGATACGATGCAAAAAAAGAAGAGGAGCGGACAGGACGTGATTTATTGCGTCTAGACATTTTTCATAAACAGTTCTTCAGTTCTGCTAGGGCTAAAAGTGCAGATGAGGAAAATCGCTTCATTGAGAACCTGTTCCCTGAAAAATGAACAATAGTCTCTGATGAACACATCTTCTAGAATAGTCGAGTTGGTCCCTGAAACACTGCGACCCGCAGCTTTTCCCACTGTTTCGTCATCTACTTCTCGGCATGCGGGCGTAAGGCAAACGCAAAGTGCAAGTGCCCATACAAGTTATCTAGAATATCAAATTTCGGCGGCGACGAGACGAACTGCGCCCGTTTTTTTGCACTCTTCTCACCGACACTTTTATGAAAAGCGGCACTGATAAAAAGGGCGGCTTTTCTTTACTCTTTTTGAATGCAACCCCTCGGGTCACACAGGCTTTGAATCGGAAAATAATGGGAAGAGAACATCCGGAAAGAGCAGGATGATTACCCTTGCGGACAGGAGAACGGGAATTATGTTTTTGTGGTTTGGGAGGATGAAGAGGAGACGAGTACCTGTAGTTTTATTGAACATACTTTCTATTTTTCCTGTTAGGACGAATGAATACACATAGTTTATTTTGGCACGCGCCATCGAGTGGACTGGCCATTTTTAGGCAAAGCTGTGTCCGTCCCCCACTCATTTTTTGTGTGTTGACGGGCGCCAGAAATGACCGTCCTTTGGTGTCTTCTCACTGACGATGGGAAAAGATCCACGAGATGTTTGATATTCCGCACTGAGAAAAGACGGGCGAGACATGTTCCCGACGGGCAGTGGCACAAATCTGTGGGGAGGAAAACGACGAAAACACAAGGTCAACTAGTTGTGCTCATGGTAGGAAAGGGGAGCTCAGAAGAACTCGAGAAAGAGCAAAGACTCGGGCCGAAGGCAGCTTAATGCTGCTCGTCTCGCCTTTGGTTGTTTTTCTTTTCTCTCAGACTACGTTGCTTGTTTTTTATTCTCTTCGGGATGGATTTGTGCGGGAGACAGAAGGGAACTGGCAAGTGCATTCCAGTCAATCAAACTCTAGCTCCGCAAAGGCCTCGCGTCTGGGCAAGCAGGTTCCTTGTTCATTTGAACTTTCCGAACCATCAGACAGTCCGTTTCCTTCAAAAGGACGACCGATGCAATGTCCTTTCACCGGTTTCTAACGCTTTCGGCGCACTGTCGACTGCTGTCCTTCTTCTCTTCTTCATATTCCGAAGCGACCTGTCAAAAGGGCACTCGGCCTGTTACACAGTGCGGCGCCTCAACGACGCCACTGATTCTCTCTCCAAAGTCAACATGTCCTCGAAGAACTTTTGTTTATTACACACACTATCCCAATCTCTTCATCTCCAACCACCTTTTCTCATTTTTTTATAAGAAGGATAGGTGGTTGACTGACGGACGTGCGCGCTGATAAGTGATTATCCGCAGTCTCAGGGTCACTGGTGCCCTTTGTAGAGTGTAGGTATACGGTAGAACTGTCTAGTCGCTTAGATAAGGAGAACAAGAAAAAGCTAGACCGTCTCAAGGTCTTTGGGATGACAATCGACAGAAAAGGGCAACCGTATCACGATTTTGTTTCGTAACATTACGTTTTCCGTCTTCTTGAACATGGCTTCTGCTTCTGAGAAGTCCGAATGATTCCCCTAACTACGTCTGTGTGAGGTAAGTAGAAACAAGGTTCGCAAGAAAGTCAACACGACTCCTTCATTAAACTCCTGATCTTTCTTTCCCTCGTGAGTCAGAAAAGGAAGAAAACGAAGGAGCGAACGGCTGACGACAATGAATACTAATCACATCTGTGGACAAAACGGAAGCGAATTTGCAAATACACTCACAGAAATTGCGCTCCGCTGGACTCTGTGATCTTCCACGGCGGTCTGAATTGTACTTGAATGGACTCATAACAACATCTTCCGAGTGATTCATTCATTTCTTGCTACGCCAGTAATCATATCTTCATAACTAGTTCAGGAGTACTGTAAGTGTGGCCGAATCTGAAACGTTGTCCTCAGCCTGCACGTCCGATCTGTTCTCCGTCAGGCGATACGTGACCATTGCACTCTTCATGACAGAATTATACGGTGGGAGACGCGGAAAAGTGCATGTCCTCAAGGAAATAGTCCTTCTGCAGAAGGCAAAGTAGGGCGCCAGCTGGTGTTTATGAGCCACCAGCATCAAATGTTTATTTGCCATTCGTTCCTGCGAACAGGCGAACGAACGCAAAGAAGCATCATTGAGAGGGTGGCAGTGACTGAAAACAAGTGCGACACGCACACAATCGACTATTGACACGTCCGCCGCCATAATTTCAGCTTATTTGTTTTCGTACTCGTTCATTTCACCGTGCCCCCACTATCTAAACGAATATCTTCGCGACGTGACGTCAGATTTTCAGAGATCTCTCGACGGGCCCTCGAGTCCAGGAGGAACACAAGAACATGTGCTCACGAGCCAGCGAGCGCGTAGCTGATTGAATTTTCAGCATGCTTTTCTGGTGAACTGGCGCTCGATTTGGCTGGCCGTAATCGTTCCGAGTATGCCGGATCTGAGGGCATTCTGTCTCGGGTTTTCGGAGAAATTCTGATCCCAGTCTGAGAAAGCTCTAGAAAGATATGAGTTTTCTTTTGAAGAACTGTCTGTGGTGGGTGGGAATGAAGGACCCCTTCCTTTTTTGTGCTGTTTTAGAGATGTAGGACATCGTCTGTGTGCATGTCCCTATTCAGAAGCGGTACGGCCTTCTCGGAATCGTGGCTCCTCTGTTTTTGTCGTGCCCGTCGTCGTCTTCTCATGAACTGACAAGTGCTTCATCATCCATCCGCACCAAACCCTAAAGAGCTCATCTTTTCAGCTACTTCCCTTCCTCTTCCCGTCTTCTAGTGATAGATTCGTTTCCGATATATATTTGAAAACGCCGAGTAGCACCGACCACACTCACTCATACGCACACGCAAACGCACTCTCTTTCGCCCTTTCCCGAGACGTTTCTCTCTCGGTCGAAAAGCGATTTGCCCTTTCGATGCACTATTTTTTCCGAGTGAAACACCACATTTATACACTTCTCCCCGCTCTTCCCGCTTCCTTCTCCTTCTTCTTTCACGGCCGTCGGACTTTTTTGCCGATGGCGCTTTCATCATCGGCGGCGTCGCGGCTTGGCAGTAGAGAGGGAGCCGGCGCACAGAAAATGTTTCAAAAAGATGCACATACACACACAGATGCACTTTGTGGACAACAAAAAAACGGGGAGAAGGGTCCCTATTGTTTTGCAGGTTGCCCTTGGAAGACGAAGACGGAAAGAGAAGATACACAACACAACGATTGTTTACAACGGCATGGGACAAGGGCGCCACGGCACACACTCCTGCATTGTACCGTCAATTACTGGTTGATCGACGGACTGGGCCGGAATGACCTTCTGAACAACTGGGGCATATGAAAAATTAATGTTCTGCAGAATTATTTATGGGATTGTGGATGTGGAGTGGAGTTTCGGAGGACGAGTGATAGCGAGAAGATCGGTGGCGGACTGGATAGCAGCAACCGATCGGAGGGGAGCCTCGACAGTCCGTTCCGCCACAGACACCGACATGTGCAAGCGTGTTCAGTTCCTCATGGCTTTTCTTCTGCTTGTATCTCATCTGGCTTCTCAAGAAGATTTGATCTGACGTAGCACGCGTAGCCGTCGCCGATCATGCGAAAAGTCCATCCCACTCATCTATCCGATCCTTACACATCGGTTTCTCCGAAGGGTACACTTGCACTATTGAAGATGGCCGCATCGCCAGTTTTTTGGCGGACAGGCACCCCATCGGGCGCCACTGATGATTCGGCGACGACCTGTCCTTCTGGCCTTTCCTGTCTGTCTGGCCACACCGTCTGAGGGCGAGGCAGAAGATGGATGCGCCTGTTTTAACGTGCTTGCACTTTTCCTTGTCCAGGCTTCAAAGATTGGACGGTCAGCAGCGAATGGAAGGGTGTCAAAATAGGTCATGACGTGGCAAATACTGTATTTAGTACCCACAGGAGCGTAAAAGTGCAAATTTTTTGCGGCGTCGCAGTTGGTCAACTTTTCCTCTGCCTCCTCCACTCACATAATATTTGCCTATACTTTTGTTTACCTGTTCGCCCAGAGCGCCACACACACTGCGCCGTACACTCGGATTCTCCATCCCAGTCTTTCTTTTTTTGGTGTTACCTTTCTCGTCAAGAAGTAAGTGCGCTCCACTGCACTGGCGAGACAGGGTGCACTTGCAGTGATTTCTGCCCTGTTCTGCCCTGAAACCCACACATGTACTTGTGTGTCTGAAATCACGCGCCAGATCCGGACAGTAGGATTTCTTCTTCTTCTTCTTCTGCTTCTTTCAGTGACTCACTCGCACACGCACCAACTTGTTTTCGCCATCGCACCAGTCCTGCACTTGCTCAGCTGCAGAAGCGCCTCCGCGGAATATCTTTCCTCCTTTTCCTTCCCGACCGCCGCGCTGTTCTCTGAAATTACAGCTTCTCTAGTCCTACTCGCATGTCTGTTCTTCTGTTTTCGTGCCTCATTCACCATGAACGAGAAGTGGAAAGAGACTAGCACGAACGGGAAATGGCCGTCTGTTTTCAGAGCATAGTAGACGTCGTCGGAGCCACGTCACCCCACAAGAGCCACGCTATCCATTTCACTTTGTGCACCTAATCCGGCCTGTGGCACCTCAAGAAAGTTTGCATGCACTTTGCGCGCCACCGACCCCTCCACCTTTTTCTGCGTCTCTTCCCCGTCATCGGTGTGTAAACCGTCGGGGCGGGTCCTTCGTGGCGCCTAAGGTACCGCCCCTCGCCTAACCCAACGGACATGCCCGCAGACTCTCACTCACAGTGTCCCCTTCCAATGGCATTCACCTATCAAGGGCTTACCAGCTTGAACCCTCCTATTCTATTCTCAATTGGGCTTCATCAGAATTCCATATGAGGTGTCGGTCTTTGCCTCGCAAAGAAAGCGCCTGAGAACTTCAGAAGCCCAACGTCATCAGGCCTCTCCAGCCTCTGTCCTTCCTCTACCGTACCCCCTTTTTCCTTTTTCTTGTTCCACTTCTTCCACTTTTTAAATCCCATGGGCCCGTCGGGCAACGGTTGCTTCGCATCAATTTGTGTGAGCGACGCCTCGGGTCCTTTCTATTCCCAACCACAGTAGAAGCGCCGAGGGAAGAGACTCTCTCGTCTATCTCTCTCTCGAGGCGTACACTCCACATGCACTTTTGTTATTTCGTCCTCTTTTCTTCCCCCACGGCGCCCCCCACCACCATCGGAAAGGTCGCTTCATTCTTCCCTTTTTGCCGTTTCGACGGTCGGTGAGAAAGTGCTTTTCGGTACTACAGGGGGACTTTATCTTCCTTCCATTATGCTTCGTTCTCCTGTTTCTTTCGCTCCGCAAGGACAGGTGATCTGATCAATCCCTCTCTGAGTCATTTGCCACCTGCAAACAGGTGACGTGGCGCCGTCACTGCACTTTCAGCTAATCTTATGCCAAGCTTCTTTAGTCAGATGCCCAACGTGACAATCGCTGCTAATTTCCAGTTGCACGATGAACAATACGCATAGTAAACTGAAAACAATCAAAACACAACATTGTTTCTTCTTGCCCGGTCACGCCGCCTTCCTGTACTTTCGGCGAGCCTCTCCTCAAGAATGCCCCACCCCTTTCTTGGACATACGAGGGGGCGGGGCATAGCAAATTGCGGTGCCAGACGTCAGTCAGTTTCTTGCCCATGCTCCGACAGCTCTTATTCTTTTTTGTCTTATCAAATCGTTTTGCACTTTGCCTCCCCCGTCTTATCAGGAGGAGCCGCGACAGATTCTCTAATAAGTGCGTCGAAAGTACAAATGACTCGCCCCCCGGTGCTTCCTTCCGTGTTCTAACTCGTTGATCACATACCCTCAGATGACCCTTATAGGGACATCACCTTTTCCGTTCTTCTCGGAACCAATTCGTCGCGTCTGTCTTCTAAAGCACTTGTTGTTTTTCATATGGCTGAGGGGAAAGAGAAGGGGAGGCAAAATAGAATAGAATACGAGATGTGTGTGTATTTTCTCGAGTTCGCCTTCACCGACACCACCGTCGGCATTCGGCTTCTCCGACTCCGTCGGGTCGGATTGCGATCTCTCTGAACTACTCGCACTCCTCGCCCCGAAACACCCCATGTCGTGGTTTCGTTCCCACTAATACAGAGATGAGTCTCAAGTTTCACGACGGTGCACTTTGTCTCCAGATTCGCTGCCCTTTGTGTTTTCGACAATCGCTTCGGTGGCCTGTCCTTCCACTTTCTCTTTCCTCCTTCTCTCTCTATTTTCTATCATTTTCCTCGCGCCTCGTCATTATTTCGGCGGATTACGGTGCGTGTCGAAACTGAAAGTCATTGTACGTTTTTCAGAGTACTTCCCCACTTTCAAAACAACCACTGAGAATGGACCAACTCGCGTCCCAGCTTGGCAGCGCTGAGCTTCAGGCTCTCATCGCCGCACTTCCACACGACTTGACCTTGAACGCGGTAAGACATCAGCTGACTTGATCAGATTAGACTATTCTCCCTTTCAGAACAAACCGGCCTCTCACACATCTAATGGAGATCTGTCCGCTTCAAGTTCCTCTTCGTGCATTTTCCCGCCATTCAATGACATGGCTGCCTTATCAATGCTTTCTCTCGGAGCTTACCCCGGCCTTTTCGCCGGTTTCCCCCTCCTGTCTACTCTACCGTACCTCAATGGGTCACTCCCACCACACTCTACGATTGAGTCTTTGGGACTTATCAACTCTGCTCTTTATCAGCAGCAGAAGGATGTACAAGCTGCGATGAGCACCCCCAATCCCTTGGCAACCACTTTGGCTGCTGATGGCCGTCCAAGAGCCTTTTCTAGTGCTGCGACCCTGCAAAATACCAAGGATCATGAGAAACGTCGCAAGCGCTCCAGGAAGTCCGAGCAAGTGCATCCACCGACTACGAGCACCATCACCTGCTCGTCGAGCTCCTCACCGGCTTCCAGCTCAGCCATGTCTTCGGTTCTTCGTACTCTTGTCGAGGACGACGACGTCTATCCAAACAAGGTCCGTCCCATCCAAGTGACCAAGGAAGAGGAGGAGATGGTCCGACAAAAGACCCAAGAATGTAAGTTTCCAAGTGACATATGCTGATCTTATATTTCTCTTTTTACAGTGCTCAAGTCGATGCCTCGCCAGGAGATCGCTCCAGAAGTGAGCGCCAACGGTCCTCTGCGCCGTCTCATCCGCGACGAAGATCTTCCGGATGAGGTCGGACCGGACTCGCCGTTCCGCCACTACCCCAAGTATCAGGTACAGAAGTTAGTAGTTTTCGATTCTTTCTTTTCATAGTCTCAATCGAATTCCTCCATGTCGTGGTTTTGTATCGTTCCTTTTCTGTCTATAAGTTCCACCAACTTTCCGACCACCCCACCACCTCCAATGCGGTTCTCCATTTCTAACCTTCTTCATTTTCAGCAGAAACCTCGTTCGCAACTAGTCATGCTGCAAGGTATCCAGGCAGCCGTCGCCGCCATGTGCATCGAAGCATTCCAACTAAACGGCAAAACTGACGACGAGAAGGCGGCGCTGCGTCTGAAACAAAAGGGCCAATCGCTGGACGATCTGGTCAACGAAACAGTTCGTCAAGAACTCATAGCCGCAGAATAGACAGTCTAGCTCGTTTCTCACTCTATTCACATTTTCTTTTGTTGGTTTCTTTAAAGTATTTCGCATTGATCTTCCCCTTAAGTTCCCCCCAGTTAGAGTTTCTTCCCGTTTTTTCACCGTCCCCTGCAAATTCTCAAGGATTCAACTTTGCGTGTGCGTTCCTTATTCTCAAAGAAATGTATTTCTGATGTTCTAAGAGAGCCCCTCCCCTACACTTCCACATAGTTCGTTTCAATTCCACTTCCTGCATTCGCCGGCTTTAACTCTCAATTTCCAGCCCACCCCCATTCAATTACTTAACATTTACCTGCAATTCGAATACGTCTCAACCAATTCTCACTCAACGCCCAGCCTTTCATGTGACTTTTCTCTCAAAACTTTTTGTACTTCTTCCCAAGTTATTTTTGATGTATGTACAAACCAGAATAAAAGTATGGAGATAACGAGTCTGCAACACGTCACAACAAAAACAGACATGTCTTGACCTTTCTGCAAACAAACCATACTCCTGCAGTGCACTGTTGATCGCTCTGGTCCTGCGGAAGAAGGAATAAGTTGCATGTTTTCTGGAATTCTAGCGGACGCACTTTTGTGACGTAGATAACAGAAAGTTATTCGGAACGGGAAGAATAAGAAAAAGGTGGGAAAACTAATGAGAGCAGCTGGGAACCGATCGAGAACCGCAGCTTGTGCAGCAGACTACGGTAGGGACTCTTGCACTGTAAATAAGCAACTTGCATCATCCCTCGTGATCTGATGGCCAATCGATCAGGGGAACCTGATGTGGAAGGACACTAAGGAAGAGTACACGACGGTTCGTTTTTGTTTGAGAAGCGTTCTAGCCAAGACTACAGCACGGCGGAAACAAACCGTATCGGAGTACTTGTTTAGAACAACAATTGGAAGATACGGTAACAGTTTTCAACAATTCAAAGGAATCTGAAAATAGTTTGAAGTCATGGCACGTAGTCTGTGTTATTGCCAACCCGATTTCTCCAAAGTGATTCTGAACTTGTCCTTGTGTTCGTGCTCTGGGGAAATGCTCCGGCTACCGTACTCCGCCCTTCTTCAAGCGCATTCAAGCAAGCCGCGCATCACAGATCTGAAAGTGTAGCTGTCCCTCTGGCCATTTGCTCAGTGCCTCGTGTGCAACATTTCCGGGCCATGGTCTCTGACTTTGCACTTATTCCCTACTTTTTCATCTTCTTCTGCAAGTGGGCCGGAGTCACCGAAACACCGGAATACGAGCAAGACAGCGAGAAGGAAAGAACCAGGAAGCAGGAAAGGAAAACAAAAGCGATAAATACTGCCAAAACGAAGTTGACCTCGTGCCGGTAAGCTCTATTTCTTGAATTTCCTAGACAAGCTGGAGTGCACAGGTCGACGAACGGGCGTAGTCTGCAGGGTGCATTCTGCTGAATGTCACTTCAGATTCCTCACCATCCGGATGACTACCGTACTCCTAAGAACACGCAGAAGAGGCCGCCCATTCGTCAAAGTCGCTTCAATCAGTAGCCGCACAAAGTCGTCGAGATAGACAGAGACGGGGGTAGAGGCACTTTTCTCATCCTTATTCACTCCATCATTGCGATGTGTTGTTTTTAGTGCACCACATGAGAAACGACAACACCAAGTGCTCCGATCTCAAGCCCCAAAGTACACCACTCGGAGCGCGCGCCCCTCTTCCGACGGCGACGCAGTCCGAGGAAGCCGCAGGAGCCGACGACTACGCCAGCGCAGGCTCCGAGAAAGGGCAGACAGTGCGCTGCTGCTGCTCCTGCTGGAAATAGTCAATAACCCGAAAGAGGGAAGGACATGCGCCGAGGGCAAAGAATATTCGAGACATGTCCTCTTGGGCCGATTGACGAGGCCCCGGCTACGGTAGTCGGGCAGACGGGGAGGCAGTCGTCGATGCGTCCTTTCAGGATTTGTTAGAGTGCGCCAGAACTGACCGTTTTCTGACGTCCCATTGACAACCCCAAAAACGAGACAATTATTGAATTGATGCAGAATACCGAAAATAAACTTTGTTAAGTGACACAGAGCACAGGCACTTTCCGATTAGCACCTTCTTGTTTTCACGGGGGCACGTGAGCCAGCTGACAACACCCTTCGATTTGATTAAAGTTTCGGGGGCACAAATAAGTTATGTGTGTCAATTACGATTATATCAACTTGATAGAGTGCGATATGAGTTATTGCCGCCGAGATGTCTGATTTGAGCCGATGCAATGTGACGACTTCGGATTTCCGTGGCAACCATCGGATCAAGTTATTTTCGGACGGCTCAAGATCGAACACGTTCCCATGGATGGGAAAATTCGAAAATTTCTTTTCCCGACAAAGAAAAGTCATTTGGCAAATTTTGCACTTTCGAAATTGAAGTTGATTTGATTCACAAGCATTTCTCAGAAAATCCAGAAAGAATTGGAAGGAGCGTTAGGTGGGGACCGAAGCAAGTGGCAAGTCAGGTTGAAGGGTGCAGTTCCATTTCTAAAAGTTTCAGTACTTGACAGATCGCCAAAAAATGAATTCATGCAAAAATTTCATATCTGATGCTCTTGAACATCAGTTTCATATTTTTCCCATTCTCATAATCATGCTAGGCTACAGGACATCATCATCCTAACAGTCCATTCCAAGGCACTGTATTTAGTCTATTATAACTGTTTAACCCCAACTTCGGTCATTTCGGAAACGGATCCTTGCCTCGAAAACAATAACAGAAACACTAAAGCTGTGCCCTCTCCCGCCCTTTTGTTGTCCAACTTTCTTTTTCTGTTCCACTGTTTCATCCTATTTCGGTGCAAACTGCCCGTTGCTTCAGGATTCTCCAAAAACCAAACATCCGTGTCAAGTCCAACTGTTCTCAGCATGCTCATAGACATTTGGCGAGCGCATTCCGTGAAAAGTCTCTTCGAGTTTCCCGAATGCTCCGTCTCTTCTGCCGACTCGCCAGCCGTCAAGTGCATCTCGTTCCCAACGTAGTTCTGCTGTTTTCCTGCACTTGTTTCCCATTTTTCTGCGGAATTTCTTCTCGAAAACGCTCCACTAAATTTTGGCTAATTCCCCGCCATTTCTCCCTTTCCAATTGGCTGAGTTTCGACGGGAACCTATGTGTTTGTGTATGTTTTTCGTTTGCAACTCTCAAGGTTAAACCGCCCGGGGAATGGTTCATGTGACTGGTTCGGGGGGAACCAGTAAAGTGTCTCGTATGTATGCATACAAGGATGTTCGAAGAAACCATCCAATAGGTCACCATCCACAAGGTCTTTCTTTCGGTTTGAACCAATTAGCCATCTCGTGAAGGGGCCTCCCCCGTACGGTTAATTCGAATCAAGACTGCAAAACGACGTCGTGTTTGAAGAATCAGGATTAGTTTGCAATTGGGAACAGATGCCACGTCACAACTGCCGAGATCAAGGAAACACGCCGAATGTTGCGCAATCGAGAGGTATTTTCGGAATGCCTGACCGGCTTTTCTTTCATTTGTCCCCTCTTGAAATTGGTAAATTGGTACTTCAGATGTTGATCTTCTGGTTTCAAAAAGGGAACAGGAACCGATAAAAGAGGGGAATGTGAGAGAAAAAGAAGCAGGAACTAAGAAGCTAAAAATAAAGTTCATGTGGAGAACAGCTGTCTGGAATGAAAAGCAAGAGAGCAAAACATCATTTCGGCTATTAGAGGACACAGGAAACAATGGATTATGAACAAGGAACTGAAGCCGCTACTTTCGAACGAGAAGCCACGTTTGCGAAGGAGGAATAACAAAACCAGAGTTCGAGTTGTGCGTTCAGCTGGAATTTCTGTCTGGAAGCGGAGAAAGTTCTTCGAAATACTGAGCCGCGTCTTCGACAAGTTGGCACGAACTTGCTTACGTGATACCCAGAAGAAAAGTGTATTTTTAGCGGAACTAATGGAATTTCAACTTGACAGCTTCAAGGCAATGGGCTTTTGATGTATGGATAGTCTAGTTCTAGTGAACAAACCGTTGAGCCTGTAGAAATACTATCACTAGCTACAGGGATGACTGGGATCAACTTTGAATGAATCAGAAGTTACATATGATTCATAAGTTGGAAGACGTCAATGGGATCCCTATCACTATCACACGCTTATCAGCTTCACCTTAAACCTAACACTTTGATCTAACATGCTATCCGTTCAATGTGTTCAAAATACATCATACAGCGGCTTATCCCTCAATCAGTTTAACATTCCTCTCAGTCCCTCAATTCGCCTTTTTTGTTGACACATTCCCATCACACCTTCACAAACACAATGTTACGACACATTTTGGGCGTCGAAACATCTGCAAAAACGTCCTCTCCGATTATCACACCTCACTTCGCGATGGACCCGAAGTTCGGTTGTTCGAAAGTTTTGGGTGTGGTCGTGGAATATTCGCGATTTGTTTGTTATTATCACTGATTAGGTGAATAGAAGGAGAAGGAGATTTGGGAGAAAACGTGTGAAGATGAAGGGTGAAACGAGTTCTTTGGGAAAGGTGAACGAGGAAAAAAGGACTGCGCGAGGAATGTCGAAAAGTCGAGGAATGATGATTATTCTGTGAAGAGGAATGCCGAGGGATACTGTAGACATGAAGGCTGAAAGTTGAAAGTGTCTTTAGATGAAATTCATCTGGTTTCAGCTTCGGTACGCTCAGGATACGTAAGATCGAAGCTCTATCCGTTAAAGCTCCTGATTCTCAATTAGTACCTTTCAGCATTGCACGCGTTTGTCCAAGCTCTTCGAGAACGTTTTCGTGGGTTGGAAACCAATCAGAAAACGACAAAGATCGAGCAATTTGTGTGTTCTTCCAGTTTGTTTTCATTTTCCTAACACGATCATATAACCAGTAATTGTTCGTCGTTTGGCGCCATTCAGACGGCCGGTGACAATTGATAGGAAGAGAAAAAAACGACTTTGAACTCGGACGTCTCCGTCTTCTTATCCCCTCGAATCTTCTTGTCTCCACATCCTTGGGTTGTTATCAATTAGACGGGGCCAGAAGGAATGCGGCTATGATCGATTTGATAACAACACATTCCTCCTTTCTCTCGCCACCCACCGGCCATCTTCATCCATTATCGTCGTCCTTTTTTTGGGTTTGGAGAATCCTTTTGGATGTGTGTAGTCGCCGTCGTCATAAAGGCGCCGCGTAGAAATTTCAGTGATTTATTATGTACATGATGTTTGAAAAAAAGAAATAACAATGATAACAAGAGAGTATATTATACATGAGACCATAAGTGAGATGGGGATGAGAGAGTGAGGAAGTACCCGTTCCAGCGGATTTTTAGAGGTTTTTTGATTTTCTGTGGCATTGAAAAGAGGGGGAATGTACAAGAAACATGGAAAATTCTAGACCTACAGTCTTGAGTTAGTACCTAGACGGAAAAAACAGAAGTGTCGACCTGGGCCTTGTAGCCGAAGGTCTTCTTCATCTCGTCGACGAACGAGTTGGCACAGTCGCAGCAGACGGAGCAGAGCATGCCCATTGGGTATCCCTTGTTATCAGTGCATCCGTTCATTGGCACGAAGATCTGGCTGCAAGCCTTGTTTTCGAGGGAAGCGGACATGGCGGCGTAGGAGCCGTCGTTTGGAATTGGTCCGGTGCATCCGAGCATCTGGCACTTTGGCTGAGCAACGTTGTCGAAGTTGGCTCCGGAAAGGTAGGTAAGGGCTGGGTTGGAGACTGGGCTGGCAGCGGCTTCTCCGAAGTAGTCGACGTCGGAATCCGAATCAGAGGAATCGGCAGGCTCGGCTTCATCGGTTCTCTGGGTGGATGGCTCGGCAGCCATGACTCCGGCATCGGTATCAGACATAAAAGCTCCAGTGAACTCTGGGGCAACTCCTTCTGGCTGCTGGAACTCTGGCTTCATTTTCTTTTGTCCTGGGAGCTTCTCAGATTTCTTAGGAGCCATCGTCTCGACTCCGTCGACATCGACATTGGCAAAGTGTCCGTCTCCCATTGATCCGAGGAACAGATCCAGGTCGAGTTCTAGAAAAGAAATAGTTAAGAAAGTTACTATTTGCGAATTGTTTGGTTTCAATAAACTGAACAATGCAATGGACCAAAGGAACTAACCATCAGCGGAGGGTTGTGTCGGCTTCTCCATCGGCTTGGAGATAGCGAGAGAAGCGAAGAAAGCGAGAACGATCAATACGGAATAGTTCATCTTGTTCAAGGGGTCGTTGGGTGTGGGTTTCTAAAAATAGAAGGCCCGAGGGTGTTCAGTGTTTTCTGAGGGTACGGCGCGGCGCCCACCTCCTTAAATATCGGGCGCCCCGCGCAGTAGTCGTTGATCGCACCGCCGCCGCCCCGTCGATAGGGGCGGAGTCCGGTAAGAACATGGGCGGTGCGAAAATGGGATATACAGAGAGAGAGAGAAGGGAGGGCGAGAGAGATATCAACAAGGACAAGGGGCAGAAGGAATCTCGTGAAGAGAATCGAAGGAAGATCATGCGATTAGGTTGATAATGTTTGTTTTAGGCGTTGAGACGCAAGAGGATATCCTTCTATCTTATTCGTTTTTCTTCTGGTCATCCCTCTAATCACGCTTTTTGTCTGTCTGCCACGTCATCTGAAGTCATGTGGCTTCCAGAACTGGGTTGATCGGGTAGAAGAAGCAGACGGTGTTACAGTAACCGTCTCAGCTTTGGGAATACTGTCGAATAAGGAAACCCGGGTCCGAAGGGATCAATCTTTGCTTTTGAGTTTTCGGGGTACCGTGTTCTCAGCAGATGCACAAATGTTTCTCCGGAGAACTTCTAGTTAACTTTGCACATGATCTATGAAAGCCAGTATCTGTTGGTCCAGCATACATTTTCGACTACTTCCATGGCCGCCTGCCTGAACTACACAATTTTAAGAGCTGTCCATGAGCTGTCAACTATGTCAGCACCGTCAGTCATGTCTGCTACCGATGAACATTGCCGTCTCACTTAGACCTGAACTTTTCAAAATTTTGGACAGTTTGGCCAGAACACAACCTGGAAACGTCACGGGTCAAAATAAAAAATGAAAAACTGAAAATCAAGGAGAAGCCCAACAGGCCACCCGACAAACACGTTATGTCAAGAAAAGGACATTGTCAAGCGTTATCTGGGTTAGACTTTTCCATTATCTAACTTCAAGATCAATCGACGCGCCTTGACCTCATCACGAGAGTTTCGAAAACAAGTGCCGTCAGAATGTACTATTAGTATTTGAAGAATTCATTGAAATGGGTATATTGGTACGATGGATCATTAAAACAATTGGAATCGACAGACGACGAAGAAGATAATGGATGGTGATAAGGGGATGGCGCCAGAAAGGAGGCGAACAGAGAAGCACATTGCAGTCTTTGACCGCACGGTTTCACATTTATCACGCATTCATCTTCGCTTCGAACACGTCTCTTCTAGAGATTCTTGCCATTCTTTGACCTGCCTTCGAATCGGAACCAGTTCTTTCTCGCATCTTGTATCAATTTCAGATCAAAGTAGAAGACGGAACGTTTTATTGGCTGAAGATTCATTGGAATTCAGTATGCATCTATATACAAAACCAGTTTTCAGACACAAAAAGCAACAAATATGTACAAGAGAGACCGGCGAAATTGGCAATCGAACCCGTATCCGATTGTTTAAGGGGTTTTAAGTTTTCAAAGGGATGGAATGTACAGAATGTGATGAGCAAATGGAGGCGGGTAAGTAGGGAACGAAGTGTTTAGGAGAAGGTGGAGGTGGGGATCTGGGACTTGAAGCCGAAGGTCTTCTTCATCTCGTCGACGAACGAGTTGGCACAGTCGCAGCAGACGGAGCAGAGCATGCCCATTGGGTATCCCTTGTTGTCAGTGCATCCGTTCATGGCGACGAAGATCTGGCTGCATGCCTTGTTTTCCAGAGAAGCGGACATGGCGGCGTAGGAGCCGTCGTTTGGAATTGGTCCGGTGCATCCGAGCATCTGGCACTTTGGCTGCTCGATCTTCTCAAAATCAGCTCCCTCGAGGTAGGTTGCGGCTGGGTTGGTAACTGGACCGGTTTGAGAGGCAGACTCTCCGAAGTAGTCCTCATCGGTTTCTTCGTCCGAGGTTTTGGTAGAGTCGGATTTGGCCTGAGCAACTGGCTTCTCAGTGATGAAGGAGCCGGTCATCTCTGGGACAACTCCTTCTGGCTGCTGGAACTCTGGTTTCATCTTCTTCTGTCCTGGAAGCTTCTCGGTCTTCTTTGGAGCCATTGTCTCAACTCCGTCCATGTTCATGTTTGCAAAGTGTCCGTCTCCCATTGCTCCGAGGAAGAGGTCGAGGTCGAAGGATTCTGAAATAGTATGAGGTAAAAAAGGGAAAATCGAAAGATAGTTACAGAAAACCATTGAGAAAAGAGGTAAAAACTAACCATCTGGGGCTTGAGTCGTGGTCGTCGTTGGCTTGGAGGCGACGAGAGAAGCCAAGAAAATAGTGGCAATCAATAGAGAACAGTTCATGTTTTGGATATTCTAAAAATAGAAGTGAACACACACCGAATTGTGAGGGGAGGTACGTCTTCACGCCTTAAATATTGCCGTCCCTCCTTCGGGTAGTCGTTGATCGCGCGCACGCCGTCGTCGCGGGGCGGGACTTGAAGAACAGTGGGCGGCGCGTTGTTGTGGAATCTCGTGAATTATCATAAGATATGAGGTGTTTACATTCTCCTTCGACTTCATTATCTCGTTCACAGATAATCCCTTCTGATCAGCTGATTGGATCCGCGCCGAAACAGTTCCTTATCAGTTCACAACGTTCTGCGTTCTCTCCGGTTTTTTTAGGCCGAGGGTGTCGATGACGACGCGTCCTCCCCTTATCATTCCTTATCACTCTTATCGCGATTAGTCGCTAAAGATAGAGATGAGATGCATGCGAAAACGACACGGATAAGTGAAGGGCTGTGGGTGTCCCGTGATGGCCGCGCGGCAAAAGTCTCATGAAGATTAATGGACCCATGATTTGTGAAGGCACAGAACCACGAGTGTGAACAAGATATGAGCGGATAAACACAGAGTGTGAAGTTTGTGTGTTGGAGCGAAACCGTTCCGGACTGAACTACCGTAATCCTTGTTTGCACCGCCAACACAACACAGATCACAGCACTAGACACCTAGACACATAACTACAGTAGCCGATGTGTTTGTTTGTTCGTTTCGCTTTCCAAGTATTTCCCGATTCTCTCAAGTATTTCCATTTCTGTCGTTCAGCTGTTTTCAGATCCTTTCACCCGGCCAGGCTCGATTTCTTCTCCGTCTTCCCCAATATCACTGTCTCCCCATTAACGTCAAGGTCGTGGATATTTATAGGCGCCGTGCCATGAGGCCAGAATTTGATAGGTGATAAGGAAGAGATAGAGGAATTTGTGTAGGTAATACAATGTACTTCTGATGATGAAAAGGAATTCGGACTGTTCCGTGTTGACGACGTGGCATCGCGGAGATTTGGTGAAGATCAGAAGGGTTGGTGACGTGTCGGTATGAAGATATGAGGAGGAATGTCTACGACAAAGTCACCCGTCGGCACGTTCCTTCGGCGTCCTACTGTCGTCGCCACGTCATTAGGTATTCGCGCCCGTATCAATCACTTATGAATCTCTGAATCAGATCAAGTCGTTCCGGACTTTGACCCTGGACAACTCTAGAACAGCTCCAACTTTGCGAGACTTCCCACATTGAAACCTTATCCTGAAAAGAAAAAGCAATCTAGCGTTTCAAGTTTCAAACATTCAGACTCCCATAAATCGTCAGGACAAAGAACACGGGAATTCCTCGACCCTTCGCTGGACAAACAACCCCATCGCCGTGTGATGTGTAATAACGGCCCGTCCGTTTACCGTCCATCCGTCAATTTCAGATTTTGCAAGTCGGCAAGAAAACATATGATGTGCACTGAAGGGAAGTTGCTTTGCACGTCGTCTAAAAATAAACTGTGTTGGCACTCTTGAGTACGGCCACTTATGGTTTCAGCTGGATTCTTGTTTCAAGTTCAGAAGTGGCTGGTGTTGATGGTGATGTGGCGAGTACTTGAACTACTCCAGACTTGTCCTGACCTATTGATGACGTGAGTCCGATCTACTTGAAGTTTGTTCTGGAAGATCAGAGTGTTGATCAGTCGACACATCGTAGCTGGCTTGATCAATCAGCCTCTAAACGTCTCTGACCATTCAACCATTCCGAAACGATCATCGGTCTGATCTGAAAGACGAAACGCTTCCATTCGGTGATAAATTTCCACTTATCACCTCCTCCCTACTCCTTATTCTTTATGATGCCCTCATGGGTGTGTGACTATTTTTCTTGTTAGAGACCAATCACCAGATATTGATATAGAGATGATATGATTCAGCGAAAAGTGTCGAAAACAGATTCTCTCAGGGAGAGATTGTGTACTCCTTCTTGTGGGGACTAGATGAAAAACATGATTTCGATGGTTTTAACAAGTTGGGCGCCTAATTGGAGAGTCATGTGTGTGTGTGTGTTCGTGACCGTTGGACCGATGGAATGGACAAGAAGACGGATGGCGAAGGAAAGTTTTTTGTTTTGGGAAAGGATGAAGAGATATGAGGGGATGGGGGGGGGGAATGTGAGGAATGTGCGGTTACCAGTTGCGTCGAGGACGCGTTGATATGATGGTTTGACGAACTGACGGTTGACTCATTCGGAGAAAGTATTGAGGAACGGGTGTGAGGACGATTTACAGCTTTGCAATACATTCGGAACTCTCTCTTTTGGGTGTTTTCGACTAGTTCTTAGGCAGTAAAACGTCGTGTGATGTGGAACTGATCTTCAAGAAGCTTGTTTATTTCAGGTAGGTTGTGTGCAGTCACTCTGAAAGTCGCAGTTAGGTTAGTGTTCTTCACAGTCTCCAGTCGAAACAAAACTACAGTAATCCTAAACGTTCCCACATTCAAAAACTGGATGATCGTACATAACAGATTTCCTACTTACATCCAGTAAGACCACGTTGTTTTCAGTAGACATCCCGAAGTTGCCCTCAACAATAAGACCCACAGAGTTCATCGTTCAAAATACATCCTCCTTATCACTGATTCTGATCTCTGTGTTAACCAGTAGTCTTGTTTTCCAGTTCCAGACGCACAACCTGGTCAAAGAGTAAGTCCGGGATGGGTACGCTCACCGCTTCGTCGCCGCCCGTCTTCTCCTTTTTCCCGTCATCGGCCGATCACGGGCGGCGTGCTTTCGCGCCTGATAACCCAACGCATCCATCATCAATCAGATCATTTCGTCGATCCACTCATCTGAAGGCGTGACGGGCGTTGGAAGCGTGTGCCAACACGTAGTACGTGGTTGGGAGCCTTGTCATGTCGGATTACGTTGGAAGAGGATCAGATTGTTTGGGTGTGGTAGGGATGGCTGCCACGTCGAGACTAACAAGTCGATTGTTGGTTGCGCCACGATCAGACATTGATCCGAGTGTACTCAGAGAGAATGTCGTATCGAATTATGCGCCTCACTCTTCAATAATTCGATTTATCACAAGATCACTGGCTGTCTACACTTCCCCGAAAACAGTTCTTCAGTCACGATGGTTCGTTGGGGGTTCTGAACATGACGGTCGGACTAACGAACCCAGTATCACCCAATCACACTAAGATATAAATAGATTGGGTTAGCTGCGAATTGTGGCGCCTCGTCGACGCTGTCGATCCATCTTCAGAGTGGCGGGCGACGCGTCGGAACATTGTTTTTGTTGGATGCTGGAGGTCGAGGCCTCGACGTCATCGTCAGAATCATAACTCATTTCGACAGCAACTCGAGTACTCGCTGATCACGACGAAAACATGTGTACCTGGCGCCAGTTCGCTATCAACCCAACACGGACCTAACCGGACTCCCATGAACCTTTGATCTTCGTTTCTCTCCTTCCCAACTTGCCACGTCATCACGGGGGGTAATCAGAAGGAGTCGATTACAAAGAAGACGCCGATATTTATGAGTGTATCGTTCTTCTCTTGGGGCCGCCATTTTAAATTGTTACAAAAACGTTAATTGGGAAGGGCGCAGGAGGGGCAGAGAAGAATTATTTTATGCGCGGCACGATGAGAAGGACAAGAGGAGATAAGTTTTTGTTAGCTTTATAGACCAACGAATCGCGATTTTGTAGTTCTAAATTTAGATGATAGTCTAGCGGATGGGATCGAAGATCGTCACTGGAACACAGAACACAACTAAGAAGATCCTAAAGGGCTAGAATTCAGAATCTAGGTAATGTTGTCTGACGAAACTGGCGAAATGGTCTGAAACAGGCCATTCTCGTTCATCAAAACCAACGAGGCGTACTCTGAAACGTCTCGAACATTTCAGGGACCACACCTTGTTACGATTCTGATTGTTCAGTACACACTTCAATTGATTGGGATAATGCAGCACACTTCTGGGACTGGCTAAACATACACTCATCGAAATTGAAATGTTCATAAGGAATGTGTTCCAGCAGAATTCAACTTCAGAGCTATGAATTCGGAACTGACTCCGGGCGGTGCTATCAGAACTCAATTGGTATCAGGGACCGTATCTTCTTGAATCTTCCATCGACTGCTCAATTGTCACGTACTCTACTCTATGAGAAGAACAAAAACCAGGTTGAGTGAACTTCCTCATCGAAATTCACTCGATTTCTGATCAGTCGACAACTCTCTCATTGCTTTTTTAGTACCCAGCCATATAACGTTTATCTTGACTGTGGTTGCTGCCGCGTGAGATTCTTCAAATTGCGCGCTACTCCATCGTAAATGACGAACGAGGAATGTCGTAAATGGACATACCGAGGAGTCAAATGAGGATGCTGCTACTCGGCCAGCAGCACATTGTTCGAATTCTCCGACGCAAGAATCCTCTTTTCGCTTCGTCATAAAATGCGAATCGCTTAGAACGACGGAGGATTTCGGGTGAAGAAGGGACAGATTAAAAATCTGAAATGGAATCGACATGCACTTTCAGGAAATTATCCTCGTCGTTAAATTTGATGAGCGGAGACGATTCTAGGAACCGATTAGGGTCTCTTTTGGAACGGAACTTGTGTGGACGATTCAGAAGACGTCGAGGGATTCAGAATCAAAAGAGAAGGGACCTTTCACTATTCATCTTGCTTCCTTGCCAACTATTCTTTTCGAACACTATGACAACCGTGTGTCCCTTCCTGGTCGTGGACTAGATAAACAAAGATTGACGGCCGAGGGCACCACCTGGCCATAATGTCGCCGATTGAGTGGTGCAACTCCGCTCCATTTCAGATTATTGGCCAGATGACCAATACAGTGCATTCAAATATCATCCCCATCCATTCCGTTGCCATTCCGTCGTTCGCTCTCGTCTCGGAATGCCGTCCCATCCAAAACCGTAAGTACACAATTTGATCAAATGTATTCCTAAAATGCCTTATTTATTCAGAGACCATTTTGCCAAGCCTGACAACATTTTGAAGGTCAGCAAGAGAGCGAACGTGAGAAGAAAGCCGACGGATTTCAAGAAAGTCTTCGGTCACTACATCTACAACACCCACTACGTGCTCTACGTCATGGAGCTCTACAACGGGAAAACGGTGGCTGGAACGGAGGAAGAGTTCAAGGTGAGTCGGTCTTTTTTAGCATTCGAATCTGAAGTTTGGAATTCCAGGATCAGAAGATCATGATCCACAACTACAAAGTCAAGCTGACGTGCCAGAATGCGCCAATGGACGGTAAGAAAAACTGTTTTATGTTACATTTCAATTCTTTTTTCATTCAGATGCGATTGTGGAGTCGATCCTGACTCATCGGATGGTGGACGGTCGTCCAATGTACCTGGTGCAGTGGGACGGATTCCCGAGTCCAGTGTGGTACACGGAAGTCGCCGAGGAGAAACTTCAGGTGAGGGAAAACTTATCGAGATTCAGAGCTAAAGAGTTTTTTTTTCAGAACTGGAAGCACCTTCTCGACGAGTACAACGACATGATCAACTCAACTGAAGATAACATTAATAACATCTGAACGGATTACGGTGACGACGCGGTATCCTATCCTAAAAATCATTCTCGAACTTGTATTTCACGTGTAATAAAACTGAACGTTTCGAATTGAATTTTTCTGAAAGTCGGGACGTGGAACACGTCGGGTGCTAGGAAGCAAAGACGGAATAACCAGTTAGCGTTGGGGAATGGCGCCTCGAATTATTGATTTGGGTCCGAGAGATGGTTCAATCGACGATGAGGAGTTGAAGCCACGACTCTACGTTTGTTTCGAAAATGTCATATTTACGAAAGGAATAATTTGTTGTAGCCGAGAAAACGTCGAAAGGGAAAAGTGCTCCGGTCTGTTGTCGACGCTGCACTGGTGATATTGATTATTATTGTACTTTTCAAACTCCTCGACGAAACGAAAAATGATCTCTAATTTTTGTTGTGAACAGTGGAATAAACGATTTTCAAAGCAAAACTTGCGATTCGCGAACAATTACATTCACTACGACACTCCGTTTCTTACGCACCGCGCATTGTTTATCCAACATTTTAACGAACGTCAGAAAACTATTTTTATGAAGAAATTTCCGTTTTTCTTCCGGTTTTCAGCTTTTGTCGACGTTTACTTCTTCCAAAAACGTATATTTTATGATTTTTATCGATTTTTTCACAGGATGATTAAATCTTGCGTCTTGATACTACTCTTGGCTACTATCGCCACGTGTCAGAAGAAGACGGCTACTTTGGTCTCGGCGGAAGGAGAAGTGCCGACGATCAAGATAAAAACAACAGGTAAGAAAGAATATGATTTTTGATATAACCGAAGACTTAGATTCTCTGATCACAGCTCTCGACATCACGAAAGCTGACTTGGACTGGGACCAAATCGCATTGCAACAGGAGGAAAACCAGAAGCCAAACCCTCTTCCGACCGTTATCAGCGATGAGTATGTGGCGGAAAAGACTGGAGAACCTCCAAGGTAACTTTTGAACTGAAAACAAAAAACAATGAAGTAAATTTAGCGCCGAGAGTGAAGAGTACTTCCAAACCGGCAACGGGTTCATCGAGCGCGGCAAAGGACACGGAAGAGAAGGACGGATGGCGGCGCACAGAATGTTTGAAAAAGCTGCTGCCCAGGGACATCTAGAAGCAAAGAAAGTCGTCGCATTCGCGAATCTCTTCGGAGATTATGCAAGATGGTCCATTTCGGAAGCCAAGTCGACATTCGAAGAACTGGAAAAGAACGGATCTCCGGATGCTCAACTCGCATTAGGTTTCATGCATGGCGCTGGAATCGGAGTTGAAAAATCAAACCAGGCAAAGGCTCTCGTCTACTACATGTTCTCGGCACTCGGCGGCAATCCATTGGCACAAATGGCAATGGTGAGTTGTTTTTTATCTTCCGGTGGAAACAATTACGCGAATTTGTTCCAGGGCTTCCGATACAGTCAAGGTGTCGGAGTTCCTCAAAACTGCGAAACGGCGCTGTCATACTACCAGAAAGTGGCAAAGTCTGTCGTGGAAAGCGTCAAATTCACCACAGGACAATCGATTCAACGACTCCGACTAACTGATGAAACGGATCCAACTATACACCAGTTGCCTGGAACTACTCCACTGGAGAGCAATCTGCTCGAATACTACAAGATGCTCGCTGAAAAGGGAGACACTTCCGCCCAACTCGGACTCGGACAGATATACTTGACAGGATCACGAGGACTCAATCAGAACTTCGAACTCGCCTTCCGGTATCTGCTCTCTGCTGCTGAAGCTGGAAGTGCTGATGCTTTGACGCAACTCGGAAAAATGTATTTGGACGGCACTCCATTCACTCCCAGAGACTATCAGAAGGCGTTTGAGTACCTCACCAGGTCTGCTGATAAGTCGAGTCCAGCTGCTCAAGCAGTGCTCGGAGCGATGTACATGAAGGGAAGAGGAGTCAAGAGAAACTACGAGAAAGCACTGAAACTGTTGACTCTGGCTGCCGATAAGAAGAACGCCGACGGACAGATGTACCTTGCTGAGCTGAATTACAGTGAGTATTTGTGCCCTATTTTAATTCAAAACTGAATGTTTTCAGAAGGAATTCCAACCAGCAAAGGAGTTCATCGTGATTTCAAAAAGGCCGTCAAACTGTACCAACTGGCCTCTCAAAACGGACACGTCCTTGCCTTCTACAACTTGGCCCAGATGCATGCCGCCGGCACAGGAGTTCCCCGATCCTGCTCTCACGCAGTCGACCTCTTCAAATCGGTAGCCGAGCGTGGAAAGTGGGGAGAACGATTGATGGAGGCTCATGCTGCGTACAAAGACAACCGAATCGACGAGGCTGCGATGAAGTACATGTTCATGGCGGAACTTGGATACGAAGTGGCCCAGACGAATCTTGCATTCATTCTGGATCGAGGAGAAGCTACGACTTTGTTTTCCGGACCCAAGGAAAACAATTTGGAAAGAGCGTTCCTTAATTGGCAGAGATCTGCTAATCAAGGCAAGTAACTGATTCGGAATACGTTATCCAACATTATTTTCAGAATATGCCGCTGCTCGAGTGAAGCTTGGAGACTACTACTACTACGGTCTCGGCACGGAATCAGATCACAGTCTCGCCTTCTCGAACTACAAAACAGCTGTCGACCGTCATGGAGTCGCTCAAGCCATGTTCAACCTTGGATACATGCACGAAGTCGGTGAAGGAATCACGAGGGACTTGTACTTGGCAAAACGGTTCTACGACCAGGCCATCGAGCACAGTCAGGATGCCTACATGCCAGCCAAACTTGCACTTGCAAAACTGGCATTCGTATTCTACTTGGAAGAAATCAACAAACTTCCACTCATCGCTTTCCTCGAGAAAGTAGTCGGACCTCGATGGGACTCTGTTCTGATGCTCATCACTGCAGCCGTTCCGATCTTTGTTTTCTGGCGACACCGTCGAGAACAATAATCGATTAGACCGTATTCTATGTAAATTTACAATCTTCTGTAATTTGTTATTTAACACATTCCCCGCCTTCTTCCCAATTGCCTTCTAGGTTCTGAATATACTCGCATCTGTCTACTCGGGTCCTCATCCTCTTCCTGTTCTAATCAGTCGCCTCGTCTCGTGATACTTGTCAAATAGTTGGTCGAGCCCAATCTGTTCCCACAGCTTTCTCTTCATTGTGATTTTGGTTTTCTTCATGCAATCAGTCGATTGTTTTACGATTTATTCTGGTGTACGGCTTTCTGTTTCTTGTGCTCGTTTTCTTCTTTTCTCGATTTCAAACCGAACAAAAATTAAATTATGTAACTTATTTATCGATGACATATTTTCTTTTTTTTTTTTTAATTCAGTTCATCGCTGAACTTTTCTATATCTTCTTTATTCCAGCTACAGGTTCTCCAACACTTAATTTCAGATGGCATCCCTCTTGCCACTGGTGCAAACCCGTAGCAATACGGTCAACTTCTTCATGAGAAGGAGCGGACCGGAGCTATGGAAGACACTGACTTCCGTCTCGAAGTCCGGACAGAAGAAAGGACGTCGCAACACGAGACAGCCCGTCAGACCGCTCAACCGGTTCTATCGCATCGGATCCAGTCCGATGAAAGTGCAATTCGCCGGTTTGAATGCTCCGATGCTGAAGGAACAGGATCAGCCGCTGATGGCGATTGCCGAGCAGACCGAAGACGAGATCCGCGATTCGATGGGTGGTGTGAAGAAGATTCTCGAAGAGAAAGACACGTGAGTTTATAATCACAAAGCGAAAGTTACAAATCCTACGTTCCAGTGGAAAGAAGAAGCGCAATCGCGAGAAGCTGCATCCGATGGAGCGCGGTTTCTCTGGAACCCAACTCGTCGGACAGAAGCTCGGTGCTCCGCCACCACTTGATGGTGTCAATTTCGACGATTTCGAAACGTACTGCCTGGAAGTCAAGCGCACGTCGAACATGACGAACGTGTTCGGAAGAGTGCACACAATGTCTGCCCTCGTCGTGACTGGAAACGGACGCGGACTCGCTGGGTACGCAGTTGGAAAGGCGCCGATCCACAGGACCACCACTGCAATCATCAACGGAATGGGAATGGCATCTCGCAAGTTGTTCCACGTAGAACTTCACGAAGGACGCACTATCTACCAAGACTTCTACGCCGAATGCCGTAACACTCGAGTCTTTGCTCAACGCCGACCACACGGATTCGGACTGACGTGCCATCCACGTTTGATCAAGATCTGTGAGGCCATTGGAATCAAAGACATCTACGTGAAAGTCGAAGGATCCACCAAGAATTATCTGGCGCTAACCCACGCATTCGTCACTGGACTTTTGAATCAAGAGACGCATCAACAACTGGCCGAAAGAAAGGGTGAGATCAGTCTTTGCTCTGTGAGCCAATTCCAGGAAAATCCGAAGACGCATTGTTTCTGCGATCGCGAATTAATCCCGAAGTGACTAGACTTGGGTCTTCCCAGCACCGACTCACACTTCCTGTTCAAAATATTCCAAATTTCCATCTTCTAGGTCTTCATGTCGTCGAGATGTCACCATCTCGTCACTTCATGCCGCAAATCGTCGCGTCACCGATTTCGACGGAGCTCAAGACCGAAGAGACTCTGGAAGCACTCGACGTAAGCTGGTCACATGATTCGCGATGACAATTAGAGCATTTTCAGCGTTTGAATCTTGATGATTTCTACGGAGAAGGACGTTATCCGCTGAGAAAACCGAAGGCGCTTCCGTTTTTCAGTAATTTAGAGGGTCACTTGGAGGCCAGATGGAGGAAGCATCCGTTCAGAAACCAGGAATCGGTTGGTGTTCTTATAGAAGTTTCGTTTTGAAACATCTGATTTTAGACAATGATCCGTCTGATCGCTGACAACATGGTTCCACGATGGACACGTGACGCCCGAGCCGCATGGGCCGATCAGCGTAACGAACGGATGACGTCTGGCGTCGAACCACTGCCGCTCGGAATCGGACTCTCGCATGTTGTGCCGAAGAAGGACGATTGAAGCAGAAAGTGAAATCAAGTTCGAATCTAGGACGTTCCATAGTAGTTGTAGGATTATCTCTTTGTTTTTGTTTTCCCAATTTATCCCGTTTCGTTTGTTCTCTCCTCCAGACTCTTGACACGTCATCCTTCGTCCTTTTTTGTATTCGCTTTGGCTTGTTTGCACCTTGAAATGCAATTATTCACATTTCATCTACAAAATACGTCTATTGCTCATTGTCAGCAGCACCGCGACGCGCAATATTTATAGCAGCTGCAAGTCCAACGAAGCAGCTGGAATCACTCAAACTTTTCGAGTGTCGGCTGACATTTTGGAGAGCGGCGAAACGATTCTGATTCATTGGACGTTGATCTCGATATTTTCAGCTAATATCAGCAGCTGAAACTTGTGTACTTGTCAACTTCAGGCTGTTTCAGAAAAGTGCACATTGGATTACGGTAGTCCATTTTTTAACACAGAAATCGGTTTATTCATCGAGAGAGTGAGAGAGTTGGGGAGACGCAGACTGCGAGAGGAATATGATATGGCGGCCAGCACTAGAGACACAATGCCACGTGGCACTGGAGGAACGGGAAGGAAAAGAAGAAGCTTCTAGAAGCTAAGAGGGGGAGTAAATGAGAAAGAAGAGGGTATGGGAGGTAGTCGGATGAGAAGCTTCGCAGGGACGATGATCAGCGCATCCGAGTCATGTAGCTGCCCAGGAAGATCTTCTCCAAATTCTTCAGACCAGCACGTTTTCCACCACCGAAGGATCGCTTGGAGGCTGAAAACACAGTTATTCATCGTCTGAGATCTCGGCAGTTTTGTCCCTGGAACCGATTCTAGTCCTCGACAGCTCAGATACAAACATCTCTTGTTTTGGACCTCCCCCTCACTCTGGACTCCAATTCTTCTCCTCTAATATTCCAGCCTAATCCTTTAATAAAAGGCAGTGATCATTGAAACATGTCACGCGGCGATGGAACGAATTCGCGACCTAGTTGTTTTTGAAGTCCCCCGCGAATCAATGAGCATCGACGACAACACTGATTCTGATTTTCATAAATTATGCATTGACCATGCTAGACACCCGTGGTCCCGTCACAAACAACTCATTTCCATAGTGCAACCGCTACCGTACCTGGTCCCGAGAAGCAGTCGAGTCGGTAGAGGCTGATCAGGAACTCGACGCATTCCCAGCTGCCGCCGCACTCGGACAGGATCGAACAGTCGACTGGGTACTCTGCAAGACACGTGACTTGCTCCACAACTTGTTTCTTTTCGGTAATCCGATCCGCTTCGTTTTGAATAAATGTATGTGGTGGGTGGGGGAGATATCACAAGTTATCCTTCGTCATCCTCTCACCCCAGTTTCCAGATTTTTTACTCAACAAAAAATAAGCAAATGTTATGCTGGCGGGGTTAATTGAGCTCTTTTGTTCCGAAATGTGAGGATTAACGAGTGGATTAGGAAGCGGGGAAGTGAAGGATTTCGGGGAAGAAGTCGGACAAAATGGAAGAAGTCTAAGGGTCAGTTGGAGCCAAAATAGCAGGTGGTGCAGGTGTTCTCAATGCTACAGTAACCCGATGCTCACCTTCCCGATCGGCGACCGATGGCTCCCGGATCACGGCGGCCATGGCCATGTAGAAGACGAGAAGCGCCAGGAAGACAGTCAGTTTTGCAAGCATTGTGTGTGCACGTGTGTGTTACCTGAAGAAATAAGGAATGAAAAAGTGGGAGGGGCAAAGTTGGGAGGGAAATGGCGGAATGAGCAGCGAAGTGGGAGCTTTAAGACGGGCGAAGGGGAGGAGAAGAAAGTGGGCGGGGCTTCGGAGAGTGGTGGAAGGAAGAAAGAAAGGAACAAGAGGCAAGGAATGAATGGGAAGAAGCAAATGATAGGGGGATCACTAATCAAAGGTGTTCGTTACTGCTAAATGACTATGAGTCAACTGGATGATATTATGAAATGGGGGGAGACAGGTGGGGGACGGATGCGTCTTTAGGTAATCTTTTCGGATGACGAGTTAGTCAGAACTTGAAAGAAAAAAGGACCACACATCTCGAGAAGCTTCCTGAATTTCTCGGAAAGAAAGAGCCTCGCCAAACAATTTCCACACCATATAGACACAACCTCTCCCTTCTTACATTTCCGAAATTAAACTCAAACCAATACGTAAACGGAATTTCATCAACAATTCTGATGAAACGAAAATAGGCGGAAAGCGCAGTGCGAGCAAGTTGGCCGCGAAAGAAGAAACACCTGAATTTGACTGGTGCGGTGAGCAAAGCGCAGGCTTTGTCGTCGGGAGGAATTTGTAATTATGATTGTTTTGAGGGGGAGTTTGGGCCGGGTTTCTGGTCGCTTAGAAGCAGGTCAAAATGAGTCTTGGAACAAGTTGCCACCCCCATTTTATAACAAGTGGTGCGTGACAAAGCCGAATCACAAGTCAATAGTAAGATTACAAATGATGACGTGGCACACGGAGAGGATGTGCTTAGTACGTGCCGAAACTGATAGTGAACTGCAAAGAAGTGATAAGGAGTGACGACATTGGGTTCTCGGGTTCCTCTTTTAGAAGAAGTGTACAGCTGGCTCATCGCGTGTCGGATTCCGGAGTGATCAGAAGAGCCAAACTACTTGTTGAACCCTTCATCGGGATGATGTGATTTTGATTTTGATTATGGACTACCTCGCTTCAATTGACGGAAAGCAGTCTTGTTTCGAATTCTGGGAACTAGACAAACGGATAAACTATAATTAGGAGGGACTTGTCGCTTCCACGACTAGTATACATATAATTTTGAAAGAAAAGGTAGAGGTGCTCTTACGGAAAAGATTTCGGTGGGAAAAGAAAGGGATTTACATTCAGATTCTTGAAGAAGTATTGGTTTCAAATTTCAACATCGCTAAACTTTGCAAAGGTTTAGTCATGTATAAAACATGACCTAAAAGTAGCAAGGTTAGCAGCAATGAACCAATTTCGAATCCCAGTGCATTCTGGTAGTTCTAGCCGAGCTTCACAGTTCTAATTTTGTTCTAGAGAACATCTCGTAAGGCTTGAAGTGGGAGAAAACGGACATTGCGTCACTGGCCAACATTCAGGCTTTTACGTAAATTACAGTGTGCACTGGGATTGACCCAACAAACTTATTTTGTTTTCGCATCAGAAATACTTTGAACTTGTAAAAAGCAGCTCATGCTCGTGGATTTATCACTTCTAATCGACGGATTAGAACGCTTTCGGCTGTGATTGATCGCACGGAAACAGGAATGGACTTGTGGGGGAGGAGCACTTGGAGCTCCGAAGCTCACGTTTTTTGTAGGCTCTCTGACCTATTTGACTCATGCAAATTGTATGTTTCGAGTCAAAAACAATCGGTCTGAGAATCTATGATAACATTTTGAAAGAGCACTCTGATCTATAACATAAAATGTGTCTTTGCTGGTGCCAGTGTGACCGGGAAGCAAGGGAAACACAAGTTCCCACGGCTCGGACTTGCAAGGAATATCAAGTGACACCTGGGGAAACACCTACTAGAATGAATGAGGAGCTCGCATTCTGATGAGGTTATAAATGGAAGCGGGATACTAAAAAAAGTGCTCAAATGAGATGCAAATCTGTCGGCGATTCCTATATTTGCACACGAAAACACATCGGGGTGCAAACTTCTCGGAACCAATTCGACGACTATTCTCATTTTTGAATTCTTCGTAACTACGTACTCTCGTGCAGAATAGAGCTCAAATTAGAAACGTGCTTCATTGAAAGAGAGCATCAGAGATCTACAGTAGTCGGAAAGGGATGGCTGTTACAAAAAATGGAAGCGAGAGATGGATTGAGAGGGAGTAACAGCAGGATGCCATAAATCAGAGACGGGCAATTTAGACCCGGATGATGCTTGTTTTGGGTCGGACAAGAGAGCCACTGGAAAGTGATGCTATTCGGTACATTGAGGAAATGGGGGCAATACGGAACCTGGCTTATTCTGGGAATACTCGGAAGAATCGTGGCGAGACCCTCGGGGGAGCTTTTAGTGTGTGATGTGTTCAGTGACGAACATCGGAACGGCTGGTCGTTCAGCATATTCAATTACCAGTTCGTATCCCTTGATGACGTGAATTCTCATTTCCAAATACAAATTCAGAGTGACTAGACACTTTGCGTTCATCTCTTTGCCAATTGAGTTGCAGACGAAGCTAATAATGATTCAGGCTCCCTCCTAAATCGAGCTTATTTAGTATCTTTCAATCCATGGTCTCGTGATTTTTCGTGATAATCTAGTTCGTTCTGAAGCTTCAAAGATCGTGCGATTGTATAAAGTTGGAACGAGTTTACGTAATCCAGTGGTATCTGAACCACTCACTTTTCGCACGCTTTCCGAACTTTCAGTTTGTTTTTGCCGATCAGGAACCCTCTGGCATTCCAAAATCACCCCAGCCACACCAATCACCAACTTCCCCGTACACCGACTTGTACTTTGTCTGTATCGTGTCAACAGATTATTAGAAGCATTCTGAGACACTCGAGCAGTTTGCAAAACAACAGGAAAATCCATTTAGATGATGGATTTCCAGATTTCATCGCACAAAACTCAACACTTCAAAGATCGAATTGAATGAATCAAATTACCGCTTCTCCCTTTCTTATTTACGACCGATACTACCTAAAATGAGCATTGTGTCGGAACAGACCGATCGGCACCACGAGAAATGGTGAATAATACAAGGGCGTCGGGGGTGAAAACGCGAACAAAGGGAAGGGACTTGAGACGAAGAAGTTTCCAATATAGTGACCACTAGACGAAAAAAAGATGGCTACTTTCCCTTTTCCATGTGAATAACGTGTCGATGAATTATTGAAACGAATGGCCCTTGGAGCGACCACTGATTTCGATTGGTCTTTCCTCTTTCGCGGAAATTCTACCTCCAGAATATGCAGAACTATATAGATGAGACGAATGGACGGAATGAGGGATGACCACGGGTATTAGAAGAAGCACTATGGTATTAGGGGGAGGGTGTATAGTGGGAGCAGGATTTGGGTCAACAAAAGAGGAATTATTAGTCTGGTGGCCTAGGAGACTCTTCTTTGGAACCTCAAAACCCAATCTTCGGTGACGTGGTCCGTTGAAAGCGTTCAGTCAGGAAATTCGATTGGTCCGAGTCGTCTGAAGAAGAACGAGAGAAACGAGCCGATTGACCAAAACAAGTAGCACTTTGTGTCGGCAATGACTCGTTCATCCATCCATTCAACCATCCATCAATCCTCTTAATTTCAGTGCAAAATGGCACACCAATTGGTCATTGCTTCTTGCTCTTCCTATCCTACAGCTTTTTCCGAAATTGGAACGTTGAAGGGGGAAAAGGAGAAAGAACGGAAACGAATGTTTTGGTTCTGGTCCTTAGCGGAATTGTAGGTGGAAGCGTCCGTTGGAATCGAATTACCGTTTGTTACAGCTATTAGCCAGCGGAATTAGTTTACGAGGCACAAGAAAAACAGGCGGATGACACGAGAATAGGGAGATCATTCTGTTTTTTGTGTAGAAACTTCGGGGAGATGTTATTTTTGGAACGAGAGCCGGCTCACGAGATTTCGAGTTGATCACGGTGGTTGGAAACGAAAACGGTGAACGTGACCGAGATTTTAGAGAGGTTCAGAATGTCTGGAGGCTTGAGAAGAGAACGTCTCAAACTTCAGAGATTGTATCATTCAAGAGTCATCAAACGTTGGCTTGGTGAATCGAAAGAACACCTATAGTCCTGCACTTTTCGCACTAGCGCATTCATTCATTTGCCGAGCTGGATGGGTTATTCACCTAAAATTAACTTTGATAACTTTAGGCTAGTTGAACATTCGCGACAAGAATCTATTCTATATTCAGGAACTAGGTATTGTCTCAGAACTCACAGGAAAAACTGGAAAAAGGGGATTCCTTGGAACTCGACTTGCCTGATTGTCTGTTGAGACACAACCCGGTCCAGTTCCACTTGAATCGACTCAAGTGAAACCAGCCTGCTTCGTTCCTGGAAACCAACTGAACACTTGAACATTGCTGACTTTGTTAGCAGCTCTGACTCGATTCCGAATGCATTCCTACTATTGGCAATCGAAAAATCTGATCTTCGTCTCAGGAAATGCACATAAACAAGAGTGGAACTGGCGAGAACAACCTTTAAAAAATAAGAAAGGGCACCGATATGGAAGCGTTTTTCTATTTGTACGGCTGCTCGGAGAATACTAAAAAGGGACCGAATTAGCAGAAAATGAGGTTTGCAGAATGGATTCCGTGGGCGGTGGCTGAAGTGCAAACTGGCTGTTCTGATGGTCTGGCTTCGAGGGAAAGAGTAGATTTTTGGGAACTTTATTGCAATCTTATAAGTGAAGTGCTTACATAAATATCACTGTCCGACAGGAAATGAAGCTGTATTATATGGGTTAGCCTAGTTCTTCTTGGTCTCCTCTTCCTCCTTCTTCGGCTCGAGCTCCTTCTCCTCGGCCTTCTCGCTCTTCTCCTCTACCTCTTCCTTCTTTGGCTCTTCCTCCTTCTTCTCTTCCTCCTTCTTCTCCTCCTCCTTCTTTGGCTCTTCTTCCTTCTTCTCCTCCTCCTTCTTTGGCTCTTCCTCCTTCTTCTCCTCCTCCTTCTTCTCTTCCTTCACCTCCTTGTGGTTGATTCTAAGGATGGTGCAGTGGACGTTCTCCTTCTGGATCTGGCAGAAGTCGTCGGTCTCGGCGGTGAATGGAGCTGGCTTCTCGTTACAGACGACAATGTAGTCCTGTCCGGCGACCTTCTCCTTGAGAGCCTTGATCGACTCGGCGACGGTTTCCTTGGTGTTCTGAAATAAATTAGGTCATTTTCGTTACATCCGATCAACGCTTCTTACTTCGTTGAGAATGATGCGGAGCTCCTCGTTGTTGCACTTGCTCAAGTCGTCGTGTCCGATGACGTTGATGGCCTCTCTCTTCTTGCGACCGCATCCTCCTCCGCATCCTCCGCCACCTCCTCCTCCGCATCCACCTCCTCCTCCTCCGCATCCACCGCCTCCTCCTCCGCATCCACCTCCTCCTCCTCCGCATCCTCCGCCTCCTCCTCCGCAACCTCCTCCGCCTCCTCCGCATGGTGGTGGTGGGGGTGGAGCACATCCTCCTCCTCCTCCGCATCCTCCACCTCCTCCTCCGCATCCACCGCCTCCTCCGCCGCATCCTCCTCCTCCTCCGCCGCATCCTCCTCCTCCTCCGCATGGTGGTGGTGGTGGTGGAGCACATCCTCCTCCTCCTCCGCATCCTCCGCCGCCGCCTCCGCATCCGCCGCCTCCTCCTCCGCATCCACCTCCTCCTCCGCAACCACCTCCTCCTCCACATCCTCCTCCTCCGCCACCGCATCCGCCGCCACCGCCTCCACATCCTCCACCGCATGGTGGTGGTGGTGGTGGTCCTCCGCATCCTCCTCCGCAGCCTCCACCTCCTCCACCGCATCCTCCTCCTCCACCACATCCGCCGCCGCCTCCGCAGCCTCCTCCACATCCTCCTCCACCTAAAACATGCTGATAGACGTTGAAGTTTCAGACCGAACGCTTACATCCTCCGCCACCTCCGCCGCCGGCAGACGGGAACAAGAAGGCTGTCGCGACGGACAGTCCGAGAAGTAGAATGATGATTGACTTCCTCATTCTGTAACTGACAAGTTAAGTCAAAGAAGCTGAAGCTGAAGATGAGAAAGAAGATGTTCGAATGCCATGTGGTCGCGTCGTGGTCCATCTTTTATACAGTCGCACCGCCGAGGCCACCCATAAAACCAGATCCTTGGTCGTGCCGTTGCACGATAAGCAAAACTTCGCATCGCATCGCTCCCCCGATTGTGTTGTTTTCGCTAGTTTGTTATCACTCGGCCGCATCTACCAGTTGGCTGCAAGGCACACTGCTGGTTTCGAGGAGATTGTCAGAGAAGCGGAAGATCAGCGTTACGTAATTGGAAGTGGGCGATCGATTCGCAGCGATTTCCAGATGAGACAACGTGTTGACAATGTGATTTACAACAAACAAGACTTGGTTTTTGGTTGACTGTGTACTTTGTAGAAGCTGAAAGTAAGTGGAACTTGGGAACAATCTTGCAGCGTTTCGTCTTGGGAAATGGGTTTATGAAAACTGCGGTATAGCTATCACGATCCTCGCCACGTCATAATTCGAACGGCGCTCAAGACTCACATCGCACTAATCCCATTTCCTGACAAAGTTCATCTCTTCTCTCTTCATCGTCTCATCTTGCCGTCGGCTGCAAAACGTTTTGCGCGGTTCACTTCTTCTCATTTTTTTCACATTTTCCCATTTTTCGAGCCATTGAAAGAGAAAAGAAGAGCACTAGGCGATGAATTCCCTGGCAATTCGGTCCGCCACTTCAAACCCAATCAACTTTTCCTTCTTCGCCCATCCTCTCTTCACCGTTTTCGAAGGCTTCCAGTTCTGTCAAAAAGCGACGACTAAACAAAACTCTAATAAGGTTTTGGTGCTGTCAAACGCTCACAGACAAAAGACATAAGAAGTTGAAAACTGGAAGGAGACAACCAATTTGTCTCTTTTCCGTGCCTCCGCCCGGAAAGTGGTCCCTCGTCAAAACATTCCATAAGTATTTATTGTTCACAGCCCGCCAGCTCACTGGTTTTTCCCCCATCCAATTTGGTTTCCCGGCCCCACCACTACCACGAATCAAGTATTCATGACCCATTTATGGATGTGGTAGTGGCTCATACACACTCCCGTCATACTCTGTGATCTCTCCCAGAGAAGCCAGTTTTTTCCAGCTCTTCGAAAGTTTTTTAGGATCGAGAACTTTTATTCAATTGTTACAAGCTCAATAATTGTTCTTCGTTTTTCACTCCATTTTCTACATTTTCTTGCTATTTTCCAAACATTTTTAAGCGTTTTGTTATTGTGCACTCATGTTTAGTAACCAGAAAAAACAGCCATGTCTGCCAAAAGAATAATTCCTCAAAGAGCCTCGAAATGTGTGTCCCAACAAGAGAAAAAGATACATTCTCCTAGAACTAGGTAACCAGAAATGTCACCCTGTTTTTCAAAGATCTCTCACAAGGGAAGTCCGAAATTTACCTAGCCTATTTGCACTTTTTCCGACGCAGTTCGATAGAGTTTTGTCTCCTGACCAATAGTGCAGTTGATCATTTTTGCAAAATGAGCCTCCTATGGCCGCTACGGGCTCCGGAAGATTTTGGCCTGATTTTGGGTCTTGGAGAAGCTGCCGAACGGTCTCGAAAAGGGCGCGAATATCATGGCACCCACGCGCGTGTACTTTTCAACCGGCAGAGTGGCGCAGTCGGGTAAGGCGGGGGTTGAGGATATGCTGTCCCGAGTTCGAATCCTTTTGGTCAATTTTTTTATTTGCATGTTTCGACTTGATTTTTGTGCAACTCAACTGTTCACAGCAAGAACATCGGTGGAATTGAACTGGATCATAACAGAAAAACTAATGTATTTTGAAATGTTAGAAATCCACGGGAAACTGGGAAAAGGGACCTTTTGCGACCACTTTCATGTTTTTTCTCATCCGTGATTGATGAAAGTATGGGAACTTCACAAAATCGTTACGTTTTTGCTGAAAAATCGGGGCGAAACATGCAAAAGAAATTTTTGGTCAAAAGTATTCGAACTCGGGACAACATATCCTCAACCCCCGCCTCGCCCAACTGCGCCACTCGGCCGGTTGGAAATACACGCGCGTGGGTGCCGTTATGAATGCGGTGTTTTTCTATCCGCGCGGCTGCTTTCCGAGCTCCAAAACCGGCAAACTTTCGGCGCCCGTAGCGGCCATAGGAGGCTCATTTTGCAAAAATGATCAACTGCACTATTGGTCAGGAGACAAAACTCTATCGAACTGCGTCGGAAAAAGTGCAAATAGGCTAGGTAAATTTCGGACTTCCCTTGTCAGTTGTACCCGTAGGAGTTCTGGGTTCTTATTGAAAATCCATCTGACTTTAGTCATTCAGGAGTCAAAAGATGTTACCACCGTGGAATGTTCATATTCTCCACCTCCCTGAATTGAGCCCTAATTCATGCTTTTTGAATATTTTGCAGGTGGCCACTTCAGAATTCTAAATTCAAAAGTCCATTTTTTGTCTCGGTCCCAATTCTATCAAGCTGGTCACATATCTCTCCGACTCTAAAATTTAACGACTTCTCCTACTATCCCATTCCGTCTGCATCAACGATCGTCATGCTCTCTTCATTTTCTTCGCCTAATCCCGAGAACCTTTTGTTCCTTCATTCCGTCCTCGAGTACTTCTGCTTTTTCCTCCCCCGTGATACAAATCTCCGACACGAAGATAATTCCCTTCCGCAGTCCTTCCCTCTAATTTTCGGCGTGCACACACCCTCTGCCAACGCAGGACATAATGAGCAGCAAGAGCCGTAAGCTGAGCCATAACAACAATAATTCGACTACGGTGATAGGAGGAGGAGGAGTTGCGGCAGGGGCAGGAGGCCTGACGACGCCGACTGGAGCCCCGCCGCACCAACGTGGCGGCTCGTTATCGCTGAGCGTCGGACAGACCGTGAGCCGTCCGTTCTCGAGGAGCAGCTTCATGCTTCGATACAAGGGCGATAAGTCAGGCAAAAACCACAACGTCATCGATGCGATTCGGGTGAGTCCTTTTGTTTTATTGCGTTGGAGAAGAAAAGAAGTAGGAAAAACGATTACAAAAGGGGAATTGGATCTGGAATCACATGGGCTATAATAACGGGGGACGAACAAGAAAATTGGCGGGGCACCAGATGTCTCCTCCGCGTGTCGCTTCTTCGAATCAAACTCTTATTCTGCTCGCCTCCTTCTTCATTTTCTCTGTTCTGCCCCCACTCTCGGCCATTCTCACTTTCTTTTTGTTTTCTCCGAGACTTCTAACCCAACGCACTCGCCCCGCCAGCATTTCGAACGAGAAACCCGAGTGAATGAAGTATGATTTGATGGTGGAGCACTCCATTCGGCCAGTTTATTCGAATCTCGCAAAGTGAAAGAAGTGTATTCGGAGAGTGAGATATGCCAAAAGTAAGTTTAGAGTGTTCTGTTTTATTTTGTGAATTTCAAAATGCAAACTATTGCGCGGGACTCGAAGTGATCTCTGATGAACTGCATTGACATGTTCATAAGCAACCCATCGAACACTGCGTTGTTTACTAGAACATCTTATTCATAATGCTTCTAAACTATGGTTTCGTAATACCTGGGGTCCAAATCAAAACTTGATCAAGCGTGGATCTCTCCTAGCCTAATCCGATGTTTTCATAAGGTTTCTTCTATTCATCATGTTATGTTGTTGCTTTCCGACCATAGTTATCTGGAAACCATCATTTTCTCAAGTATGTGGAACTGCGTAATCAATTTTCGTTTCGGACATCATGATATTGATATCCGAGATCTTAGGAGCTCGTCAGAGTAGCTCAGTAGTTTTTCACTCGGGTATGAGACCAGTGTGTTCCTAGTTTTCGTCAGAGATCTCCTTCAACTTCTTACTTCATGTATTTGAGAACTGGCCAGTCGCACGAACGTTCTCATGACCTTTGCAGACATGAAGAAGTCTCGAAGCAGTCGTCCAAAACTCCTCTCCCTCATCGATATTTTGGCTGAAAAGGCTTGTCAGTGGGCATTCAAAAATAACTCATTCATCCGTTGCGGATCCAGTCCCCGGCTCACTTTCTTTCGCTCCCTTCGTCGCGTTTTTAATCGCCTTTACTTCTGACGCCGCACTCACCGAAATGAGCCGAGAATGCTGGTTCTTGGCTTGTTTTTCCAGTGAAGATCTTTGCTTGATATCATTTTTTGTAAAACTTCAATTGTTCATTGTCCGTTACGGCCCGATTAGTCAAAAGTGGAACCATCGGAAATCGTCGTCAATTCATCTGAAAAGCTCGTGAATTCCGTGTATTTACGAGTGGGGACAAGTGGAAGAAAAGCGTGCAGGAACCAGTTTGAATTACCCTCTCCACGGCAACGTCTTGCGGCTCCCGGAGCCCCATTCTCTGTTATTATTGTGGTCCCTGCTTCCCTCCGTCATACATACATTCCCCCATCCAGCCATTGTCTCTGCCGAAAATTGCCATCCCTTCTCGCATTCTTCTATCCTATTCCAGCAGAAGAAGCGATACTTCTGTGCGACAGCGTCTCTCGGAAAGGCACGCTCTTCCGAAAGTCGGGGTGATAATCGAATTACTCTTCGCTGGTCCCTCCAGTTTTTCCACTCTTCCCGCCCCATGAGAAGCTACTAGGAACCAACTAATCCCGAAACGACACCAGCTGTTTCTCGTTCTCACCACGACCATCATCATTCATAACACGTCTCTTTATATTATTCGGAGAATCTGATTCTCTTGTGTTAGTTTATTTCGAAATGCCGCTCGAGTCCCGACTCAACATTCGAATGCCCAATGTGCGCAGACGGTTGTCCCATTTCATGATTGAAGAGGTGAGTGCAACTGTATCAAATCATAAGAGCCAAAAGTTGAGTAGTGATTCGAAAGCTTCTATCATTGCATACGTACAAATCATAACTTTGGAACATTCAGTAATTCCCACAACAATCAGAATCTCATTACTTATTCCATTGTGTATTCTCTTCGAGAGTTCTCTAAAGACAGTGACACTAATCCATTTCGAAGAACCCCATTCCCCAGGAGAACACATTTTCCAATTAAACTAACGATGCACTTCAATCACGTGCCTAAACCCCTTCCTTGAGCCGGATTCTCAGCCAACTTCTCCATGGTTTCTCGTCTGCGTCGCTTCCGCCGTACCTTTGTGCTCTCGACGTCTCCTTTGTCACTCCTTGCCCGTCTGCTCCCTCCTTCCCCAATTGATTCGGTTTCCTCTTATTCCGTTTACTTCATTTACCCTCACCAATGGTCGCCAACGGTTGTTTCACGTCGCCACGGGCTCTCCTGAATCAGAATTCGTTCCGTAAGGTAGGCCAATTCGGTGTGATTGGTTTCCTTTCTCTCCGGGAGTAGTGTTATGCGTCCAGATATATATTTCATTTCTCTTTTTGACATTTCCGCTGGCGACGCACTTGTTGCCGCCCCTGTCAATTTGTAATTCATCGCCGTTGTGACGGAGTCATATTCGGGGCCACTGTGACCCTCCAGCATATTCTGCCTTTCGTTTTCCCCTCAAAGTTTTTGTTTTCGTCCGAGTTCTGACCGGCATGAACTTGGAATTCGTATGCACAAACAAGAACACCGAGAACGAGTTCCTTGTGCCCAAGGTAGGAAATTGACTTGCCGTTGTCTGTTTTTCATTTCGGTTCGGTGGAGGAGCCTACGAGAATAGTAGTCAGTCTTTAGTCTAGAGTTACGTAGGCAATCGGACAAAGAGGCTGGCTACCTGAGCTCGGAAGAGTAGAAGACTAACCCGATTTGCGGATTGAGATGGACTTGTTCAGAAGATGGAAACGCGCGCGAAACAAAAGTTCAACTTGTAAAGTGTCCCAAGCGAAAGTCCAGGCAGGTGTCACTTCTATTCCCTCGGAGACCACCGATTCATATACTTCTCCTCTATCCGGAAATATCTCGTTTGCACTTTGTGCTACGTGCCAACCCGTCCCGTCGCATTCCTTCGCTCATTCCGAATGCATCCATAAACTCGCTGTTGGTTCCGTTTTCGATGACTTCATAGGGCAGTCCAACCTGAGAACGCACACATGTCTCCGCCTCTCCGTGGGCTTTTTGGCTGAAAACGGAGTGGCGTGGACAGCGGAAAGTTTGACACGGCTGCGCGAGAGACGCCAGAGACTTTCTTATTTTCCACTGCTATTCTTCCTGCGCCGCCCGCCGACTTCTTCTCTCTCCTGCGCATTTTCATTCGCCGTTTGTTTTACTCGAAATCACACTGTCGCCTGCCAAACTGAAGTCGAAAAATATGCATGTGTTCATGCTCTCGATACGAGACTCTACGAAACTGGTGAGAAACTATCAGAGGGAAAGTAGGGGACCGTGGGAACAACACACCGTTGACTCATTTTCACTTCTTCATTCCAGCTAAAACTCCATTCTGACCGTGGCGATGGGAACTCCCCGCACGGAATCGCCGATCCCCTGCTCTCGCAGACTCTTCTCGAGGGATACTCCGAGGAGGAGCTGCAGGAGTATCGTCAAGTCTTCAACATGTTTGACGCAGGTCTTCCGTTGTGCTCTTCTCCTTTTAATGTCTCAAGTTTCATTCAGACCGAAGCGGGGCCATCGCTATCGACGAGCTCGAGGCGGCTATCAAGAATTTGGGACTGGAGCAGACGAGAGACGAGCTGGACAAGATTATCGACGAGGTGAGTGTGGTCTGGTCGACCAGGTGATTATCTCGGCAAGAGACGGAGCATTCGAGCCAAATCTTCTCTGACTTCTCGAAGCAGAGAAAAGATGTTGACATAGTTAGGCCAGTGTCACATAGTTATGGGAGAAAACATAAAAGGTAGGAGGTGTTGGTTGAAGTTTGTAGTTTGACCTCTCCAAGCGTTGAGCGCCGAAAGATTTCGAAATGTATTCTCGGAAAATAAGTGGCCATGGAGTCTGGCAGTCGTTACGGCATTTCTATGTTCTTTTGGTTTCCAGGTCGACCAACGTGGCAACCATCAGATTGACTTCGACGAGTTCTGCGTTGTGATGAGACGGCTGACGATGAAGAAGAGCAACTGGAACGAGGTTGTCAAGGAGTGCTTCACTGTCTTCGACCGAGTGAGTCCTCTTGATATTCTGATCTTTGCGATTAGCAATTCTGAAACTTTTTCATGCTCTTTTTGCAGTCGGAAAACGGAGGAATCTCGAAGAAAGACTTCCGTTACATCCTGCGCGAACTGGGGGATATCACTGATAACCAGATCATCGACGAGATCTTCAACGAGGCGGACGTCGATGGAAACGGTGTGATCGACTACGACGAGTTCACCTACATGGTCAAGAACTACATGACCGACGACGACATTGTATGAAGAGATTGTGATTGTATTCATTCATTTGTACTTTCCAATACAATATTTTGTGTCTAATATTTTTCGAAAACCACAAAATGAAGACTTTGCTGCAAGATCACAATATTGTCCTACAAAGAGCAGACGAAGAGCCATGAGGATAGACTAGACGAACGTGTGCCGGGGGCAACGGCTCCACGTGATAACACTATCAGTTCCTACGTTGCAAAAACAAAAAAAAAAGAGGGAGGATGCTACTCGAAGAGTTTATTACAAGCCTTTCGCTACTAACTAACCACTAGCACTTTTCAGCGAACTTTCTGGAAAATGGTCAGTTCCCTGTTGGGTTTGCTCTGTTTCAGCCAAAGTTTCAGAACATTGGACCTTTTCTCGATGTGATGAACATCCGCGTGGCTCAATGCTCGCAAACTTCAACTCTCTCAGCTCCACAGCCTTCTGAGGTACCGTTCGGATCCCCGAAGTTCTACATTTTGTGCGGAATGGGCGGTTCGATCTGCTGTGGATTAACTCACTTGGTCATCACTCCTCTCGATATTGTCAAGTGTCGAATGCAGGTCGACTCGCAGAAGTACAAGGGGATCGTGCAGGGATTCAGAGTCACGGTGGCCGAGGATGGAGTCAGAGGTGCGGGGTTACAGGGACTAGCAAGTCAAAGAGCTCGTGATTGCAGGTCTGGCACGGGCATGGGCTCCCACAACGATCGGGTACTCTGCACAAGGATTCGGGAAGTTCGGATACTACGAGATCTTCAAAAACATCTACGGAAGTATGTTGAGTGAGGTGAGCTGTGCCTTCTGCTGTCTTTTCAAAACCCCTCTTGTTCAGGAGAATGCGTACACGTATCGTTCGTGGGTCTACCTGGCCGCGGCTTCTTCTGCCGAGTTCTTCGCCGACTTCTTCCTCGCGCCGTTCGAAGCTGTCAAAGTTCGGATGCAGACCTCTTCGACAGCACCGAAAACAATGAGAGAGTGCATGCCGATGATATACAAAAAAGAGGGCATGTACGGATTCTTCAAGGTATTTCATTTGTCCCCGGGAAAATCGAGAATTTGAGATTTCAGGGTCTTCCTCCACTGTGGACTCGTCAAATTCCGTACACAACTGTGAAGTTTGTGTGTTTTGAGAGGATTATGGAGCTGATGTACAAGCACGTCGTTCCGAAGCCCCGAGCCGAGTGCACCAAGTCAGAACAGCTTCTTGTCACCTTCTCGGCTGGGTACTTGGCAGGGATTCTCTGTGCCGTGGCTTCTCATCCGCCGGACACAGTAGTCTCGAAACTGAACCAAGATCCGAATGCGACGTTGACCAGCATGGCCACGAAGTTGGGTTGGAAGGGAATGTGGGCGGGACTCGGAGCTCGGATCATCATGATCGGAACGATCACAGCCATGCAATGGTTCATCTACGATGGATGGAAGGTTGTGATGGGCATTCCGCGACCACCGCCAGCACAGATGCCAGAGTCGATTCGGAGAAAACTGGAACTGACGAAACAATAAATCATTTGAAAGTTGAAAAACGAGAGATTTATGCGTTGAATTATGTACAGATGGAGATGAATGTTTTAAATATTTTACATACAAAACGGGAAACTCGATGAACTAGTCGATGAGAAGCACGCGTTCCTCTTTCATGAATTCGAACTCGAGTTGGATGATTCCGGCGTCCATGGTCATGTTAGGGAACTGGAAAATGATGAGGGTCAGGCGAGATGGAAGGGGATAAACACTCACCCGACCAGCGGTTATGTATTTGTCGGGAATCGTGAACTTTACTTTGCGATGTGTCGGCTGGAATGGGTTCTCTGTTTGTTTGTTTCCAGTCAGTTCTGCCACTCACCAATCTCTCGTCATTGCAATCGTGGTAGATTTTAAAAACTGGATCAATCGGAGTGGTCTCTGTGGTCCATCCGGACAAGAAAAAGCTTCCGTTTGAAGTCGAGTAGCCCTGATCCAGGAGATCATCCGGATCGGGTCCAGAGTCCTCATCCCACAACTTTATGCGGACATTGGCTGCCGGATCGCTGCCGCAGATCAGGATTCCTAACGGACAATTCTTGTCTTCAAAACGTTTTGCTACTGACCTTTCACTGAAACCGACTGATCGCGGAACGTGGCGACTCTGGAGACGAGAATGAGCGAGGTGATGAGGACGGTGGCGACGCTGAGCATGACACACACTGAAATAGTGACGAGTGAACAACCACACATAATTATCGCGCGCTGTGTCGTCGCCATTTGAATCGGCGCTCGCCTCGGAATTCAGTCCCGCCCTGTACGGTAATCTGTCGGCGTCTCTGCAGATCCGCACGTGCTCTCGCATCATAATTACCAATCTATTTTCCGTTTTTTTTTGAGTCACTTGTTACAATTTTTGTGTACGTGCATGCGAGTAAAGACTAATTGGAACACGGAAAGGATGACGTGGCAATCACTGAAAGTCATCATGTTGGAAAGACTTTCTTATCATTATCGATGGGTCCGCTAACAGTTTTAGCCAGCAAAGAAGAGGTTCTGAAAGTAAGCGATGAGATCGTCTGGTCAGTGATCCGGCAGTGTCAGTGAGTGCAGAATAGGTCAGCGGGAGGGAAAAAGAACGTTGAGGTTGACGAATAAAACGTTCGAGGATCCAGACTTCCCGGCGAGCAATAGGTCGATTGGCATCGTTCACAAAAAAATAAACGGGGAGGAAATAGGAGATCTGCCCGATGAGATCGTTTGGTTGCGCCCCAAGGATATTCTGACTTTGGGAAGACTCGACAGTCAGATGAACTGGGAGACGTGGCGAGATCCGTGGCATTTCCACGTGAAACAAGGCGCCATGGGGGACTGTTGGCTGATTTCAGCGCTGAAGACGATGCCGAGACGGAAGGCGTTGTTGGAACAGATCCTGCCGAAGAGGGCGTATTCGCTGGAGTATGGGATATTCCAGATAAGGTATCAGCTATTGTTATCACGTTATCATAATAGTTGAGTTGGTTCAGATTGTGCGTAGACAAAGAATGGAGAGTTCTAATTCTGGACGACTTCTTTCCATGTGAATATCAGCGATTCGAACTCTACGCCTACTCGACTCAAAAACAGTTGTTTGTTTCGATTATCGAGAAAGCATTCGCCAAGTTGAAAGGAACTTACGGGCAGATACACGGTGGCGATCAAGGATACGCTTTCGAACTCCTCACCGGAGCTTTTTGTGAAAAACACACCGTTTCGGAGACTTGCGATCAGGATGCTCTCTGGAAGATGCTATGCCATGCACAGTGAGCAGATTGCGTTATGCTGATAAGAAATTAGAAGTTTAGATCGTCTGGTTTCCTCATGGGTGCCGGTACTCCATCTCTGGAAGATGCAACACAGATCAGAGCAGTGGGACTCTCTCCAAATCACGCGTACGCAGTCATGGGCATCTCCGTTCAACACGGTCACAGACTCATCCAAATCGGAAATCCGAACAGCAACATCGGCTGGAAAGGCAAGTGGTCCAAGTGGCCGAGTTGGAGTGAAGGTAAGCTTATGGGGGAGGAATCTGTTGAGTGACAATGGTTTCAGCACTGACAGACACTCTGAAAAGGCTGGAACTCTGGGACTACGGACTGTTCTGGATGGAACTCGATGACTTCTGTCAGTGGTTCACGGATATAATCGTTTGTCACTACCGAGAGGGTTGGAACGAAGTTCGAATCAAGCAGGTTGTCGATAAGAGTGATAAGGAGAACACGTGCGTTGAAACCTCCACTACTTTGCACCTCTTCTGTTTCAGAATAATACGTCTTCTGATAGACAAACCATGTCAAGTAAGCGTTGAAGTCAGTCCAAAACTGGGAAAGTACACTTCTAACTTCATCAACATTCACCGTTCAACAAGTGACAATCGGATCGGCGAATGCGTTCAGTCGTCGTTTTACATTGGGAATCATCTGACGACCGATTCGTTCAATCTGGAGCCAGGGACTTATTTTGTAGTTTTCTCGAGTTTCTACTACAAAGAACCTACTGATCTCATCTGGGTGATAAGAAGGTAAATGTTCCAGATTGCTATCTGACACTGCGTAGTTTCAGTGACATGCCAATTTCTTACGACACTTTGCAAATGCAGACGGATTACGAGACGATTATGCATGAATCGCTTCAGCAGATGGTTCTGAAATACGGGAGAATCGAGGAAAACAAGGAGGAGACGATTGTGTTCCGCACGTGGTTCAAGGAAGACGCGACTATTCTGATGGCGGAGAATCATAAGAAGTGGAATTATCTCATGGTCAAGTGGGTTTGGATCTGAAATCTGGGTGTTCAGAACTTCAGTTCCAGGTGCGATTCGTCCGAATCAAAGAACGTGAACTGCTGGGGAGCCATTAATGGTGAATACTGGCAGGTTCCACCGATGTCTCGACGCATTTTGGTTTGTATCAAAAAGGATAAGAAAGCCGTTGGGAAACCAGATGTGAACATCAAGTTGGAGGTGAAGAGAGAGATTTCAACGACAAGCTTATGATTCCTTTTCTGTTTTCAGTACCGTCTCCAGTGGTATTACCTGCCTCTCGAGCTTGAAAAGAACGACGGACTCAATCACCCAAACCTCCCGATCACCCCCGCCTGAACATTCCGATTTGTTGAACTGAATTCTGTATTGTTTGAATAAAAATAACGAGATTTATATCGAATGACTCATACTCACACGCACACAGACTCACACAACAAGTAACAGAAAAAAGTGGAAAATGGCTAGCCGATTATGTCGAAATGTTTGTATCAATCACTATCATCATCATCATTAGAAGTTGTCAAGTGGTTCGCAAAGATATGTGTCGAAGAGTTTATGAAAAAGAGAAATGAATGGGTTCGTTTGAAGATTATGACTCGCACAGAGAAATGGAAAAGAGAGGGAAACACTAGGACATGGGCTGGGAAACGGAGGAGGAGCACGACGAAGGGGCAATTCACCAATATGGCAAGTGTTTGTGGGGACGGAGCATTGTACAAAGTGAGCGGAGGGGACAGGTTGAGCATGTGGGTGAGCAGTGTGAGAGGCAAGTCTATACGGACGGTTCTAAGAGGGGAGGAAGAATCACTGAGAATTGCGGGACCACGTGTCGGAAATGATGTCTTGAACTGTGTGTGAACTTTTGTAAATTTGACGAGACTACGGTACTAATTGACCAACTGCTGAGGCTGCTGATACGGTGGAGGTGGTGGTAGAATGATGTTTCTGAAAGGAGATGATAAGATGATAAGGATTCACTTCTAGCACTTACCCATTATGTTGTTCTATCCTAGCAAAGTTATTCGTGGTTTTGGCACTATGCTGCTGGTGGGACGACATCGTTGTCATTGTGGCTGCAGAAGACGTCATGATGGACGAAGACGTCGTCGTGGCAGCTGTCGTCATTGGCACAAAGTTCTGGAACTGGAGATTCTGCGAGAGGGTGGCAGAATCGAAGTAGTAGTCGCCACGGTGGGTTGGGAGCACGACTGAAATGATCAATGGATTGACGGAAACTGTTCCGATTCGACTTACAAGCTCCTCCACCAATGATTCCCCCATCCAAAGTGCTCAAATCAATGCAAGAACTGGGTCGTCGATGATGAGAAAGTATTCCGGACGGGGCGGTGTTCGCGTAGAAACCAGGGGGAACCAGTCCGTTGCTCATCATGGCCTGTGTTGCCGATCCGTTCGCAATCCCGTTCAACTGACCCATACTCTGACGGTGTTCCTTCAAAAGCTGCAGAATCAGAGGGTAGTTCTGCATCTTCTCCGTCGAAAATGCTCCGTTTTCCTCCAGGAATTGTGTCGGAGTGACACTTGCTGGAGGGAACGAAGGCTGCCCTCCTGCGGCTTCTGCTGGTAGTGGACCTGATGGAAGTGGCGGCGGAGCAGAAGTTGCGAGTGGTGGAGAGGACGAAGTGGTCAGGATTGACTTCGGAAGGGACGGTGATCCAGAAGAAAAGCTCGGAGGCTCATATGGAGGTGGATTTCTAGGTCGAGAGACAGTTCCAGGCACGTGAAGCGAGTGGGCATGGGTCAGAGAAGTGGGGCCATGGTACATCGGAGCGTCGTCGTAGGTACTCATCATCTGGTTCTGAAGAATCTCAATGAAACTCTTTCTCATTTTACTGTAGCTTACGTTGTTTCTGTAGTAGCCATTCACGTGATAGTGACTCGGCATCGAGTGGACTCGGTTGATTGCATTGGCAGCCCGGCTTCCCGCAGAGTTCTTCTTCACGAACCGTCCGCCAGTTCCTCCGAGACCTCCGTTGAACCCATCGGTCGGCTGATTCAGCCACATCTCGTGATGCTGCGAGTCTATCCGGGTCTCAGATCTCGTCATCTTGTCCCTCGATGGATTGTCTGGAGGAGAAGCACTGCCGGCAGAAGGCACGGTCCATTGAGCCGGCGGAGAGTATGATCGCTCAGCCATTGCTCGCAAGTCACTGGCACTCATCGAGAGCAGTCTGTCGTTGATCGACTCGTTGCTGACAACTTCTTGTTGATAGCCCAATCCGTTACTTGCTACTGCTGAGCAAGTCGAATCGGAGCCGATCGGTGTGTCCTTCGAAGAGAATGTCACGTGTCCTCCAGTTGTAGACGTGGACGACTCGTGCCTCTCTCGATTCTTGTTGTTGAAGTTCACATCGACTATGCTACGGGTGCTTCCAGTCTCAATCGTCTGCGATGCGTTATCCATTGAGGAAGGTCTTGTGGTCGTGTCTTGCGGAGTTGTTACAGTATGCGTTGATGACGTGGCACCTGACGATTCGTGTGCTGGATGGTATGTCTGATGTCGCAGATCCAGTCGGGATCGTTCACTCTCATCACTGGCCTTGCTCGATTGAGATGCTGCTCTTTCTTGTCGGATATCTGTAACATTGAAGTTCGCATTGAACCCAATCTTCACAACTCACTATCCAGCTCCATCTTCTCGATCTTCACGTCGAGATTCGAATCCATTTTGATTCTAAGACGGAGTTTCGAAGACATTGAGCCATGACACCTCTCCCCGCAGGCACTGCTCAGCGAGTCGCTATCTGAAGCTGAACACTTATGAGGCACTGATGAACCCAACTTTATTACCTTTGTCGTGATCTCCACTTCCGATTCCACTGGTCGATGATGTACTGATTCCGTCCACGGACATCTCCAAATACGGCTTCGGAGGAGGTGCCATGGTCGCATGAAGATGGGACATAACGAGTAACGTCTGATGCACTGCTCTGCACAGCTCCAGCAGGTACCTCGCTTTATGTTCTGTCTGTGCGTAGAGTGACATCTTCGACCCGTCCGACCCGATTATCGTCATCTTCTTCCTGTGGAACTCCAATTTGGCCACTCTGCTCCAGTGCAATGCCCTCAACGGAATCCGGTCCCCACTCTCTCCAATGTCGCACATCTCGATGCCCTTGGCGTTGATTCCGAGCACCGCGTTGTCCGTATTATCCATTTTATGCCGTCTTAATCCGTAAAGGTGGCAGTTGAGCGCGAATGGTGACCTTCCCGCCTCAATCATAAACTTCTCCATGGCCTTATCGCGTCCTTCGTTGATAATGTCTTCGCAGGCAGCGGGTAAGTTGTTTCGGATGTACTCGAGGCCGCGTTCGTTTATCACCCATAACGGAAAATAGTGCTCCGCTCGGAAGTATCTGAAGAAAAAGAAGGTCATTGACGGAATTATTTTACTATATAGTGTAACATAATTAGTAGATAGATGACATAACAAAACAAATTCGAAAAGGGATCTCAGCTTCACGTAAAGATATCCACAGCTTTGATATTTCATCGGAAGACCGTCGTGAAAGTCTCATCATAGATCTAATTTACTTGCAAAACGCCTTCTACTACTGCGCGGGCACTGAACCCGACAGCCTTCGCATGCCGGGCGCGCGCGCAACCACCAAGACCACACGCTCACCCGAGGTAGTCTGTCCCCTTGTCCGTTATAAGCGCTAGGGCCGCCATGTACCAGCATCGCTCCTCCGATACGCTGTGTCTGCCTGCCCAGTGATCAAGAAAGTTGTCTTTCAGCTGCAGATAATAGTGTTCTCGTGCTTTTGGACATCTGCAAACAAATTTTACATATAACACATCTGAAACAACGAATACTCACGTCAACAATCCAACTTGGTCGATGTAGACTCTGACTCGAAAATAAAGCACCAGAATGGGCCTGTTTTCACTGGACCTCGAGTGCCAATTTGCGAATCTCGGTTGTTTGTGAGCATACTTCATGATCTTTGCAGCAGGATCGAGGAAATAGTACTCGTGACGTGGCTGGTCCCCTCCGATGCCTTCCGTCGGCTGCCGGAATGCCAATCCGAACAGTTTGTCTTCTGACAGGGACAGCCGTTCGCCGCATTTCCATAACACGTCGTGCACTTTGGTTTTTGCCTGAAAATCGGACATTCGATAGAGTAAGACGTTGAGATGTTTTCAGAAATGGGAAAGAAGGACTCACACTGACAGCCACATGGAATGACTCTTTGGTGAGTGTCTGGACGGAGACGAACGCCTGGCCGGGTCGGATGTTGTGAGTCGACGTGAAGACTTCCGGATCGGAGAAGCTCGACGAGGAGGGCTGCTGCAGGTGGACGGGCAGCCGCGACGAGACGTCGCGCACTGAGCCCGGCGAGTCCATTTAGAGGAGAGGCGCCGATCTGTTGTGGAGACTCATAGGGCAATCGGCGCTGTGGAATCAGGCTGATGCGGATTTCGAACGTCTTCTGCAAAGATTCGAAAAATGAAAATGGAGAAGATAAGGGAAGATAAGTGATAAGTTGATTGCGAAAGTAACAGATATGAGAATGAGATCATCTGACATTGAAGGAGGAATGTGTCCAAGTCAAATAGTCATAAGTTTCTATTTCACCAACTTTTTCTCTGCCCTCTCACGTGTTTTTTGGTTCTTCCGCCCCAAACCATGACATGTTTTGATGGGCAGCGGAATTCGTGGAATTTCATTTAGTTTTATTACAGAAACCCAAGCAACATTCTGTTTTCAGTGCCTCCTCGACCGTCAGTTTCAGATTCTTTCCTGACATTTCTGCCCGTTTTTTCACGTGATTGCGGTCGACGGGGGCTCTCGAAATTCAATCATGCTTCTTCTGAAGAGAGAGTTAGAGACGGAGAGGACCGTTATCACCTCCGTCTTCCAGTACACTTTCGCCCCCTTTCCGCACTTTATCACTGTTGGAATTTTGGTGTCATTGAGTAAATTAAGACAAGGAGAGGACATTGATCAAAAGATGAAAAGCTCTTATCACCCCCAACTGATCTTAGAATCTGAGAGCTGAAAGCTTCTGAGAAAAGATTTCTGCGAAAAGGTTCTTAGTCTGTTTTCCAGTCCAAACAATATTATCACAATGTAAAATGATGGGTAAGATAGTAAAAAGTGTGTAATAAAATAAAGAAAGGGCAAGAGAGGAAGAGGAACAGGGAGGAAAAGAAATGATGTGATGGATGATCAATCAATGTTTTTTTTGGCGAGGAAAAGGAATGCCGAGATAAGGAGGTGGAGGAAAAAAGAGAAAAGATTGCTGAGAAGGGTCCAGAAGTGACCCCGAGTGACGCCGTAATCAGGTGGTATCTACATGAATACGATAACTACCATATCTTGTGATGTCTATCTCTATTTTCCGCACCCACATGCCAATATCGTGACTAATTAGGCGTTTCCGGCCAATTTCGCCCCCGACCAAAGGGTGACTTTTTCTGTGTTTATTTGTTTGTCAGGCACCGGGAAAGGAAGTGGAGAAAGTGGTCAGAACACAGAGAATCCCGACGACTTTCCAGGAAAACACGGGAGAACCGGTGTGGGGGACGAGTCAAAAATGGTTTCGATGGTTGGTTGGAAATGGGTTGAAAGAAGGCAAAAAGGGGCGAGAGGCTGTTAAAGTGTCGTAAAATATTTGGCCGGAGGAGAAGAGGAAATGGAAGAAATGAGGGAGGAAAGGACAAAGTTCAGGGATTCTGGAAGTTCTGGAAGCCGTGGGAAAAGGTGGAAGAATGAACTGGTCAGTGGCAACAAACAATTGAAAAAAAAGAGAATGAAAGGGAAGGGAGAAGGAAATGGCAACAAAACAAGAGGAGCGGCAGGAGACAGTTTTCTGCATACCTTGCGACCTCCGAGAGTCTCTAGATGTCTCTGCGTCTCGGCCGATCAGGGCACTGTCTCGCGATCGGAAGGAATTCCTTAGGACGTCTGCGAAGACGCTCTCTCGCGAACTGTACATACCGAAGAGAGGAGGAGAAGGAGAGAGAGTTGAGAGAAGCAGAGACGGAGGAAGGTGCGCGAAGAGGAAAGGAATCAGGGCTTGGACAAGGTGGAAGAGATGGAGAGAGGAAAGATGAGACAAAAATGTGTGTAAAATGTAAAACTAATCTTTGTCACGATCAATCAAATCAAAATGAACCATGTACTGCGATGGAGAAAAAGAAGCGAAAGAAGAAGAAGAAGAAGAAGATGTTATCATGTCTCCATCATCATCATCATCACCAGCCCCTCGACCACCAAAAACTGCGTCGAAGACGTCGCCGCGCACGCAAGGGAACCGTGCAGTCGTCGGGGAGACGGCACGAAAAAGTAGTAGTTATTATGAGATGATTGGCGAGAAATCGAGAGATTCGGAGACGCAGGAAAACCGTAAAGTACAACAATATGTACAGTGGCATAAGAAGATCTGACAGATATGACAATGGAGGAAACACGATTGAGACGGTACAAAAGTTACAGCGGAATGTGTGAAAGAAGCTGTTGGCGAGATCTGTTTCAGAGATTTCGGGGGCTGCCCGTGTGACTGAATAAGATAAAGATCGGAAAGAAAATACGGTGCCTGCGAGTGTGTAAACTCTTTGCGTGACATGACAAACTTGGTGTGACGCCATCGTTTCCCTCCCCCAGAATCAGAATTCATCGAAGAATCAGGAGTGATAGAGAGATAGATGGCCAGAAGAGATGATTCGATGAAACCCGTCTTCTTTGTGTGTTGCAAGTCCACTCGTCTACCCTCTTTCCCATTTTCCACGTCTTCTCAATGTCTCTCTCTTTCTGATAAAAATTTCAAGTGATATCGAAGAATCGAAAACGGCATTTTCTTTCGTCCCCCAGTTTCTCCCCCCGATTTGTAAACGATCTGCGCGGCCGCCACTAGGTGGAATTTCATATAAAAGAAGAAGAAGAAGAAGGAGAAGGTGATAAAGAATCGGACAGGGGCGCAGCAGCAGATATTCAAATTATGTTATAGAATGTCTCAGAGACACCAGAGAGTCTGCCGGTTTTTGCGCATCGAAGACGTCGCCTGTGATACGCCACCATCACACAAAGGTGACTGACTGCCCGGGATTCCTCCCCCCTCATATGATAAGGAATCGGGAAGGGACTTTGGACAGATCTCCCGAAGGGACATTCTCAAGTACCGCAAAAAACTTCTGGAATGAATGGTATTTCTCATGTTTCCCAGTGTTCACAGGCAAAGAGAAAAAGCTGAAAGTTGAGCAAACAAACGGGCGAAAAGAGCTGTATAGTCTAGTGTGTCGGTATCAATGCGTCTGGGGTTGAGAAGGGGTTAAGTTAGGGAATTATGGGAGAGAGAAGGCGCGAGATGAGTCAGGGACTGATACCTGGGATTAGAAGGGGCCCAGTTGGGAGAGACTGTTTTGGGAACGGCGGAAGTGGGAGAATGGAACGAAGTTAAAGAAAAAAAACTACAAAGAGTACTTTCACAGAAATTCCATTCAAAAACTATAAGAAACTTGAAAATTTGAACGTTTACAACCATGCACCAACTCAGCACACCAATCGTTGGAAAGTTTGAAAAACTTGGAGTGATGATGATTCGAAACGTAATTGATTAGTTTGATAGAGTTGTGAAACAGTGACTAATCGACTCAAAAGTACTAAACAGTGGTAATGAGTCAATATTTGATATCAAGATCGAAATTTGCGAAGGAATTAATCTTTTTGAGTTTTCTCCGGTCTGCCGATCTTTCGGAATGTCTTCAGACGTGAATCATCTTTCAGTTCCATCCAATCAAAAACAACTCATAAATTTTCTCAAATCAACCATCGGGAGGGATCAGAAAAACAAGGAATCTTGCTTTTGCAAATTGCAAAAATTCTTTTCGGACAGGGAAAAAAGAGGGAAGAACAGTTGCGAACGGATTAGAGGTGGAGCCTTTTTGGTCTTTCCACGTCATTAAAAGTTCAAAGAAGCGTGTTTGTTCTCGACGGAAAAAGCACCTATCTGTATCTATCTTAAGAGAGAAAGCGAATGAAGTAGACGAGGAACATGTGTTTACATTGAGGATTTTTGTGTGTATGGAGGGATCGAGAGCGGCGCCACCGGATCATTCCGGAGGTGAAGAAGGCATCCGTCTAGACGACACGACGGTCGAAACGAAATAACGAGAATATTGGGAACGAAAAAAACTAACATAGGAGGAGGTGGATGTGTACGAGAGGAGACGTATCGAAAAGCGATCGGAATGCGAATGTGTGGTGTACGCGCGGCGGGGCCCACATATTTTCAACACAGATACACATAGAAGAAGAAAAAGGAGAAGAAGATCGGGGCGACGAGAAGGGAAGAAGAAGAAGAAGACGACGGCGAGGAGGGGCTGTCGAAAACCATCTAATCTGCGCCCACAATCGAATCTTTTTCGAGAAACGAATGGGGAGGAAGGCGCCCCGATGCGAGGACCGATCGGGGCGGATGTGTGTTCGGAGTGTCGTTTGCAGCTGCATGCCACGTGGCACGAGCATCAGTCCGCGAAAATGGCAAAACCATAAACATTAAACCCGGAAAGAGAGGCGATAGTGGGGAGTGTTGTAAGTATTTGATGGGTGGGAACGAGAACAAAAAGTGCGGGAGGAATGTGTGATAAGAGACAGAGAAGAGCGGGTCGAGAAGGTGGAAGAGGCGACGGAACGTGTGATTTCTGTGTTTCTCGGGGGTCGTGGCTGATAAGTCCGAAGAGAAGAGGTGTGAAGTTGGACGGTCGAGTGACCGAAAAATAGCCATTTAGGGAGCGGGAAGAGGTGAAAGTTTGCGTCTAGACGTCATCAGAAGGGCGCCCGACCGTAATGAGTTTAGTCTAATCTGCAGGAAAATGAAACAATTTTGGACTTTGATTTGAAGGAAACAAGTGATTTGGGATGGTACACGAAGGATCTCAGAAAACCTCGAGATGTTCTGAAGAATGAGCGGGACAAGTACATAGTGTGAGGGGTTGGCATCTGATGTTTACAGAAACTGCAGCAAAAAGTCGAAAGTCCAAGCTCATGGCAAGAAGCAATTGGTCAGCAAAACGCTCATTCACCTATTCCAGACACAACAAATCGAATAGGACAGGTCATTCCGACGACGACGACCATAACAAGAAGGTCAGCGATTGCGATCAGAACGAGAGAGAGCGAGATTGGAGGCACTTTTGCGGGAGGCGCCCGCCGACAAGCGGCCCCCCAGAGGCATTCCGCGAATTCTTTGATTTACTTTCAAGTTTATTTCTCCACACCAAGAAGATGGTATCGTGTCCGCATCCGACGTCGACCACGAAAAGTGTCAACTTTGCGAAAATGGGCGGTCGGATGGGTCACCTGATAGAGATGATGATGATAAGAGGGGAGGACCCCTAGATGTTTGTTGTTTCTGATGGTGATTTGGCACACACACGGTAGGTAATCAGTAATCAACTTGTATTTATACAACACATCGATTCACAATCGTTTATCGATAAAGGCGGGGGACAGCGGCATCGGGTCGACGGAGAGAAGACGGCGCAAAACGATGTGTTGTGTGCAAAATTGAGGTCGGGGACGATTGTGCGCGCGCGCCCGTCCGCGCAGCGCATGTATTCGCATATCACGGTTGGTAAATACATACTACGTGGAAGCCTTTCGGAGACGGCTGTTGCACGCGAACAACCGTCCCGCACCCTTGCCGGACTGACCCTCTCCGCGCCAATCACACCCTTTGCGGTGGCGGAGAGAGTGTGGCGGGAGCGGAGACGTAGGCGCAGAGAGGGGAAAACTCTTCAAATGTTTGTTGTTTCCCGAGATATCGCCTCCATGCCTGACGAGATTTCTCTTATCTTGCCTCCGGTCGTTATCATTATTATACAAAATGCTGGGGAGAATACCTGAAATGCCTGTACGAGGCTTTTGTAGAGTTGAAGAATCAGTAGACTGTCAACTTGACACTAAGCCAACTCATCTTCTGACCTATGAGCTAGTTTTTCTGTACAGTGCGTTGTTCACTTCTGATCTTCGACTTTCCACCTCGACTGCTGAGAGGAACCTCCTGCAGCTGGCAACTTTTGACAAAAACAAACAGCTTGGCCTGCACAGACAATCCCTCCGCTGTTCTCTGTTCCATAATTCACTGATAACAGTCGGAGCACCCATCGTGCACCCACAGCCGTCACTCCAACCTGATTTTCTTCGAATCCTAACGTCTCAAACACCAAATGACGTTCTGATCACTAATTACCATTCGACCGTTCTCTGTCCTACAGAGGATCTTATCACTTCTGAACTCTACGGAAGTTTCCATTGTCGATTTATGATCATGTTTTTTCGGCATTCTCGCACTATCATTATCAGTAAAAGAAAAAGAAAAAAGAAGGAAATTGGTGGAAAATGACATTGAGAAGTCGGAAAAAACGATTAATCTTTGTTAAGAAGAATGATAAAAGAGATAAGGAAGGGAATGACGAGATGAGATGACGGTGGATGAATGAGGAGGAAAGAGAAAGGAATGCCGTGATGGATAGGTAAATAAAAAAGAGCGGATACAAGTTGTTCGCGAGGAATTTCGATCGCAAATATCTCTTTGAGAACGTGCCGATCAGTGAAACGTTTTATGACAAATTTATGACTAGTCATCGTAAATCGCACTACAGGAATGATACGAAAATGGAAAATAATCAGCAGATAAGTTGTTTATTCAAGTAGCTCATTGGGTGTCAGAGCTTGCATCTGACGCTCGAGGGTCTCAGTCAGGAAGGAACGGGGAGGGACTTCGAACTGGAAACACTCGTTGAAGTTCAAGACTCGCAGCAATCAATTACCTTTTCCATCAAAGTTTTCAGTCTCGCGAGTCCATCCTCAATTTCGACTATTCTTTCAAGTATTCCCAAAGAAAACATTCGAGACATCTTCTGCACGCCTTCTTCGAGCTCCTGAATCTGTTACAGTAACAGTAACTTGAAATAATACATTCTAACCTCATTGAACAAATCAATTTTAGCTTCGATGTTGTTGACAACTGTGCACATCCGGCTCAGAACTTCATCCAGATCTCCAATTACTCTTCCAATTTCTTCCTGATCCATTGCGTTCTCCAAATTGAAACAGAAAACAGAGGTTCGAAATCTCCGCAACGAATCTTTCAAATCACTCAGATCACAGTTCTCAATCGACTTCCCTTCCCTCATCAGCGTGTCACATTCTTCTAATTCTGGCTCCAAATCTCCAAACTCTTGAACAAATTGGTTATAATCCCTCTGGAGAGTAGCGCATTGTTGTCGGAACACTTCCAAGTTATCATCCGAAGCCAAACTCAGTTGCAATTCTATTAACTGCATTACTGAAAAATAACAAAAGATTGAGAAACGCTTTCCTTCTTTCCCACCTTCATCTGTTTTTCTTATTTTACTGATTTCCTTTGGTTTCAGTGTCGTTCCTCCAGTATCAAGGATTTCCGATGAATTAATTGGCTCTAAGGTCATGTTTGGCTCCTCCATGAAACTTTTGATTACTTTTCGGAAAAGCTTTCGATTGAATTCGAGGTATGAAGTCAGATTTTAAGAAGCTGATTGTTAGAGTAACGAACACAAAGTGGGTCATATTTTTTATTGAGATTAAGATGATAATAGTTATGTCAACAGTCAAAACGAAATTAGTTTTCACGAATCGCCTTCTTCTCGGTGTACACTGGTGGTCCCCCGATGGCGGCACGACCGTTGCTGCTGGAGGCGTGAGTGTGCTGCATCTGAAGAGCAAGGGTCTCGGCGAAGTGCTGACGAGGGATCACGTTGAACTGAAAGGTCTCAAAATGTTTTCTCCTTTTGAATTCTGATTACCTTCTGAATCAGCGGTGCGATGATGTCGAGTTCCGACTTGATCTTGAAGATCTGTTCTGTGATTCCCTTCTTCTCGCCTTCTCCATCTTCCTGAAAGATTTGTATTCGAAAGAGCTTCTTACGATGCAACCTACATCATTGAAGAGTTCAATCTTCGCATCGATGTTATTGAACTCGGTGAGCAGCGTAGTGACATGAGTGGTCAACTCTCCAATCAGCACGGCGAACTGCTGCTCGTCAGTGGATCCTTCCGCGCTGAACCCGTCAACCTCCTCTCTGAATTTTCTGAGAGCATCCTGTAAGTCGTCGCTACAGTAGTCCTCGAATTGCTTCCCCTTCAGCATCCGCTCATCACATTTCAGCAGAGTCGGCTCCAGGTCATTGTACTCTGTGAGGAAGGTCTTGTACAGCTTCCGCAGATGTTCGCATCGCTGTTTGAATGGCTGGAAGTTGTCTTGTAGAGCCAGACTGCGAGTGAGACCTTGCACCTGGACAACTGAAATCAAATGAAGTTATGAAATGTCAATGTGTCCGGCAGTACTTACATCCGTCAAATCTCCTTCCCTCGGTCTTATCCATCTGCTTGGCCTCCTCATCATACCTCATTTTCTCCACATCCATCAACTTGTTCACAGTCTCCAACTTCTGTTTATGGAGTTCGTCGTTCTTCGCCAGAATCTTCTCGTTGTGCTGCTTCTTCTCCTCCAGATGCGCCTTGCTGATCTCTTTCAACACATCCTGTCTCATCTTCTCCCCTCCTTCCATAATTTTCAGAGTCTCATCCAATTGACTTCTGTGCAACTCGGCTTGCAACTCCAGCTCCTTCTTCTTCTTCTCCAACTCCTTCTTCACATTCTCCACTTCTTCCTTTCCTTTGATTGACTGCAGTTCTTGTTGTTGCTTGATAATAGTCGAGATTTCAGCACGGACACGAGTCAGTTCTTCCGATTGTCTGCAAAATTGCCCTTTCACCCATCATCCCCTCTTCACAAAGCCCCACCTCTCTCTGGCCTTTCCTAGCTCCTTCGCCGCTTCCGTCACCTTCTTCGTCGCTCCCTTCTGCTTCTCCTCAACTTCTTTCTCGTGTCGTTCCTTCTGTTCCGCGTACTTCTTCTGATTAGCCTGAAAAAACATTCATTTGGTTTCTCCTTTTTCATTAAACTCACCTCGTCAACTTTTCGCTTTTCAGCCGTCAGATTCTGTTTTCTCTCCTCATCTCTCTTCTCATAATGCTGTTGAGAGCTTGGCGACGCAGACATGTTTGCTTTTTCTGCAATTAAGTATGAAAGGTTAGAAAACACGAAAAATAAGTACAGGTATTGAACGGTGATGTACCGTGAGTGAGGCAAAATACATAAGGAAAGTTTGGATATTTATAGTCAAAATATGGGAGAGGATGGAGTGGGAGGATGACGTGGAACAAGAGAGATTTCTCTGAAATAGTTCAGTTTTCGATCTGGAACATCTCCTGGGATTCTTTGATGTTGGAGGTCGACTCCTGGAGCATGTCAATCCTTTTGGTGATGTCCGCCCGTTTCTCGGAAACCAACTCCATTTTGTTGATCTAAAACTTTTTGCTCAGCTTCTCCTAAATCTCTCTCTCTCTCACCATTTCAAACAGTTCGTTCTTCAACTTCTCGAGTTCCTTCACTCTCTCATTGTCAATGTCTCGGTCGTTGATCTCCACCATCGTCTTCAGATAGGAAATGACTTCGGAAAATGCCGAAACCTTAGTCTTGATTGCACGGATCTCTTCCTGAAACTATGATTTCAGAGAGTTCTATTGACTTGTTCTCACCGCTTTGTCTACATCTTGAAACTCGAGCTTTGCAAGAAGTTCCTCAGTCAGTCCGAGGTCTTTTGACACCTTCATGAGGGATTCCGAGAAGCGAGTCAGCGCTTTCTGTATTGCTTTCATGTGCATTCCATTCAACTTTGCAAACTTTTCTGGTGCCAGTGAGAGCTGAAATCAACAAGAATTGCTGTATCGGAGATTTTCTTAATATACCTTTCCGTGCGCCTTCTCGTAGTGAGTCTTCAGATCTTCCGCATGTTGCTTGATCGCCGTGATCTTCCCATTTATGCTTCCTCTGTTTTTGCTATCACAATCGTTTTTCAACAGGGCAAGGTTCATTTCCGCCAGACTCTTTGTGATCTTGGCATCTTCTTGTCTCAAGGCCACGAGCTGAAAGTCATTACTGCCTTTCCCCCAATCACGACATCTTCTCTTACTTTGCTGCAGTTCTCATTGTTCAGCTCTCTCTCAGCTTCGACTCCTTTGAGCTCTTCCTCCTTGATTTCCGCATCCTTCTCCAGAAGTTCTTTCTCACGTTTCTCAGCTTTTGCTCTGTAAAGACTCATCGATACGTTGATATGTTTCCCGTAACCCACTGATTCTCTGCCTCCCGTGCCTGTGCCTCATCAAAAACCGCAGCACTCATCATCACTTCCTTTTCCTTATTCTTCTCCTTCGCTTGATTCGTTTGGACCTCGATCTTCAGTTTCAGCTTAAATTTTATCATAGAGCTCTTTCGCTCCGGTCGGTCTCTCCAATCCCTCACCTCATCAGTCTCCTGAACCTTTGCTTTCAGCGACTCCACAGTATCCCTGGTCACCGCGTCCATCCTCTGAGCAGCTCTTTCCTCAGCCTCCTTCCCCTTCTTGTGTTCTGCAGCCAGCTTCTCCTCGTGTTCCTCTTCTTCCGACAGCGTCATCGCCCCCAGTTCCTCCAACGCCTTCTCCGTCTCGTCTTCCACTTTTTTCAGGTTCTTCTGATGCTCAACCTCCCTACGAGAAGTTTCTTCGATCTGTGTGGCAGTTGCGAGTTGCTGGTACTCTCTGAAAGTTTAGAGACTAAAAGGAAACTGACGAAGGGATTGCTCACCCGATTTGCTGCTCCATGATTATCTGATTCTCCGTGTCTTTTCTCTCGAGAACTTCTTGTCGACGGTCCTCCATCACTGACGAGTTTTCCGAGGCACTAGAAAGACAACAATTGAGAATATCAGTCAAGGAAGCTGAGAAAATGAAAGAATGGCAAGTTGTTTTGAATCGAAAGTGCTAAGAGTGAGGAATGACCAGCGGAGGGAGGCACGAGAAGAGAGCGTTTGACAGATAGACCCCGCCCCTCACCGTTTTATACCATCGATCTGAGGAATCGGGTGGAAAACAAAGTGAGAAGCGTTTAGGGTTAGCAAGGCATTCAGCAGTGGGGTTGTGACATGATCATTGCTCAGGATTAAATGGAATGAGCAAATTCTCTTAAAATCCTTTAACGGACATGACAAAGTCGGTGTATTCTACATTTTACAGGGATCACAAAGAGTCTGAGATTTGGCAAAAAAGTCAACTTCTAGAATCTAGAACCAGGAAGAAGGACAGGTTCTCTCGATGGAAATGGTAGACAAACCGTCTTCTTTTATACCCTTTCGAACAGCTGAGGAATTATATCAAAACAAAATGAGAGATAAGACTTAGGGTTAGCAATGTAGTGTAGCCTTCCTCAGAATTGAAACTGATTACGGCTTTCTCTCGGTTGAGGATATATTCAGGATTGTCAAAAAGTTCAGGTGTCTGCTCAATGAGCGATATTGTTGCATTTGGAATTTGGAAACCAGATCCTTTATTTGACCTAGTTCTGACTTTACCTTTTCCAAAGATTTTGGGATTCGACTTCTTCTAACGATTCCAACGACCCAGATCCCTTCCTACCGACAAACCCCTAGAAAACTGTCTCGGTTTGTTCTGCCGCGTGCAAGTGGTCATCTTATCAGAGAACATCAAACATGTTTATTGTAGTTGCGTTTACGATTAGCAATACGGGAATTGCGAAATATGTCCCAGAATAAAAACCAGCAATATCAAAAGAGATCAAATGAGATCAGTTATGAGAAGTTGTGGAACCAATCCGGGTACGGGGGCTCGTCGATATTGACGTAGTCCTCGTTCCGAGCATTCTGAGCGTCCCTCCGAAGACTTGTCGTCGTCGGAACCAAGTGAGGCGATAATTCTGACATCAGATTGTTCAGCGTTTCTAATGATTCGGTTGTCGGGGTTCGCTGAACAAGAAATGGATTTCACGACATCAACTGGGATACTCACGAGCATTTGTGTCAGTTGTTGTCCAATCAGATCGCATTGAATGCCCAAGGAACTTACAGACTTCTGAAAATTTGAAAGATGTACATGGAAAATGTTCCTAAACTTCTCACCATCACTATCTTAATAAACACTCGATCGTCGTAGGTCTCGGAAAGTTGTTTCAGCTGATCAAATGCCTCGGCCAGAACATCTTGTGCATTAGCAACTTTAGAAGCGAATGACTTTCCAGATCGTTGCAATTCTTTCTCTTCCCATTCTTCTAGTTCGTGATGTATTGCGTAGTGGATCTACATAGAAAATAATTATATCAGTCTATTTTCTCATTCGGAAACCTCATTTTGCAGGTCATTGTAGAAAATGTTGACTCTAACGAGCGGTTTTCTCAACCCATCCAGCATGTCTTTCCACTCTTCTTCTTTTGCTTCAAACCTCATCTTCAGCTCTACACACTTCAGGAACACTAACATCCGCTGCTGGGATTCTTCTCGTATTCTTTGCAGTTCCTCTGCAGCTTTTCTCTGTAAATCTTCAACTTCCTATGTTCCCTGTCACCAGCACCTCAATCTCTGCCCTTTTCTCTCGCAATTCCTTCAGTTTCTCTTCGTGATCTCTCTTCTGTTCCTCCAACTTCCTTCTGAATTCTTCCTCGACTTGTCTTCTCTCTTCGTTCTCCTCTCCACTGCTCTCTTCTTCACTTCTAGACCTATTTCTCGATTCTGACAGTTTTCTTTCTCTGCAAAAAAAAAACAACAGTTCGGGTTCCCAAGAGCTTCACTCACGCTTCCTCTAAACTCTTGTTCACTTGTCTCTCTCTTTCTTTGAATTCTTTTTCTTTTTCGGCATCCTCCTCGATTTTTTTGAGACTGTTCCGATACTCCTCCAATCCTCTGTCGAAGTCGTCTTTTCTACTACTCTCAACACCTTCCCCACTATCTTTTCTCTCCGACTTCAATGTTCCTTCCAGTACTTGCTTCAACTTTGTCTCAAAAGACGGGTTTCTCGACCTTTCCGGGGTGCAAACCATCTTCCCGTTTGTGTCATGTCTGGGAGTGAGGTTACCCTCTTCAATGTCTTGTCCCGATAGTCTGAAAGTATGAGCTTACTCTACCATTCGGCTCGCTCGGCTACCTTTCATATCCGTTCTTCGACCCTTTTTTCCATGGCCAACTGATAATCTTCCACGGAAGAGTTATAAACAGGAAGAGGAAAGCCTCAAATCCTTTCTTGGCGCAATATTGCAACGGGTAAGTGATCCAGAGGATGAAGTTCCAGCATTTGAAAAAAATCGATAGGATGATGGAGCAGCATGTCATCGGTAGTGTTACAAGTAGATATTTGAACAGGCGATAAAAGAAAGAGAGGGGCAGAAGTATTGGATATGGCAAGTAAAAAGCCAGGAAATCAGAGAAACGACTAAGAAAATAACGAATTCTTCGTTTAGTTATCATTAGTAGGAAACAAATAATAGGGACCAAACCGACATTTTCAGAAGGATACAGATCTCCGGACTGCAATGAAATGATGATCTTGTGTTAGTAAGTGTCGGCTGACCTCATTCCACTGATCTTTGGTTGAGAAGGAGGACATATTCAAGAGAAGCTCACTGCAATAGTGATAAACTGTTAGAGGATGAAGGGATTGTTGCGAAGGCTCAAATGTCTGAAAATTGATTGATTGGACAGGAACGTTTGAACTGATAACTGAACTATTTCTTTATTTCTTATCACTTCATGATGCTGCTGATCTGATGTTTTGTTTTTGAACGTTGTCCAAGGAATCAACACGGAAATGCTTATTGGCAGCAGACTTCCGAGGATCGCAACTGCCTGATAACCAATTTTTTTCAAAAAAACAATATATTTAGGGACTCACGGATGAAGCATGGCTGTGATCCAGAGTGCTCATTATTTTATTCAGTTCCTATTTTTCTTTCTGAAATTCGAACCAAACTCATCATGAACTTGAACATTTCTCACAGTCAACAAGTTTTCCAACCGTTTGCTTTTTTTGGAAACAACAATCAGCAAGAAAAACATTATGAAACGAAAGAATGCACATGATCATTGTTTGTTACAATTATCGACTGACTTTTGATTATGACTACGTTGTACAGAAAAAGAAACTACGTTTGAATTCGATTGGCATTGAAAAAATAATGAGAGATTATGGAATTGGAAGAGAAATAGAGAGAGAAAGGCAGGAGAGGGAAAGTGATGGTAAACAAGAATTGGTGTTTAGTATTAGCAAGACGGCAGGGAAACAAAACGGAGATAAGAGAAAATGGTGGAATGGAGACACTCGAAGGACCGAGCTCCGCTGCTTTTCTATCACAAATCAGCTCAGTGTTTCCCTGACCTTTCAGCTCATCGATCGTTACAGGGGTTCACACAACCTATAATTCAAAAAATAGTCATGAGGAATGGAAATGTTTATTTGCTGATAAGAACTGAAAGTGAATTTGAGCAAATGCAAAATGGAGTTGCAATGAGCACTGACTGAGATCTGAGATCAAATGAGAAGCTTCGTTACTGCCATTTGTGCAGAGGATATAAACTGGTCATGTCACAGGATTCAGAATAATCCGTGTGCTCCGGAGAACGACCAAATGCATCAGAAGTGGCTCCCTTGCATGTGCCGATGGCCAAGGAAGTGTTATCTGGAAAACAACTGTATTTTTATGAAAGTTTTGGAACTTATCCGCTCACGAGAGGAATGCGGCTGGTCCGAAGTTAGATCTTCTGATGACCTCAAATCTTCTTTAATTTTATATCCGTTTTGTCTTGAAACACAAGATCCAACACTTTTCGAACGAGGTCTCTTAGGAACAGTTTGCTCGAAGTGGAGCTTGTTCACGTCTTCAAAATTTGATAAGCACTCCAAGCTTGAAGACGTTTTCCTTATTTTGGTATCGTCTGAAGTACAAGGCAATGCACCATAAGCCGACTTTTCTTGAACCGTTGAAACCATATTGAGGTCGAAAAGTCGTTCCACTGGGTTTGGATTACTTGCAAGTTCCTCATAATACTGCTTGTCTACTGACTTCAGAGAAGATATGTTTGAGATGCCGGTGTCAGTGTCAACGATACTCAAGTCTTCGCTTCCAGATGATCGACCCGCGTCATCACTCTCATTCGAAGTCTCGGTGACTTCCGAAACTTCTTCAACTATAACGCTGTTTTCGTACTTTCGCTCCGGGAACACCATATTCTCATAAGCCGAAGGACATGTCTGCTGACAGATGAATCTCAATGTTCCTGTTGACGGAATGTCGGTTGATTTGAAACTGGACAGCACTTCTTTCAGTTCGCAATACCATTCCTTTGACAACTCCGTCTTTTCCAGCAGCGACTCAACTTTCAGAAGCATTTCGGCAACTTCGCAGAGACTTTTCTAAAATCACACTGTCCGAACAATCCGTTTGTCCAAGCTCACCTGCAGAACACGAATGAAAAGCTTGTCGGGATTCGTGTTGCTTAAGTCATTCAAGTGCTCAAAAACATCAGAGAAACTGTCGAACAAAAATGATACTTGCAAGCTCAAACTGTCCAGTTCCTTTCTTACAAAACTGGGATCTTCAACTTGTTCAAAGTTCCGAGTTTCTTTTGCCTGGAACGGAATGCATTTCAGTTTCTCTGACGATTACAACAAACCAAATCATGTAATGCTGCCAACTCATGCAGTACCCTAACGAATGGTTGTCTGCAGGAAGTCTCAATCCACTCCGACCACAATCTCTCTTTTTCCTCAAATCTCCGTTGCAACAGAAGACATTGACAGAAAGCGGCCAACCGTTGTCGAGACTTCTCTCTCCTTTCTTTGATTTCCTTTTCGAATTCTGCCTGCAATGATCGATAGAAGCTGACAAGAAACTCCACAATACCGTACCTTCCTCTTCGCTCTTTCTTCCTTGATCTTCTTCTCCGATTCGTTGTTTTTTGCACGTTGTTCTTTCAGCTTCTCTTCAAATTCTGCATCCACTTCAACAGATCCTTTCTCTTCAAATGGGACTTCGCTCGCTTCCTTTTCTCGAATTCTCACATTTTCTATTTCTCGTTCCACTTCGGAACTGATTCTGGTCAACGACATCTAGAAATGAAATTGATTTTCAAAAACAACACAGAGGACTCACATCTCCCACTGGTTCCTGAACATCACATTTGTAATTGTTCAGTACTTCTTCGTCAACAAATTCATAGGACTCTTCGGAATCTGGCTTTTTCAATGAGTTTTCAATGAGTCTGCCAAATAATTTGAATGTGCTGGAAGTGTTACCAACAGTGTCATCTTTCCCTGAATCCTGGTTGACGATAACTTCTGGCCCAACAGATCTTGTGTCAGGTTCAAGAATTTCATTGATAGCCTGATCAAGCGGCTCCGAAAAACTCCGGTGTTCTTCGTCCTGGACAATCTGCTCCATCGATGAATCAGAGAGATCAGAGTCACTGATAGCATCTTCCACTGGTTCATCTGTTTTCTCGGAGTTGGGACATTGCTCATTGTTTCCAGGAGTTGTTGGCTCATCCCTTGCTTCTTGCTCATTTGCCTCCAGATTTTGCTCCGCATTGACTTGCTCTTTCTTTTGTTTTTCTTCCGAACTCAAACTGAATCCCTCCAAATCTTTTATAATTTTGTCAACTTCAAGTGCCTCCTGAAATCTTCCATCTGATCTGAACCTCCACTTCAACTCACCGTTCCTGTCTCCACATCTTCCTTTTTCTTTGAAACAAGCTCACTCAGAACAGCCTCAAGTCTCTGAACAATCATAAACTTATCACCTTCAGTCACTATCCACTCACCAACTGTTTCTCACACTTTACTATCTTCACGTTCTCCATGTTCTCCAGTTTATTGTAAACTTTGTTCAGATAATCTTTGTTTTCTATGTAAAACTCGTCCCAATTCTACAACTCATCTGATGATTTCTCTTCTACTTTTGTAAACTCACAGCTTCTTTGAATCCTTTCAAAACGCTGAACGACATGTTCCTGTTCTTATAATTCTTCGAATCACTCATGTTATCGACGAATAGATAAAACAAGCTCATCATCCAGTGCATCACCACTTTCACATCCTGCAAAAGGAGTAATGAAGTTATAATCAACTCTTGGACTCACCTCCTCCTTCAAGTTCTCTTTGCTGTTTCTTGAACCCATGCTGGAAGGGACATTATGACATTAATTTCAAAAAGTGGAAAATATTAAAAAGAAAAAGTATATGAGCACAGTAATTCAACTGGGTTCTGGAGAAATACTAAATCAGGAATACAATCAACATTTCATTCAGAAGCGTTTTGATGCACCGAATACGTACATTAGAATTTGGTAACCTGCTCTTCCTCATCGCTATCAACTTCCACAATCACCGTTGAAGACAACAGTTCAGGGAACTCGATGCACGTGTAATCTTCCGATCTGGCCGTCTTGCAGATGGAGTGCAACTTGAATGTTTGATTGATACTGTTCGCACTGAGAGAGTCGAATTTCTGCTGGATCAGATGGAAAATGGAATGATCCGTCAGCAACTTTTCCAGCGAGCCCATCAGGTCTAACAGTTCCACCGCCACTCCAGATATGCATTTCTTGAAGAAAAGCAAGTGTTTCCCCAAAATCTAGAAAGAACTGACCTGGAGAACCCGAATAAACAACGCACCGGGACACTGTTGTTCCACTTGCTTCAGTTTGTCAAAGTCATCATGCAACACATGAAAAGTACTCGTGACAGTGCCATAGAGCAAATTGACATCTTGCTGAAAGAGATTCAATTAGCTTTAGCAACACAACTTCCATGTTTACGTTGAAGAAAATAAGGTCATCTTCTTTCCGTTTCATCAAGTTTCTGTAGTCGTTCTCGAAGGAATAGAAGTCACTCTTCAGTTTGTTTATGTTGCTCCTGAATTCAGTTACTTCTCCATTCCGACTACCTTCTCCTCACCTGCACCCGTCGATCCACTTTGCCCATTGCTCCTCTTGTTTCTCGAATATTCTCTCCTGACGGATACACGCAAACAAAATTCTGAACCTATTCACAGATTCTTCTCTGGCTTTCCGTATGTTCTCTTCATATTCCTTCTGAATATCATGAATTGTTTCTTCTCACAACAAGTTTCCATACCTGTCTCCGCCGTCTTTCTTCTTTTTGTCTCTGTAACTCTTCTTGAAACTTCTCATTTTGTTCTCGAAGTTTTCTCTGGAATTCCTCATCGTCCTCATCAAAACTCTCCTGATCCATTGTTTCTGACAAATCTTTTGGTCTTCTTTTCGTATTCTCATATTCTTCTGTCAGATCATTGTTCATTTTATCTGCACTTCCAAGTTGCTCCTGAATCCGCATTCAAAGACTAACAGTTGGAAACGTCGCTTACATCAGCTTTCCGTTTTGCAATGCTCATATCTCTTTCAAAAGTGCGTACTCCTTCTTCTAATTCTTCTTCGACTGAAAAAGGCATATTTTTGCAGTTCTAATATATTCTCTCACTTGTTGAGTCACCTATTTCTTTTATCAACTTCTTTCCTGCAACTTGTTTCCGGGCAAACGACATCAACGAACTGAAAGGAAAAACGGTGAAGTCGAAGTTGGAAGCACCATAGTCACCTTGAACCACGGATAAATGGATTCTTTGGCACCGTCTCTTCAGCTCGTTGTTCCACGGGCACTTTCGACTTGTTGTTCCCCATCGGGAAGGATCTGGAAACAGAATTGGTTGATGTATCTCGCGATGGTTGTTTCTATTCAAAAGGCCGACTGACTATTAGGAATAACTTGCTCATAGCCAGAACAACACGATAGGGGAGGCCCTAGACACCGAAGTATGAAAATCGACTTACTTTCCAAAAGAAGTATTTGGTTGTGACGAAATATGATTTTTTGACATTGGAACTTCTCGTGACTTTGCAGCCTCCGAGTGTTGAAATCTTTCTCCTATCACAGTTGGCTCATCAGCTAGTTCTGAGCTCACATCATTATTCGGTACGTGAACAACTTTCTTGAAGTAATCTGCATTTGATGGAGTCTGTTTGGATACTGCACAGTTTACAGTCACATCCGAACAGAAGTTCACCTTTTGGTTGTTGTTTCCTTCAGAATCCTTGTTATCAGAAGAATATGCTGATTTCTGAGGAATGGTTCGTATTCCGGAAGCAGTGTTCTGAGTCAGGTTGACTGGTGTGCTCACTACAGTGGACTGCCTCTGAGAGTTGTTATCACTCAAAGAAATCCGAAGAACAGTGAAAGAAGACTTCCGTTTGGGAGAGGGTGGAGTTTTCGAAGATTGAGACTGCTGGGAGCATTGGTTCAGTTGATTTCCGGAAGACTCTGCCTTATAATTGTGCTCTTCGATAAGATTTGATGCACTCAATGTCAGCTCAGGATGCTTGTACTGACTCTTGTTATTTTGTCTCAAGGGTTCCGGCTGGCAGCATTCACCTCTATATTCATTGGAAAAGCTATTTGTAGTTATCATTTCCCTTGAGTTTTTCGAGTCATACGGGTGGCCACGAGAGTTTATAATAGCTTCATCTCTAGCGGAAAACTGAAGAAAGACTAACTGATAACGGAAAACTAGAAAACTCACAGTCCGATAGCATTTGCAGTCGTGTTCAATGCAGACTTCGAATTGTTTCTGATCTCGAGATGCATTAATAAGGTCATCGGCAACTCCCCGGTATTTTGTGTAGAACTTGCTCCAATCCTGGAAATTGTATCAGTTCTCATTTCATCAGTACGACTAACTTTTGATTTGACCGCGTTCTCGACTTCCCTGAACATTTCATTCATACTGTCATTGAGACCATAGTACTCATGTGTTCTCTGTCCCGAACTGTATTTTATGAGGTAATCAAAACAATGTTTGAAATGTTTCACTAAATAGAGGTACAAGTATTTCTGAAAGATAACTACTTTTTCATGGACGATTCTTCAAAAACCCACGTCGGAAATCAGGAGATATGTTAACTTGCAGTCAAACGTCTCCATGATTGAGCTGTACTTCAGTTTGAAATCCTTGTAGTTACCCTGGAAGAGAAGATATCTTATCATACCGGATTTGATAAGGACAGCATACCGTCTGTGCAGATTCCTTGAAATCTTCAATCATCTGTTTCGTGATACAAACTTCAATACTCATCGCAGCCATCTCTCTCGACGATCTTAGAACATGTGGACTCATTGGATCTAAGGACACACAAAAATTGTTCATGCAATGTTAAACTGGGAGACAATGGATTACGATAAACTCCACTTCAGGAAAATCAGACCGAAAAAAAAGATGAGGAACGAGAAACTTGTTGTCGAAGGAATCGGGCAGGAGAAGAGAATTAGAGAGAGAGATGGTTGTTCGCGTCACGGAAATATTGCTAATTCTAAAAGAGATCAACAGAAAACAGATAGGAATAGTTCACAAACAGAAATAAGAATGAGGAATGGAAGAAAGAGAAAGTTGCGAGGGACCGTCCGAAACATTTGGGATGGGCCGAACAACTCAGAGAAGCAACTTCACTCACGACTGTGTTGCATTTTGCAACTGATAAGAAGTTTATAGAGGTAGCAATGATAAACATGTTTTCTGAGGAAACGTTTGTGATTAGGAATACTGGTTTTCAGGTACCAATTTGCACGGAACAGGACCAAATTCAGATGTAGGAGAAGTGTCATGTCCATTATTCTTCCACTCCTCTTGATATTCCTGTGCATCATCTCTTAGTTCTCCTCTCCTCGGCCTTCTTCTTCACTTCTAGACCTAACTATGAATACAGACATTTTTTTTCTGTAAAAAACTGTTCGGTTTCTATGAAGGGTCACTCATGCCTCCCCTAAACTCATGTTTACTTGTCTCTCTTGTTCTATTACTTGGAAAACGTTTATTTTACATAAATGGAATAATCAGAGACACAATAAGCAAAAGACTGATTCAGATGGTGTCATCGGAGAATTGTGAGTCGTAGACATGTTCCGAAACCACTTCAAATCCTAGCTCTTCGAATTCATCCAACGAAGGAGATCTGGGAAAGATAAGGATGTAACTGTAACAATAGGATTTCTCACTGTTGTTGCGGCGTTTCTGCAGTTTCGATGTCTTCCAGATCCTTGGCTGATAAGTGATATGTCAGTTCGGGGTGCTCGATTTCTGATACACTGGGACGGTTGGAAAGGAAGAAACATTCGGAACCGGGAGGAGAGAGCTCTCGAGGAAGGGTGCTGAAGGTCAGGGGAACTCCGTGCAGAATGGAATCCAGTCTGTTTTCTGGAAGACAATTGGTGAAAGACGTGTTTCAACATGATCTGATTACCGGAAACATCTGGGAATTCACCATCTGAATTCTTCAACTTCAAAGATTCAGATTTATAAGATTCCCTGAGGAGGGAGTATTCAATTTCAGGTTCATCAGGAGTTGCAGTGTTTCCAGTGACTGGTAGGGCTTTGATGGACTCTTGCTTCAGATCTGCACTGAACTGATTTGGTGGGTTCACAGAGTCGTCGTTCCGGATCTCAGAAATAGGAAACACTTCTGGTTGAAACGACGAGAGAACGCTGTCAAGAACTGGAAACTCTGAAAGAGGAGAATCTAAAAGATTCAAAGGAAATTACACACCGGCTGAGCTCTCTGAGATCTCCTGAACGATGGTTCGGTGATTTGAGTCTGTTTTGCCTTCTTGTTCCGTTCGTAGAGTCAAGCAAGTCTCATTTGAAGATTCGAGCTGAACTGACGGATTCTCGATTGTTTGCGACTCCGCGAGCTTCGAGACGTTTGCAATCTCATTTGTCAGATCTGAAATTCATTTTCTGCTGTTGTGAGAAATATTTGGTCTACTTACTGATCATAGACTTCTGGAACTTCAGAATAGGACACTCTTCTTCAGATGAAGCAACTTTGGAGCTAGAAGGAAACACTGATTCCGTCTTTTGATAACTAGGAGGATCTTGTGGAAGAGATTCTCTCTGGAATTCAGTTGTGACCCATCTGTTCAGTGGTAAATGGGTGGCGTTCTGGTGTGTCTGATGCCTGAAAATTTAAGAAACTAACACAGTTTCGCAAAGTGAAGCCTACTGTCTAGATGATCTTTCATTCGAACTTCCTCCAGATATCAACATTTCCCCCGAATTCCTAGACAACAATGGATGAGCACGGGTGTCCATGACAAAACAGATCTGGAAATGGAATCAGTTGAAAAAGATAGGGACACTCAAAAGACCACACTTGAAAGGATGAATTGGGCTGAGGAAGACTGAGGAATGGGCGGGCGGAGACTGTTGCTCAGCGTTAGATGCGAAGGGGTGAGGAATTGAAGAGGGGAGAGAAAGGGTAAACATCATGGGAGTGATGAAATACCGGTCAGCTGATAGCGAATTGATAAGAAGAGGGAATTTGAGGGAACATTGCCAAATGAGGGACCGAAAGAAGGTGAAGGTAGAAAAAGGTAACTTATTCATGGAATCTCATACAGAATAAGAGTTCAAGAATTGAAAACTAACCAACTGTCATCGTTTATCCCATATTCATGTACTTAACATGTTTGTTGTCTATCATTTAACGGTCATTTTATAAATTCCCTGCCTGTATAATTCCAAATTTCAAAAAAACGTTGAACTCGATGTGTCTCATGCGCATGTTTCCAAACTTTCGCCGCGGCATCAAGGGATAATCCCGGCAATCATCATCAGTTTCCCAGGAGAGAACACCCTGTTTCATGTCATCTGTCATCGGAGAAAGCTGGCGAGATCAACCCTTTGGACGAGATGGAGACGCGAAACAGACTGACTTCCCCTTCAGAACGAGATTGTGGAGGAGAAGCACCCATCTTCCATTTCGTTTTGATTCGATCACCCCCAATGGCATGACAGTATAGTCGAAGTCACCTGGCCAACGATTCGTTATCAAATCACAGTTGTCCACAAAGTCAGTCAGTGAAAGTTTCAGTTTCAGTTTCACCCCTTCTTCCCGTTTCGTCCGTTCCTCTCTTGAGTCTTCTGACCGGTTGTATAAACATTCAAGGACATTCCATTCGCACTGTACATTTATAAACATTCTCCTTTTTTGAGGATCATCTGGGTCGTCATGCAACTTGTCTTCTTGTTCCTCCCCGCGTTTTTCATTTCTGTCACTTCAAAAACCACCGGAAAGCGGCTGGCTTCACTGGAAGATGACACGTTTCTTCAGCTTCTCGAAGTGGAAATCGCTCGGACTTTGCGAAGTGAGCTGACTAGTGACGACGAGTTGCAGGTGCTGGAAGGCAGCGGAGAAGTCGAAGAGGATCAGTACCTGAGAAAAAGTGAGTGGTCCATCAGGGTCCGTGACATGCTTGACATCTAGGTTTCACCTCGACAACAGCAGAAACCACTACGACGACCACTACGACAACAACGACAACTGCTGCTCCCACGACCACCACGACAACAAAACGACCGCCGCCTCAATGCGTTCCGGACACAGAGTGCTTCAAAGATTCTCAGTGTCCAGCTGTAAGTTTCGAGAATCCATCTTTGAAAAGTTTGAACTTGATTGCCAAGAGTATTACTTTGGTTTATGTGAGTCATGTTGTAAATAGCGTACTCATTGTCAAACGGATAATATGACTTGTTTCCAGGTCAAGTATTTAGTCATAGAAGTTATGACTCTGTGTTCTAGTTTCCAGAAATATATAACTTTTCTAACTTCTTCAGGGAAAATGCCTCGGTTCGGAACTTGGAATCTGCGACTGCAACGCGTGCATCACCAACAAGAAGTGCGAGAGTGACGTGGATTGCGGAGGCCTTCGCAACGCCTGTGACACCTCCGGATACTGCGATTGCGTGAAAGCATTCCACTCGCACGGCTACGAACTCTTCGTCAAGGTGCTTCTGACGTTCTGCCATCAGACCAAGTGCACATCTTCTTCCGACAACTGTTACGGTCTTCCGTGCAGAGTTGGAAAGTGCAAATGTGCTCCGGGAGGCCCGTCAAATCTTCCAGTTCATTACTTCACCACCGGGTAAATGTGTGGAAACAATATAATAATAGTGTTCTTCCGGGTAATGAGATGATAGAGTAGTAGGAACAACGTTACTGAATGAATGACAAATTGACCATGTTTCTAATAAATATTCTAATTGAGTGTTTGTGGTTTTGAAAGGATTAGAGACGTCAGTTCACGTTGGCGGCCATCGTGGCCTTCTGGGACTCCATGATGGACCGAGGCGTTGAACTGAGCAGGAACTCGATGCGGAACCGCTCTCTGGCACCCAGTTGGCGACTTGGCTCACGGATCAGTTGCCGGAGCTGGAAAGTGGCAGGATTAGAAGATGAGACAACTGAATCCGTTACCAGGGTGTCAACACAGTCAGCCCGTGCCGTGTCTATCCATATCCTGGCATCTTGTTCGTTCTTGAAGTGTTCTCCATCTGACCAAAGTGCCAGTTCCATCACGTTCTTCGCTTTTGTCAAACTGTTTGATTTATCTTCTTGCAGGAGGAGAGCACAAGCCGAAAGAGCTCGAGAGAATCGGGATCTGAAATCAAGAATATCAGACTGAGATATCGTTAGATAAATCTTACCGAAGTTTGATGAGTGGTGCCTTTCCATCCATTTTGTGATGAAGCAGTGTGCAAAGAGCTCGAAGTGCGTATCTGCAGAGCCCAACCAACTCATCTCCGCCACTTTCAATTTCAGCTCCGAGGGTCTCTGGCAAGAACAGGAGTCTCGGGAACTCGTTGTACGAGGAGTTGACATTCGGATACCGATAAGCCAGAAGGAACTCTTTGAAGTTAGTGCTCAGTGACTCGACGCCCTCTCCTTGCAGCATCTTCAGTGCCTGCAGCACTTGCAGCAAAATGAAACTGACAAGTTCTTCATGATGTGTTCTGTCCATTCTTTGGTTCAATTGATGTGCAGCCAAACTGTGGAAAGAGCACAGGTTGAGCCGAGGCATCGCGATGACTTTGGTGTTCCGTCCGTCCAAGTTCTGAGTACCCGTGTCGTAGAGGAACTGGCGGATGGCACCGTCATGGTCTTCGATTTCCAGGAACCCTGGGAGACCGAAGTGGTTGGATTCTGTTTTGCGCATCAGTGGGGCGTACTGGGAGCACGGGGCGATCTGGAAAAAGCACTTGAGAAGCTGGAATGAACACAATATGGATACCATAAGAGTGACTGGATAGTCCGGAAGGTTCTGTCTTGGGAGCACTGCATTGTAGAACAGAGACTTTCCCTTTGTCAGGATGGGATGTGGAGAAGTAATAATGAACGAGGCAAAGTCCAGCTGACCAAGTCTGTTTCTCGAGATGGGCTCGTCGCCTCGTCTCGCCTCTTCTGATAACTTATCAGCTACCACGTTCAGGGTTTGTACATGTGATAAGGAGATCTGAAATAGAGTTGTTCAGTTTTCCGATGACAATTTGATTGTCTCACTTGTTGGAACCGTTTGTAGAGCTCCTCTCCGGAAAGATTGTGATTGCTTTGTGATCTGTCATTTCTGGATACTTTCGTAGTCATGGGGTTTCCGTTGACTGGTGAGTTCATTGGAGATTGCATTGAGATGGACTCTTGGGACATGAAAATCGGAATGGAAGCTGTTCGGGGCGGTGATGCTGAAATCAGAATATCCAGAACCCGTTTCGAAATCCTTGCTCATCCTCATATCCCTGACCCACTTTCCACATCCCACGTCATGTTAGTGTCTCAATGATTACCCCTACACTTTACTATGAAGTTATCCCAAGTGTCAAGTGGGATTGTCAACACGGTCGTCTGCTCCCCCACTGATTACCTTGTTGCTGCTCCATTCCATTGAACGACATGTAGCTCAGCGACGGTCGATCGTCTTTTGACCTGCTCCGACGCACGTAGATTCCATTCGGAGAGTGATTCGCGTTACGGTCCATCCCGGAGAGCACGTTCCGACGACAGCTTCGGTTATTGTAACCACGGATGGAATTCTGGAATTGAAAAACTTGGAAGCGGATTCAGGAGCCTCCCTCACATGTCTGTTGTCCAACTTTTCCTGGCTAGGCATCTTGGACATTGGTGCACTTCTCATCGTCATCGGGCCGACGTTGGCTTCTGAACTTCCGGAAGACCCGATCGGGCTCATCATCGGAATCGACAACGGGTCGTCAACGTCTGTTTCTTTGACCCATCTGATAGGAGCGAAACCGTCATGGCTGGGGAAACCTGTAACAGAGTGTGTGTTTGTTTGTCTCTGACCAGCCATCACTCTCTCTTCGCCGCTCTTCTCTTGGCCTCGAACACTAGGTCATGACCGTGCAGCGATGTCCGAGTGGTTAAGGAGTTGGACTTGAAATCCAATGGGCTCTGCCCGCGTAGGTTCGAACCCTGCTCGCTGCGAATTTTTTTTTGCATTTCTCAACTAACCTGTAGTGTAGGATGCTCGCCGAGATGGAACTTTTGATTGCTGTTTCATTTCTGTTGGCTCCGGAGTTGAGCCCGTGTGGCTGAATGGAGAGTGATGAAGTTCATTTATTGTGATGTCTGGGGAACTGTCTGGCCGCATTGGGATCAGGGAGGGACTGGGGATCTGAGATGAAACATTGCTTGAAGAAAGTAAAAGGTTTACACTTACGGATCTTGGAGAAGAGTCACGGGTCGTTGGGAGGAAGCAGTGGGGACTTTGAGCAGAAGAGACACTCAATCGTGACCTGGCCGAAGTATTACGGGAATTCACAGGACTGTCTCTGAAAACATTGAGCTATTAAGCTACAGTATCTTTGTTTTTCTCACCTGTAATTCGAGTTGAGACTACTGCGATGCGGCGGTGTCGACCATGATTCTTGCGAACCGCCCATCTTGATCGGCGTCGCGGACCATCTGAATATCACCATTCTTCTAGCAGAATATCGCTCGTTCGTCGGGAGTCTAACTATGTTTTTGCACAGAATGAATGATTCCCCCCACTCTAGTACTCTAAGGTATTTTAAGTGGAAATACGAGAGAGCACGAGACGCAGAGACACTTACGTGGCAATCGGTGGCGACATGAGGTGTGAATGATTGTGATGGTGGTGGTGGTGAGAAGAGGAAGAGGAGGAGGATCCTCGATCAGCAGACTGTAATGATCGGTTTGCAGCGGTGTCGCGGAGTTCGCAGTTATGGTTTGGTGTCAGGGGATACGAAAAACTGGCTGATCAGTGTTCGAAAGCCGTCTCTCTCGCTCTCTACAGCTATTTTCCGTCGACGAGATAAACAAATGTCAAGGCACTTGAGAGAGATAAAGTACTGTGTTAACCGATGTTTACTTGACGGTCGGCAAGGAATTTCAGAGCAGCTGACCTGGAATCGTTGCAGAATTCGCTTGAAATCGTGCGATCGTTGCTCGGGAATCAGAGGAGGGGAGCCGCCGCGAGTCGAAGCGGTCTGGAAGGTTTGACAGGTTTGGAAAGGGAAAGTTTCGAAGGGTTCGGACGAGTAAACAGTCGGGATGTGTTTTCGTCTTTCGGGCTAGAGATCGGTATGCTCTGATGGATTGTCTTTTAACTTATTTAGAATTACAATGAGCTAGAATCACGAGAGACGTTTCATTTTGGAAGAAGAAAAATCTTGAACATGGTAGTTCAAACACATACTTTTGAATATATTCCCTAGAGTTTTTGTTGAAACTAGAGTACAACTGGGATGTTTCGAGATTGGAATTCAAGAAAGTTGGAGAGTAATCTCAAAACGAATAGAACTGGTCAAAAAGTTCGAGTTGAACAGTTCGAACACTTGACAAAAGGAATTCGGATCAAGGAACCTTTAGCCTCGCGTAAAACGAGTAAGATCTCTTCCGATCTCAGAGATCTTTTCCTAGTTCTGAACCTTGAACTGATAAGAAAGATAACCAGTCAAGAGTATATCATCACTCGAGTGCTTGAACTCTGGATGAACCGAAGGACATCTCGTGATATCTGACCTTTCGATATCAACTTGATAACAGATAATGTCAACAGTGACCTACAACTGCATACAGAATCCGATACAGTACTCACCTTTTCCTCGTGGTCGCTCGGATCGTGGAAGCCGAGAGTGGTGGTTCTGAAAGAAGGGCTGATTGACCGATATCAGTGGCAAGAGATAAGAAATCAAAAGAAGAGGCGAAGAACTCGGTACGTTTGTGCTCTGCCGGCAAAAACCGAACAACTCTTTCTCTGTGTGTTGCCGCCTAATGGCTGATGGGGATTATTACACGGGTTGCGCGCGGGAGTGCGTGGCAAGCTCCAGCCTCCAGTGCTGTTTGCTCCCTTCCCGCCACGCATTTCTCACTATCATACCAAACTAATAAGCACACATTGGGCAGAAGAAGAGAATGAAAAAAACGGCTCAGGGCAGGCGACCGGAGCATGATGCCGGTGGGAGCACGATGCCGGTGGGAGCACGTGGCCAAGTAGGGAGAGGGCTGGTTTCAAGGACCATTCCGACGGATTAACACAACCCAAGTGGGTCATGAAACACTGAATAGTTAGGAGTTATGACGAATTGTCTGGCTGGCTTCGGACTGTTCGGAATGGTGTTCGAGGAGTTCTTCGAATTGGGGAAGGGTTCCACTCTACAGTACTCCTACGTCAATTCGCAACTCTGACTCATTACTAGTTTTTGTCAAAAAAGAGAACTCAAAAAATCAGTAGAGCATGACAAGCTGAAGCACTTGACATTTCCCCTCACTTCAAGTGATCGGCTTCCTTCCGACCCCAGCATCCCACGCTTCGCTACATCTGTTTATATTGTTTTCTGTACGTTCTCTCCCTCTTTCCCCCTCTGTTCTCTGAGTTTTACCAGGCGCTGCCAAGCTCACCGAGATACTCGCAGATTTTCGGAATACCAGTACAAAACACAGTGTTCCTCACCACTCGGCCGCTCTCTGTGCGTAGTTTCAACCTTACCCCAGATCGAGCAAGCCCACACTTCTCGGACGTTCCCGTCGTTTGCTGCGTATCTTCTTCGAGATGTTCGAGTCGGATCCTTCTTGGCGGTGAAGAATGGGAGCGAGGGCGAGTCGCGGCTCCGGACGAAGGACCACGTGCCCTTGGTGAGCTGGAAGAGGCGGCTTCGATTCCTGGAAGAAGATGAGGTGAGCCGTGATAAAGTTAAGGATTCGAGGATACTTTTTAGTAGTCAATAGCTGATACATTATCATCAAAAGTTGATATTAGTGACCTATTGAAACGTTCCAAAGTTCAAAGTTTTCAGGATTCTTACCGGTGGCGAGAGGGATGCGGGCCTGGCGTACGGACTGAACGCCGAGTGTTCCGACATCGGAAGCGCCGTGTTGCTATTGTTGTTGATGATTGTCGTGGTCGCACTTCGAGGTGTACTTGACATTCTGAACCAACACGATTAACTCATACGTAAAGCTGTCACACACAACTTGACAAAGTACATTGTTCTGTTGCCTCAAAAAGTCTTCAACCGAAGTTGAATAAGAATAACAACAATAATGAGTAAAGCGGTGGTGAGGAAGGGAACAGGCGGACGGGCGGCACGGGAGCAAAGGAACAGAAGACCCGGGGAACTGGATGCTTGACAAGGTTTTCGACACAAAGAATGAACGATCTTTCCGTCTCGGGAGTCTGCGTTTCGCCGCTTCGGGCAGTGTATCGGGAGACCTCCTTCTAAGGAAAAAGGAGTACTGGTTTCCGGGAAAATGAGAAGAGAAGTGGCAAATGTCAAGTTTTTTGGAGAAAAAACTGAAGGAAAGGTATTTACTGTCAGAGGAAAATACATGAATGGAGATGGAGAAATGTTGACATTCGTCGTATAGGGAACGACTGTTTTTGTTTAGAAACCACTCGTAGCGGGTCAGGAAAAAAGGATTCTGAAGGGAAAAGAGCGATTGGAGAAGCAATCAATTGATAGTGATATCATGGAAGATTTGGCAGCAACTCTGGCCTGCGCAATCCAATCTTTCACGTCAAACCGCCGCACGCTCTGCGTCTCTTGATCTCACACACTCTGTCCCGATTTCCGGGCTCATCGTCTTTATTATTGATAAAAGAGGTAGACGTATTGAGGATAAGGAACAAATATTGGGATAAATCGAACGATCGAGACTTTACCTGGAGAAACTGTTGTTGTTGTTGCTGCTGCTGCTGGGTGGAAGCGTCGAGAAGAGACGTTCCGGCTGGATGTAGATGGCTGCTGGCTCGTGTTCCGCAATGTCGCATCTGGAGAATATTGGAAGGATCATAAAGGGAATCGGAAGGTGAAGAAGACTCTAGTGCGGTGGCACTATTTGAGAGTACGGTCAGAGTGAAGTAAAGATCATCGCAAACTCAATTCAATTGATCTTGAACTTCTCATCACTTTTTTTTGTAGCTTCTTAGAACTGTATCTAGACATGTTTATCTAACTTCTCAAAGTTATCATTATCAAAAAGGAATCAAAAAACATGTTCAGTTCCTAAACTTCTGTCTTCTACTGTTCTACAGTCCAACTCCAAACTTCAAGAACATAATCAGCTTACCTGCACACTGAGCATTTCCGCGAGCCGCGAACTTCTGCCACGAACAACGAGCATGACATTTTGACACTGCGGCGGCCTTTTTTCTTTTTTCTAGTTCACTTTTTGTGTGTTGTGACCTGTTGAGGTGAATCTGCCAAGTGAGTTAATCAGAAACAGAAAAAAGGGGAGAAAAGGGCGGCATGGCGAGTTGTGATAATACGTGTGCACGAGTAGGGCCACTTGAGGTGCGGAAGGGGGAGAGGCAGTCCGCGCGGAAAGGCAGACGACGCGCCAAAGAGATGCGCACGTAGGATCGAAAAGAAGCAGGAAAACACGCAGAAACAATGGCCATGTGCGGATTATGGCTGATTATGACAGGAAGGAAGTAAATTAGAAGCTGCAGGCGACTTGCACAAATGGCTAACAACACAGGTAATCTGAGGGGTAAACAATGTTGGAGACGGCAGGGGCACTGTTGTATGCGATCTCGAGGAAACGGAAAACGGAAAGGCAGAAAAGTGCATCGGTGGCAGAAAACGGAGGAAAAGGAGCAAGGATTGCAGTTTCGGACTGTGATGAAGGCTTCTTTGGTCAAAGATCTGGGTCAGCCGAATGTGGAAGTTAGTGTCTTATCTCTATGGAAGATAACACTCAAATCTGAATCGATAGCAATGGAAAAAGTAGGAAAAGTGAGAAATTGCGCGGTTTCCTGATCATCTTCTGGGAAACTGCTCGAGGTTTTCCTCCTCCCCTCAACACACTATTTTGCCGAGTCAACCAACTCGTGTATTCAAAACCAACAGAGAGATGTAGAACACGACAGGATATAGGTACTGTAGAGCAGCCGCCAAAGAGCACGGCGACTCGAGAGACGCAGACGGCGGAGCTCTTGACTGCTCTTCCCCTGTGCCCCTCCAATCGTGTTAGACCCGGTTGCTTTTCGAGGTGACTTTGATGAATAGACCTGTGAGTCAGTCACAGCCACACCTCGAGATGTTGACTCACTTTTAAGGAGCCACTGGAAAACAACGAGTTCAAAAACAGACTAAACGGACTGCGAGGTCAGGGTTATCTATCCGAGCAGTCTGAGCCAACGAGTAGATGAGCAAACGGAGAATGTCTGTGTCCGAGTTTTGTTTGGCTACGACGTAACAGATATAACAGATATAGATTTATTGCCGACTCAATAAAACTCAAGAACTTGTTGGCATGCCGGTGTGCTTCACTGCAGAAGTCGAAGAGATGTCCGCGACTCTCTGCAACAAAAGGGATACTGTAGAATAGAACAGGCGGGTTACCTTTGGTGCCTTCTTCAGTCCGAACGTCTTCAGGAACTCACTGCGGACAGTCCTGTTCATGGTCAGGTAGATGATAGCAGGACATCCGTGCACGATGGACCAGCTGAGCTCTCCGAGCACGACGACCCATGGAGCCGGAGCAAAGAACATCATGGCGTTGTAGGACATTGCCGCGACGGTGTTGAAGGAGCAGATGAGTGTGGACTGGAAGAAGACTTGCCTCGAAGCCTTGGACTTCTGGCCCTTCTGCATCTTGTTGACGAGGACGCAGTAGATGGCATAGAGGGAGCAGGTGCACGAGACGAAGACCCAGTTATTGGTGGCTTGGATGTTGTTGCGGTACTGCAAAAGGAAAGGTTCAGGATCTCTTGCAGGACATTCTTACTGTTTCCGAGATTTCCGGTGTCTTGTACTCCGGCTCAATGGACAGCGGATCAGCAATCCAAGCCATGATGACTGAATTGAAGAGGATGGACGGAGAGAACATGAACACGGAGAAGCCGTAGGAAACAAGAAGAACTATCGAGAAGAAGACACGTTTTCCGTCGAAAAGGAACTCGGAAAGGGGACGATGGAGCACGTCGAAAACACGGTTGACGACCAGCAGGAGGGTCGAGGAACAGGCCATGCACCAGCTGGCTGAAATGGAAAAGTTAGGGAAGTTGCTCTGATCAGCTGTGACTGACCCAAACCCAGACTTCCTGAAACGTAAATGAACGTTGGATAGTTGCAGAAGACAGCTCCCTGGATGAACAGCCAGCCACTGAACACAGAACACACCACTGCAGTGAACTTGATTCGTTTTTCATAACCTGGAAAGAACTTACACGTGGCAAGCATGTCGGTGACTCCAAGACAAACAATCAGTTTGTAACAGGTCAGATGGACTAGCTTCGTGCGGAACATCATGTAAATGGTGGGCACGTAGAAGAACTCGATGAGGATGCCGAATATCAGGATGGTCCATCCGAACAGAGGACGCTGGACTCCGGTGGCGAACCATTCCTCGGAAGACTTGCCACTGCAGTTGTAGAACGGAATGTTCCCGACACTACCGTACTGGATGATACGATTCATCGCAGATTCTGGAAGTTATGAATCGGAAGGGGGAGGAGGAACGATTAGAGAGAAGACACGGTCCGTCGAGAGTTGTACGTCGAGACATGTCGTAGTTTATTACGATTCGTGCCAGTTCGTTAGCCGAGTCCCAGCGGGATACGGTTCTATGACGTTTGTGTGATAGGTGTGTGGGTGGATAGAAGAAGCAAAAGGGAAGTTGGAAAAGCAATCGGGGAAGTCTCAATGAGCTCAGAGACCGCCGCTCACCTGGAGGCAAAATTAGCTCCAGGACAAGAGAAACTGAAGTTCTTGGCGTTAGACATGTGATCATTCGCAAGTTCTAAATGGCTAATTGAGCTCATAAGGCTCACATTTTGAGTGGTTCCGGGACACGTCTGAAAACAAATGACTGATGTCAGAAACTGAAAAACATAAATGTCTATCTGTCATTTATATAGGAATCGGAATCCCTGGACAGTAGTGCGTAGACATGTTTTCGTGTCTACACGTGTCCCTGTAGAATCAACGGATGATTCAGAGAAGAAGTGATCTCCAGAACGTCTTCTGAATTCAGAAGCTGTCTGCTGTTTGTTTTCCAGCGCCTTTTATACCCGAATCGTCCCTAAATGGGTTATTGTGCCGATGTGCCACTTCCTCCGGATTAGGCTCCTATTTTCAAAGCTTACCTTATCCGATTTCGGATTAGACAGATAAGGCGAGTTATCAGCGTCACTGGGAGGCCGCTTTTTGTATCGTTATCACGTTCTGGGAGTTGTTATGTGTCGGACGACTGAACTCTTGATTTGAAGAGGACAAACTGATTGCACTGTTTATATCGGTGATAGAGGTTATTCGTTCTTGTTTAGTCGCAAAACAGCGAGTTCAAAGAGATTCAAAAGACAGAGATAGAGCGGAACGGAGGCGGAATATAAGATACAGGTTATTAGAGAGATCAGAAAGAATAACGCAATTTGAGATGAGAGGGCGGTAAACTGAGGCATTTCACAGATCAGAATAGAAACTTCAGAAAGAATTAGAAGTCGTCAACGACTCTCTGTCGTCGTCCTCGTCCTCTGCCACGTGTGGATGATGCGTTACTTCGCATCGTGGCGTTTGAGCTGACGGTCATTCCGCTCCGCACTGACATGTTGTCGTCGTCCGATCGATCAGTCAAGGAGATCAAGTAGAGGCTGTACGGTTCCCACGTGGACGGGAGACCTGCTCCACGGTTCAGACCGACTTTGCTCAAGTAGCGAGCTCTGAAAATAAGAAATTTGAGGTGTGTCCAGGAAGACTAAAAGATGAATAGAATGTCAACTTACACTGCAGTCTTGTCCTGTGCCAGCAACTTTCCACTGAATTCGATGGCTATTTCGAGGAAGTAAATGTTCGGGGGCTGCGGGTCCGTGTCCTTGTTGTAGTCTTCGAATGCAAAGTCAATGGCCTTTTTGTGCAGAGAGGACACTGCATATCGGTTCTTCGAATAGTCCGATCCAAACGCCGGAGCCAGTCTCTTGGCAAGATCGCGAATAGCCGTGAATGGTTCGGAAAGCGGATCGGTTTGATGTTCACGATTCATCTCAATGTAGATATCTTTCAGGGTTTCGACAATCATGACTCCAGTTTCAACGAAATGAATTTCGCGGCACTTCGACAGCAGGTTTTTGAAAATGTCTCCGAAATCAGTGAAGTGACTTTGGTATCGTCGCATGAGTTCAGACGCATCACTGATTGGAAGTGCTCCATGGATGATGAGCTTGGCAAATTGGGCCACAAGCTGTCGCATTTTGTGCATCAACTCGATCTTCGCCATCTGATCCATCCTGTCCAAATCGTCATGGGTGAACACGTTGACCTTCAGGAATAGCTTCAGGTCTCCGATAACAATGTCGTTAGGGCGCCAGATAAGCGGCTCCAGAACTTTGCTCTCTTCGCCGAGCGCACTTCCAAACATAAGCATTATGTCACAGATCGAGAGGTAAGCCTGTTCAACACCAGAAGCGGCAGAACTCAACGTTTCCGTCAGAATTCGAAGCAGCTGGTCACGTCGCTTTTTCAGTTTTCTAACTTGATCAGCTTTCGGGGTTTCTCCTTCTCTTCTCAGGTTGATGAAATCAAAGACGAGCTGTACGAAAAGCATCTGGATGGATCTCTCGCGGACATCTCGACGAGTATCCTCACGATTGTAGTTCGACACAATCTTCAGAAGCATATCCCACAGATCCAAGTGTTTCAAATCCATGAATCCAGCGAAAGCAGCCATTCGCTTTATGTAGGAAACGAACAGAGCTTCCTCTTCCTCGCCCATCTGTTCGTCTTCGAACTGTTGCATCGAGGTGCGGAGAAAAGCGCTGATTCCATCGAGAAGCTTCATTTTGTGTCCATCAACGACGGCAGAGACAGCCGGACTGCTTGTCAGGTGGTAATAGAGCTCGGCAACAGCCTTCAGGACTTCCTCGTCGACGTGCTTCTCGACGAGAGAATCCAATGCATCCATAAGTTCAATGAGATGCTGAAAATGTCAGAATTAGGGAGAAAACAACATACGAACACTAACAGTCTGATTTCTTGAAGAAACGTATGTATCCATCAAGAAGTGAAGGGGAATGTCGACGAGGTTGATGACCTTATCCTTATCAGCTCCGTATTTTATCAGAAGTCGTGGAACGATTGGAATGAGTATGTCCGTGAGTCGTTGACGCTCGTCCTGATGGTCGCGGGCTTCTTTCGTGGACAGTGCTCCTCGTTTAGTCATCTGACGTCCGACTGGTGATTCTCCAGTTGAGGTTTGGCGCACGGCGCAAGTGAGAATTTCGATGAGCTTCGATTCGAAGTTTTCGTCATCTGGAAAGAGAACAGATGAAAACTTGGATGTTCGTGAGATTACTTACATTGATACTTGTCGTCCAGAAGCATCTCACCCATGCTTGCAAAGTCCTTCACGCAGTGATTGGTTTCGATCAGAGAGTCGACGATGTAGGTTCCGTGCTCGTGGCACTCTCCTTCGATGAAGAACGTGATCAGATCCTTTATAAGTGGGATGTTTCGGGGAATAGCGACTTTTGTCGGTTTTTCAGCAGCCAGGAACACTTTCGTGTTGAGGAACATTCCTGCGGCCATAGCCAACGGACGGTTCGCAGCGTAGATCAACTCGTAAATCGGAACGACGTCTTCAATTTGGAGAAGAGTTGGGAAGACGGTGTAGATGACTCGCATCAGATGGCAAGTTTCGATGCTGGTCTCCAGATCCTTGTCGAGCACCATCGAAACGAGTCGAGCCTTGAATTTGTTGACGAACAGCTCGAGTTTATCCAGCATTCCGTTCTTCTCGAACAGTGGAATCAGAGCACGGATGCACTTCAGACGGACCTCTCCACACTTATCAAAGAGAGACCATCCGATGTACTTGAGGTAGGAATCCTCGACGAAGTGCTCCGGGTAGATATTCATCCAGTGACCGAGTTCTGTGATGCAGATGCATCGGATGTCCGGCACGACGTCACGGTAACGATGAACGAACACACTTCTGAAGAGGTATCCGATGATCTGACGGATTTCTTCGGCACGCTCGTCGGTCTGCGTTCTTTGGGCCATCAACGCCTCGTACTTCTCGTTTCCAGCCGTGTTATTCTTCAGTTTCGCCTTTTCCGCTTCCAACTGCTTGGTCGTTTTATCTCTTGAAGAGGTCAGTTCAATCGTTACGTCGACAAGAGCAGAAGTTATTTTAAGAGCACAGAACGTGGCAGTGTGTCGGAAAGCGCGCACTTGACTGTCAGCCATTCCCGTCAGCAATTGCACGAATCCATCCATGAGTTGATGGTCGAAGAGGAGCGAAGCCTTACAACGGCTGATCAGAGAATGCAGCAGATTGTGCACGTTTACTCGGAATTTCTTTGCATTTCCGCCATGAACGAGAGGATAATCAGCAGATTCTTCCTCAAAATCTTCTGTCATTCGGCAAATGATGTCTCTGAATTATAAGATGATTTTTGTCGCACGAGTATCATTCAGTTCTTACTTGAACGGCATTGTAGCCGACATTTGCGGGGTAATCACTCCTTTGCATCCACAGATCGCGAAAAAGAATTGATGCATCTCCGAAATGGCATCCAGATACTTTTCGTTGTATTTTCCGATCCACTTATCGACGACTTCCGTAATTCTCTTGCCTGATTTCACAGCAGCGACTAGCTCTCGCTCTTCATGTTCAGTTTCTTCCGTCGCTGCTCGGCGGACGGCTGGAGCTCTGCTGCGAGTGCCTCCGATCATTCCACCACGTGGGCGACCTCGTTTTGGAGGAGTATTGTAATTGAGAGATCCAAGGCTGGCGGAAAGTTCGGAAACATCTAAATTGGCTGGTCGTTTCTTTCTTCCGCGAGTGCTGGCTGTTGGTGAGCGGAATACAGCATCTGGTTTGTCTCTTAAAAATTCGATTTAAAGTTGATTTGAAGTCATTTGCATCAGAACTAACCCAGAAGCTTGATTTGCCGATGTTGACTCACTGTAGTTCACGCGCACCTGGTTGCGGGTGGACATGCGCTGTGGCGTTTGTTCTGTTGAAGGTGTTTCTGACATTCTGAAAAAGAGAAAAATATAAAAAACGGGAACAGCGCATCAATTTTGGTTTATCAACGATGTTTCGAGAATTTATACCAAACGGAGGGAAATCAATGAGTTGAACCATTTACGATTTGAGAGGTGCATTATTGAATCGAAAATGACCGCACTTAGTAAACGACCAACTTAGAATTCAGAAAAATAAGTATTCGTGATGAGATATCGCTTCGGATATTGTTATCCGAAACGAAACACAATTTGAAACGAGAAAGATAAATTTTGAATTGGTGGGGGTGTGCAATGCGACGTCGCGGTGTTCACACACATTGACAATGTCGACCGTAGTCAAATAGGAAAACTGGGCCGAGCCGAGCAATGGGCCGAGCGAGGGCAATGTCGGAAAGCAGGAAAGACACCAAATAGGGGATTTAAAACAAAAGAGGTAGTATAAAGTTCATTTTATCTAGAACTATTTTTTGATTTGTTGTCAAACATGCAACAAAATTACGACGAGCGGCGAAAGAATTCAAGTGTGATACGATTTGTAAGACTTCTTATATAAGAACGCTTTGAAATTGTTGTAAATACTCGCGGGCATTATGACACTCCGTTTCACTCGCTGCACTCTTTTTATCGTAAATCTACGCTGATTCCTGAAACATATGAAGGGAAATTTCACAGGACGCCAAGAAGAGACTCCACGACCAAGTCCTCGAGTTCGTCACAGCCGCCAGCAACAAATGAACAGCTCTTCCAGCAAGATAACGATTGGGATTTCTAACTTAGTTTTAACCTTTTCTTAACAAATTTTTAAAGTTTCAGGTTCGTTTCATAAATACCAATAAAATACTTCATTTCAAAATGGGTGAAGGATATCGCCGGCGGAGAAGGAGCCGGAAGGGGTGGGTCTTTCTATTTTGAAATTTATTGTACAAGAAAATGGGAAAAGGGATGTATTCAAATGCAAGTATTGATATGGGTTCGCTTGGTTAATTCAACTGGTTATTCAATGCAAGAACGCAATTTAGTGGTGATGATCCAACATACGGTGCACATGTGAAATGCTTCTTCTCACGGTATCCTGGAAATTAATGATCTGGAAAAGTAAGCAAGTACAGTCTATATACCTTGACAGAGCGGTAAAACCGGCCGAGACTTCGGGATCGGCGTCTTCTTGAGCCGGCAATGATGGTATCATCGAGAATCGTTTCCTCGCCAGGCGATGAGATGACGACTGATTCATCGTGGTGGTCTCGAATTCCACACTCTCCGGACAGCGCCTTTGCTGCTTTTTTCTGCTGCACCCACACTGAAAATGACAAAGTGAACTGAAAGCTAGAATCCCTTCTCACAAGCATAGTTTTTCATGGCCCGTTCAGTGGCGATTCGTCGCATTTCATTATCGAGTCTCTCTTCTTCGATACGTTTCTTTTCGAGTTCTTCTGCTTCATGTGCCAATTTCCTCTCCGATTCAAGAGCCATCTGCCTTTCCTTCTCAGCTTCCTCTTTTTTAAGACGCTTCTCAAGGACGGCTCTTCTGAAAACAACTATTGCTGATACTTTAGTTATTTTGAACGTACCGAGTATCCAGAATCTCCATATAGAAGTAGTTCAAAACCGAGTACATCGTTTCAGTTATTCTGTTCACACTGTTCACAACATCTAGAAGCATTTTCATCAATGGCTCGTTCTCTTTCCAATCGATCTCCTTGAAGAACTCTGCGATCGCCACTCTGTTGGCGAATTCGTCCATTCTGTCGATGAACACTCCGGCTTCTTCGACGAACTTTTCAGCCCACGCCTTAATTTCTAACAGGACAGTTTGCATGACGTCATACCGATGCATACCTGCTTTTGTTTCAGGGTGCCTATTTTTCGTATAATCCAGAGTTTTCTGTAGATCTTTCACTAGGCCACACGCTTCGGCAGAGAATTCTGAAAACTTTGAAGTATAGAATGAACAAAGCTAGGGGGATAAAACTTGATTACCTTGTTGGCGGACTGATAGTGTTTTGGAACTCATATCAACTCTCTGGAAATAGGAATCGAAATGGAAGTTGAATGAACGGGTAATTGTTCAAAGTGTTTTGCTAAAAAGAAAGAGAAATTTATTTATAACTTGAAAAGCTCCGAATTTAAATATAAAACAAAAATCCGGATGAATCGTAAATTTTATTTTCGCGCGCTAATTCTCAAATTTCAAATTTGAAAAATTAATTTAAATTGTTTCCACTACGACACTCCGTTGTGCCGGTGCTCTTTGTTTACCGTAAATCTACACAAAAACTTATTTGGTTCATTTTTTCCATTTGTTCCCAATTTTCCCAAAAAGACAATCAATTTTGCTTCATCGGATTTGTTCTCTTGTTCACTCTAATATAAAAGTTTTCACTTTTCCATTGCAAACCTATAACTCGTTTCGCAATGTTGCGAAATCGCTCTCCCTTTCTCTCCGCAGTGTGTTACACAGCAACGCTTATTGGAACGCCCACTTTCCATGTTCGCCTTAAAAATAAAAACTTTTCAGAATAGTCAAATTCAACAATGTCAGACGCTGGGAAAAAGATTTCGCGAAAGTAAGTCATATTCGAACTATAACTTCATGATTTCAATCCTTTCTTGTTCAGAGACGCGAAAAAGGCGAAAGCCAAAGCAGATTATGAAAAAACAATTTTGTCAATGGGAGGTGTCATTGAAAACATGCCAGAAGTGGAAAGAAACCATGACGATTTCATTGGGGGAGGAATCGGATCCGGTGCCGAGCTCGGAGCTCATTTCACTGTCTCCCAAACGTCGAAAACTGCCACTCAATTGACCCAAATTGAGAACAGCATGGACATCAAGATTGAGAATTTCGACATTGCTGCTCAAGGAAAACTCTTGTTCGATAAGGCCAATCTGACGATCGTTTACGGTCGCCGGTACGGACTCGTTGGCCCCAATGGGTAAGCATTCAGGTAAAATGGTTTGAATTTCATCTAGCTTGCTTTCAGAATGGGAAAAACTACTCTCTTGAAGCACATTGGAGCCCGCAAGCTGGCTATTCCGTCTCACATCGATCTATTGTATTGCGAACAGGAAATCCAGGTTGACAGCACCTCTGCTATCGACACTGTTGTGCGGTCCGACAAAAAGAGATTGGCGTTGTTGGAAGAAGAAATCCAGTTGACTACTAAGATCGAGAGCGGAGACATGGAAGCTGTTGATCGGCTGAAGGAAGTCACCGAAGAGCTCAGAGACATTGGAGCCGATAGCGCGGAACCAAGAGCACGCCGAATTCTGGCTGGTTTGGGATTCTCAAAAGCGATGCAAGAGAAGCCGTGCACTGACTTCTCCGGAGGTTGGAGAATGAGAATCTCACTGGCCAGAGCTCTTTTCCTGGAACCAACCCTGCTGATGCTTGACGAACCGACAAACCATCTCGATCTTAACGCCGTTATTTGGCTCGATAAGTAAGTCACTCATTCCGAACGTTCATTTGAATTCAATTTTCAGCTACTTGCAATCTTGGAAGAAAACTCTGCTCATCGTTTCCCACGACCAAGGATTCCTTGACAGTGTCTGTACTGATATCATTCATCTCGACAACCAAAAACTCTACGAGTACCGCGGAAATTACAGTCTTTTCAAGAAAATGTATCAACAAAATCTGAAGGTTCACGAGAAGGCGTTCGATCAGCAGCAGAAACAGCTGAAGGCCATGAAGAAGGAGGGAAAAAGTTCGAAGCAAGCCGAAGAGCAGATCAAGCAGCAGATGGCCAACAAGGCGAAGAAGGGCGGAAAGAAGAATGCGGCGAAGGGGAATGAAGATGAAGACGCTGGAAACCCGGAACTTCTGCAGAGAAGAAAGGAGTACTCCGTCAAGTTCCAGTTCCCTGAAACCGACAAGCTCAGCCCACCGATCCTCGGATTGCACGGAGTCACTTTCGGTTACGGGAACGAGATTTTGTTCAAAAACATTGACTTCGGAGTTGACATGGACTCGAGAATCGCCATTGTCGGACCAAATGGAGTTGGAAAGTCTACCCTGCTGAAGTTGTTGATTGGAAAGATTGAACCGGTTAGTTTGTGGTTTGAAGATTGTTAGAAATATTATTTATTTACAGCAAGTTGGAGAACTGCGCAAGCACAGAACTCTTCGCATCGGATGGTTCGATCAGCACGCCAACGAAGCTCTGAATGGAGAGCAGACGCCTGTCGAGTTCCTCTGCACCAAGTTCAACATTGACTACCAGGAAGCTCGCAAGCAACTCGGAACAACTGGCCTCGCCGCCCACGCCCACACAGTCAAGATCAAGGATCTGTCTGGAGGTCAAAAGTCGAGAGTTGCTCTGTGCAACTTGGCTCTCGGAAGCCCCGACATCATCATTCTCGACGAGCCGACCAACAACCTCGACATCGAATCGATTGATGCTCTGGCCGAGGCAATCCGTGATTTTGACGGAGGAGTTCTGATGGTTACTCACGACGAGCGACTTGTGGTCCGTACGGATTGTACCTTGTGGATTGTGGAGAACCAGGGCATCGACGAGATCGATGGAAACTTCGATGACTACAAGAAGGAAGTTCTGGATGCTCTTGGAGAATCATTGGCCACCAAAAACTAGTTTCTTTTCTCGATTAGCTACTCGTTTTCCCATTTCCCTTCTTGTTTTTCACAGAATGTCTTGCTTTGGTGTCTGTTTTCTTTCTTTTTAGTTTTTTGTTTTCAAAACTTTAATATCGCCCCTGTTGACGGAATAAACTGCATATTTATTGAACACGTCGTGAACTTTATTTGCCAAAATAGTTCAGAAATCCACCCTGGATAGTGTATTCCAAAGTTAAAATCGAGCAAAAATGAAAGCGGAAGGTGATGTGGAGAATTTGTTGAGGTAACCTATTGAGACGAAGGGTCTCACCACGAAAACGTTCCAGACAAGACCACATCCGACCGGAGGACCTGCTCACGGACGGTCCGCTCAACCTGAACCAGCAGATCCAAACGGAAGAGACGACAGTCGGCAACACGAAGGGAAAGAACGCGAAGGTGACCGAGCCGATCCGCATCCGACGCCAACTCTTCATCATCCGTCACACGTCGGTCCGTCCAGAAGTTCTGTTCAACGCCGTGTTTCCAGAGACATCTACGATCTGTTCATGCCGTTCATCTTCTTCGGCGCCGCCGTCATCCTCGTCGGACAATCCATACTCGCCACAATCGCCGTCATCGCCTGATTTCGAAGAAAGTTCCAGAGAGACACTCTTTCCGATTCAATTAAATAAACCATATGTATTTTTGTCGAATGAATTGTCACCAATCGATTCGTCCGCTTCTTCTCGTTCCTTATCAGTCAAATAATCCGGTGCTGCACCTCTGCGAATGCCCGTAATCCGATTGATCACACTTCACTTTCGGTTCCTTCGTCCTTTTTCTCCTCTCTCCGACTGGAACTCTTTGAATTATTCACTCTGTTTTCCCCATTTTCAGCACTCGCCGTCCCCATTTTCCCAGTTTCAGTCGTCTCAAAATGCGGCTATTTCTGCTTCTCTTCCTATTTTTTCTCTCGAAATGTTCTGCGGTCGGGACGACTCCTGACCAAGTTCACATCTCCTTTACGGGAGACCTGACGGAGATGGCAGTTGTGTGGAACACTTTCGAAGATGGTAACAAAACAAGCATAAAAACACGAAACCGTGTTCTTTTAGCTTCACAAGACGTCTCCTACGGTAAGAAGGGAAGCGGAGCATCGTCAACAGCCAAGGGATCCTCGGAGCAATGGATCTACGGAGGGGTTACCAGATACAAGCACAAAGCAACAATGACTGGACTGGAGTACGCGACGGAGTACCAGTACACCATCGTATCCCGATCATTCTCGTTCAAAACTCTCCCGAAGGACCCGAAGTCTTACAAAGTTTGTGTGTTCGGAGACCTGGGATACTGGCACGGCAACTCGACGGAGAGTATTATCAGACACGGACTCGCTGGAGACTTTGACTTCATCGTACATCTGGGAGACATTGCCTATGACCTGCACACAAACAACGGACAAGTTGGAGATGCCTACTTGAATGTCTTCGAACCACTTATTTCAAAGGTATCCTGAAAGAACGGTCGAGACACGAGTTTGTTCCAGGTTCCTTACATGGTGATTGCTGGAAACCACGAGGACGACTACCAGAACTTCACCAACTATCAGAAGCGTTTCACAGTTCCAGGCAATGGTCACAACGACAATCAGTTCTACAGTTTCGACTTGGGTCCGGTTCATTGGGTGGGAGTGAGCACAGAGAACTACGGATACTACTACACGTACGGAATGGATCCGGTGATGACGCAATACGATTGGCTGAAAAGAGATCTCACTGTGAGTTGTGGATATATCGAAATGAGACACTTTCTCATTCAGACAGCCAATGCGAATCGAGCCGCCCGTCCGTGGATCTTCACGTTCCAGCACCGCCCGTTCTATTGCAGCAATGTGAACTCGGCAGAGTGTCAATCATTCGAGAACAGACTGGTCAGTTTCTCATTGGGTTCCTCAGAAACGTTCAATATTTCAGGTGCGTACCGGCTGGCTCGACATGCCAGGTCTGGAGGCACTCTTTTTGCAAAACTCTGTGGACTTTGGATTCTGGGGACACGAACACTCGTATGAAAGATTTTATCCAGTTGCTGACAGAAGTTATTGGAATGATGTGAGTCTTTGAAAAGGGGGATCGTTTGAGAACTGTCTTTTCAGCCGAATGCCTATATGAACCCCAAAGCCCCAGTGTATCTGATCAGTGGATCTGCCGGATGCCACACTCCAGACGCCTGGTTCACTGATCAACCATGGCCATGGAGTGCAGTTCGGAACAACGACTACGGGTGGTCAGTGGTGACTGTGGCGAACACGACACACATCAGAGTGGAGCAGATATCAATTGATAAGAATGAACAAACGGTTGATGACTTCTGGGTGATCAAAGATGCCGGATACACGCATTCGTCTGCTCTCAGAAGAGCAAATCCGGGAAAGAAGTTTCCGAAACAGAAGTGCCACGTGAAAGATGTGGCTTGTCAACGGTCACTGAAGGAGATCAACGAGGAACTGTGAAGACAATAAAAAGTATTTATGGAGAACATTCTGTGCAATTTATCGACTTAAAATAAAGAAAAACTCAGCAGACCTTTTCTTCTTTCTTTGCTACTGCCGCGTCTCTGGATGATCTTGGCACGATCCTTCGGGATGTGGACTCAAAATAAACTCTCGGAAGATAAGTTTAAATAAACATATTTCACATTTTATTGTTACAATCAGGGGTTTAAAAGTCCTAATCATCTTCGGCCACCTTCTTCTGATTCTCCGTCTCCCTCGGAACCTTGATGTAACTCGTCAACTTTTCAAACGGAGCCATAGCAATCGCCAACTGTTCGTGCTGCTTCTCGAACAGCACCATCACGTCTCGAATAGCCTTCAGATGAGATGCCTGGATAGCCTCTACCCCGGGTTCCACTCTTTTCTTCAGCTGCAAACACTTCGATGGCACCGGAACACCTTCCGTTTTCTCACCGATCTCTGCAACTCCGTGAACCGGCTCACAGTCTTGTCCATCTCCTGAATCTTCTCCGGATCCGTCGGCCGGTTCTTCTGGAAGCCCTCCATTATCGGAGCCAGCTCGCCGAGTTCCTTGATTTCCGTGAGAAAGGTTTGGTCGTAGAAGTCTTGGATGATCTGCAGCTTCTTCTTCATCTGCTGATAGAAGTCGTTCTCGACCACAATCGCAGCATCGAAGACCGGACGGACCTCATTGACGAATTGCTCGTTTTTTGTCTGGAAAGAAAGAGAATTGCGTCAAGGAACCAAGTGCGTGGGAACGAGACTTGGAAGAGGAACTGACCATTTCACTGATTTCAGATATCTTCTGGAAGAGCGTGGTGCATCTCATAACCTTCGGAGTCTTGAGGTCCCAGTCCTGAACATTCACTTTTTCCATTGTAAACCGCCACTTTCAGCTCCAGAAGGAGATCATTCGAGTCAACGACTCAACCACAAATACCACGGCGCCTACATTTTCACACTCTAACGTCATCAACTACATCTTCCCGTTATTGATGTCACTCCCACACTTACATCTTTACTGAATCCGACGTTCGACAGCAGCTGAATGTAGGCTTTTTCAAACTCTTTCTGAAAATAAGTTATTCGAAAAAACTAAAGTTTCTCCCTGACCTGATAAGTCACATATGGAACATATTCCGCTTCGATTTCCTTGAAAATTGCCGTCGGAGTTCTGAACACTTTCTGTTGTTCTCTCAACTGTCTTCGTGTGCCTACATGTCATCCTTGAGAGCTCCGACTTTGCTCATTTTACTTGTCTTTGAAAATCCGCTCGTAGCAATGCCTTCCCCTTGTTCTTCCCTTCCCACCGGTCACCACGCCAAATTTCTCGCTTCGTGGTCACCACTTCTAATGCTTCGCGCTTTTCCCCCTCCCTCCCACACGACTTCTAATCTCGTTTTCTTTTCTCACGAGCCACATTGATTCGGAGTGATAGTGATATGTGGATAGAGTGATAGTCATGCCAGCCTTTTCTCCCTCCTTCGTTTTCCGACAATCATTAAAAACCTTGCACCTTCTACTCGGAAGTCGTCCGTCCCACGTCATCTCCCCGCGGCTTTGCTTCCTTCTGACTGCCCTCCATTGTATCTCTCGTGACTCATGATTCGTATAGTGTATCTACCTACCGTATTCCTGATAAGCCGATACGAATTTCCAGGATAAAAGAGGGAACGGGTATAGCTATAATCTTGTTATTCTCCTCCCGATTCCTTCCGTTCCTTCTTCTATTTCTCCTTCGACAGAGTTTCCCCCCCTCCCCGGCTTTCCGAAGAACTTCCCATTGGATCCCCTTTTCAAATGAGTGACTCACCAATTACTCGAATGATCTCTGCGATCCTTTCCCCTCCCCAGTAAGCATGAAAAGCAAGCGAAAAGAGAGCCGCCGGAATAAGAGAAAATAAGTGGATTTGGTCCAATTGTCCAGGTATTATACCTTGCTTTCCCATTTCTTTTTCTTCCTTTCGAAATCAAGCCATTGTGTTCCTTGCCTTCTTTGCCCACATCATCTCCCTTTTTTCATGTTATTCGCTCCCGATGGCAGGTGAAAATGAACAACTATCAACACGAAATTCTGTCATTTCAGTATTTTATTTTCTTCTCTTGTTTCTCCTTCCAACTCTTTTCTGGTTTCAAGTTCAATTGTAGCTCTTTCTGATTCAGAGCACACATATCATCTAGAGATGCACTGAGATGGGCTGCAACACTTCGACTCCAAGCAAGGTAACAACTCTGGCTCATTAGATGTCTCAAAGGACTGATGTTTCTGCATTTTAAGCAATCTCATTTCACTTTCCACATCGTTTCACTCACCACTCTATTCTTTAAGGTGTCTGATGTGGGAATCGCTACGAAAGCAGTGACGCCAGCGCCAGTTGAAAATGGAGCAGCGAAAGTGGAGATTGTGGAGCCGGAGAAGAAAGAGTCGACGCCAGTTCCGCCTCCCTCAATTAGTCCGCAAGTTACGGTTAGTTTTGGAGAAAAAGTGTGGAATCCGGAAGTAAAGAATCCTTGCCAAATAGGTTTGCAGAATATTTCTTTAGTTAATAAGAGAGCGAAATTGAGTTCAAAAGTGCATTCCAGCATCAGAGATTGAACTAGCAGTTCAAGTATCCTTTTCGAATCTCTCCATTTCCTCATTCTGTTCAAATTCTGTTCCGTTATATCTCCGTTCCAGTTGCAAGTCCCTGAAATCCGTGCCTCCCGATCCGTGACTCCGGTCTCCACAAAATCCGAAGAATCGTCGTACACACACATCCGACTCCTGCTTCTCGGTATGCCTGAATGTCCCGCTCTAAATTCAAAAGATGTCTAATCCATCCCTATTCACAGGCTCGGCGGAAAGCGGAAAAACAACAGTTCTGGAGCAAGTACGTCTTTTGTACAAGCAGCATTTCACAGAAACCGAGTACTTCCACCGGAAATCATGGATCTATCACAATATCTTCAAATCTATTCGAATTCTCTGTCGAGCCATGAAGATGTCGGATCTGCAGTTCGCAGACCCGATCAACATGGGAAGGGCTCAGTCGATTATTTCCGATGAGAGCTCTCATCACGGGATGTTTCCGCCAGAGTTGGTAGAGAAGATCAAGTGCCTGTGGAAGGACAAGGCAATGCAGAAGTTGTACGCGAGGAGGAGTCAGTTCAACCTGAACGACTCGGCCAGCTAGTCAGTCTGCAAAGTACTCCCAATACATGAATTTCTGATTTTCAGTTTTCTGAACAACATTGATAAGATAAACACTATAGATTACAAGCCGACGGAGCGAGATCTCATCATGTCCTATGTGCCCACTTGCGGAGTTCAAAACGTCATTTTCACAGCTAGCAACCAGTCATTCCAGTAAGGGAAAAGGAGGATTAGAAACGGATTACACTCGATTTTCCAGGTTATTTGATATTGGCGGCCTCAAGATTGATAGGAGGAAGTGGGCGTTACAGTACGATGGAATTGACGCCATTTTCTTCTGTTTGGCCATTTCGGAGTACGATCAAGTGATGTACGAAGACATGGTTACGGTAGGGAAGACGAAGGTAAATGCGTGAAAGGGACTAACTTCAGAACCGACTAGACGATGCCCTTCAACTTCTGCAGCAGATCAGCGAGGAGCCGATGTTTGCGACGACTCCGCTTTACTTGTTCCTGAATGAAGTCGACGTGTTTTGCGAGAAACTCAGTGAGATCCCGCTCTCGAAATACAAACCAGATTTCAAAGGTTCGAGAATTCAAACCAGGATCCCTTGGGATAGACTTTCCTTCAGGTGGAGATTCTGAAGACGCGCTCGACTTCATGGAGAATCTGGCATGCACGGCACTTGGGAAACGGGACCGTTCGTTGTACCGAGTGTACAGATGCATTGCGATAGACACTCAGATGATGGCGGAGATTCTCGGCACCGTGTTCAAGGATATCATGAAGAGGAAGAAGTAGAATCCATTAGTTGCCTTTTCTGTGATTTCCCACACTTGTCATCAGATTGATTTGATAAGAAAAAAGAAACAAAAAGTTATAAGTCTTTTAGAAGACTGGATTAGATATGCAAATGTGACATACCGGTCCGTGGCGTCTCTCGTTTCGACACACTCTCTCGGCGGCGATGGTATCTCTTCGAATATTGCGGAGGAGAAGCCAGAGAAGCCACTTTCAGTCATGATTTCACTATCGCTCGTCGTGTTTCTCTTCACAGAAGCTGTAATTCCAGCTGATAAGAAGGTCGAGACGTCGCGGCCGAAATTGGACACTTGTCAGGTGAGAAGCTGGCACCAAACATTCAAAAGTTAGAATTCAATAGTTCTTTGATCTTATGGTTTCAAATAAACACGTCATGCAAAATTGGATACATATTCTGAATCCCATAAAGCCCAAAACATGGTTACTTCTTAAGTGATTCAGTCAATTGCTTAGACACGAAACCTTTTTATTTTGCAGTGGGTGTTCGGCAACGGAACAATCGCCTCGATGCCGAAGAAATGGCGTGTGATCTACGGCCGACCATCATCCGCACCGACATCATCATAAATCTTGCTTCACTCCGCCAAATTGGCTCCAGATGTCTCTGTCCATTTTCTCATTCCGTCGTTTTTGCCTCTTTATTTCCTCATCAGCGGAGCCAGTTGCCGCCGGCTCGAACATGTTTTCGTCACTTCTCACCCCCGAATATCAATCAAGTCTCTGCTCTCCGCACATTGCACACTCCTCATCGCACCTGTCACCAGTCCTTTTGTTTTCTCGAAATAAATCTTCTAGAGACGAATCGGCGTTTTCGATTTCTCACTTTCACACCCCAGATTCCAGAGAAATGCTCTACTTCGAAGACGCCCTCTGGATCCGTGAGAACTTCTGGAAAGATGCCATCGGCACCGCGTACTTTGCTCTCGGATTCTTCGGAATCGCCTTCCATCTCGTCCTTATTTCCATCCTTCCCGAGATCTCAAACTTCATTTCCCGACCATCTACAGTAATCCTTTCTGCCCAGTTCACAGCCTGTATCATCCAGTTCTTTGTAGTCTTCGTACCAGTTCCAGCAATGATAGGTAAGAAGTTCACTGATCCGATACCTTCTAATCTTCGGTGATTTCAGCAGTGAACAAGCCGTATTTCGTGAACGAAGTCATGATCAATGTCCCCGCTTTTCTTCTCGTTCTCTCACAATGTTTCGCTTTCCTGTTCATGATGGTCCACGGAGCCTACCGTAACCTGAAAAGCATTTCTCCTAGAGCAGGGTAAGCAGAATAACTAATGTTCAAGCAATTTTCGAGATTCCAGAACATTGCTCTTCATTGACAAAGTTCTGATCGCAATCATATCAGTGGCGTTCTGCTTCTCATTCTACTTCTCTGTCAACATTTGTGTGCATACAACGTGAGTGTCATCTGAAGTTTCCCTGTCAATGCTCCCGTTTCTCCAGAATCCGTCGATTCAAACCTTGGCAACTGACCTGGATTGTTCAAGAATTCGAAGCAACCTCCTTTAAATACCTCGTCATCTTCATCTCCAGCCTAGACTTCATATCCAATATTCTCTGCATTTCGGATCTTTCCTATCGAAAACTCTTCAAAAAACAAGAAACTGCAGACGAGGAAGAACCAGACGCTCGTCGCGAAACCATTCTCTCAACTGTTTTCCACATTATTTTCAATGGAATTTTTGCTTTTCTCATCTGCATCGGATTCCTCTTTTCTTCTCCAATTGTTTCAATCACACACGTTTTTCTGACTGCTTACTGGCCAGTTATCACTGCCTTATCACTGGACATTCACATCAGATCAGTAAGATTTTCGATTCTTTTACAAAACTTTGATCTGATTTCAGGCTCTGATCTACCGATTACGCGGCATCTTCCAGCCACACGCTGCCAACACTCCAATTGTAATCCGAGCAAACACTTCAAAGTTTTCAAAGTTTTAGACATAATGGTATATCAGATTTATTGTGATTGTCAATGAACAACTCTACCGTTTCACTAGCATTCCAACAACTACAGTAATCCAGAAAACGGGTCTCGAAACGAAGTTTGTTTTCTCAGCTCGCATGCTCCTCACTGATTTCATGGCTCTCTCGGTGTCGTAATTGCACAAATGGGCCTGGCAGAGCCACTGCTCCACGCCCAGAATCCTCCGGTGACCACTCTTCAGATGACTCCAACTGTTCCGTTCGTTCAGTGAAATGCATCCTTTCGAGACCCTTCCATGAGCATCTTGGATCAGACAAAAGTCTCCGTCACAGAACTCATGCGAGTCCACCTGAAACAGAAGTTCACCAGAGCGCACTTCCTCCATTCCGTACCTGACTCGTATTCCTGAAGTCCTTCCCCATGTAGCATCTCACGTGTCCCGTTTCTATCTCGGGAATCACTTCATTGCACCTGTTCTTCGAACACACACAGTCCACCATCGCAGTCCGCTTCTCCACTTGGATACGGTAACATCCGTTCGAATACAGTCCCGGGAAACCGATGGAGTTCTTTAGACGGACGTCGAAGTCGAATTCCGGAAGATCCCCGCAGTTCGAGACGCTCAGCACGTCGGGGGTTTCCGTTTCCTCGAGGAATGTCTCCGTCTTTGTGACGTGGCAGTAGTTCGCAGTGCACACTTTCTCTCTCCTGGGCCCGACGAATCCAGTGCTGATGATCTTACTCTGGCACTCGACGGCTGGAAGTCGTATCTGTGGAAGTGGACGGGCGGTCTGATCGGCTCTCTCGACTCGGTTACAAAGAGGTCCGTCACTGAAAGCAGAAGGGTTTGCGGAGGAAAACACTCGAGAAGGAACTCACTCGCAGACGCACAAAGAAGCGCCCAAATGGTTGGTACGACAGCCGACTTTTGCTGTCCATTGCTTGTCGACGCCTTGGAGACATCCCTGAATGAAAAGGATTCGCAATCAAAGATAATGATTTGTAATGATCATTGCGATACCTGCTTTATGGCGAGTTCCGACCTGGAATTCCACTTCCAGACGACGCACTGTGACCCCTCGCACGGCTGCTGACATCTGAATCGGGGCGATAAGACGATAAGACGGAACTGGTCACTTACCGTAACGCGCCTTGAAAGTCGCTCTCGCAGTTGAAACAGGTTATCGCACCGACAATTACAGCATTAGAAGTGAGAATGGAGAACAAAAAAGGGAATAACATGTCCCGCCGTTCTGTTCTTCTTCTTCTTCTTCAACGACGGCTTCTCGTCGTTCTGCGTCACTCATCGACTGTGGAGAAGTCGACGGGAAAACGATGAAGATTCGATTGTCTTCCTCTTTCTTACGGCTCTCTTTCTGCTGCTTCTTCCCCTTTTCTCTGCCGATTTCGGATTCATTGCACGCAACTTTTCGCCCACCAAATCTAATTTTCCATTCAAGTATCTTTGAGTTTTTCGTTGAAATTCGTCGGAGAGCGATGAGCAAAAGACAATCAGGAATGGCTCGATGAACATGGAGCACTTTGAAAACGAGACTACTGTAGAGGGAGCAACTCAAAACTCAAGTGGGACTGATTGGACGGTGCAATTGGAAAGATGACAGGTTTCTTTGCTACTGTTTCATGGTATCTGAAAAGTTCACACACACAACTGTCTGTTTTGAACGGGAACACGTTCTCTCCCTCATCAATCACTTTGTCATTCATTTGTGTCACTGGGAGGCCACCGGAGGACGCCGCAGCAATCTCCGACCCTCCGTGGCCGAGGAATCCAGTCCGCGGCCTAGCTTTCTCCACTGACCCAAAAAATTCTGCCAGAGTTTTTCTTTTTTGTTCCTTCAAATTTCACACATTTTTTCATCAAAATTTCATAAAAGCGACAAATTTTTGGATATTTCCATAAAAATTCATTTGTTTTTCAGAATGCGTGTTGTTCTCTCACTTGCATGCGTCGTTCTACTCGCGATTGTCGTGGGAGAAGCGAAGAAAACACAGTATCGTACCGAAAGAATCAACTTTATATACGATAAAGCTCTGCAGCATGTCACTGACCGACAGAACTTGGCAAGGCTCGAGGTTTGAATTATTTTATTGAAAAATCTGAAAATGTAAACTTTTACAGAAGGAACTGTCAGGATATGACGCCATCTACCTGGCCTCCAAGTCGAATCATCAAGGTGTCCGTGCCAGTAAAGAATACGAGCAAATCGACAACAAACTTGCCAAAATTCTCGAGAAATACGGACTGGAAAAAGCAGTTCAAGCTTTCAAGGAGGTGAGATTTCGCAATAATTTCTGAAGAGTGTCTAGTATGATCTTGTTTCAGAAATACAAGAACAAAAACTTGCGTCAGCAAACTGAAGACAACGAGCCTCTGCCGTCGGGCAAATTCCAAGACGAAAGCCTCCAGAAACTGTGGTCACAAGCTCAGAACGGCAAGTTCTCTCACGAAGAACTTCATGTTTTGCATGGAGAGCTGAAGGAAGTAGAGAGAAAAATGCGAGTGTACGAGGACCAATTGGAAGATTTCAAGAAGGTTCCCCACGAGAACTCGATCCACCACGACTCCGAATCGCTGAGTGATAAGACCAAAAAGCTGAAAGTTGCTAATCGCGCACTCAATGATCATCTGGACGAGGTGCACAAGAAGGTTACCAGTGAACAGTACTCTCCATTCAGTGAGCCACGTGTCAAGAGACTCTGGAAGCTGGCTCAAGAAAACGAGAAGCTTTCACAACACGATCTGAACACTTTGAAGGATGAACTCTCTCATTTCGAGAGTCAGCTGAAGAAGATTGCATTTCATCAGGTAGGCAACACAAACAGTATGACGCTTGCCTGGAACATTCCTATGATAAACAACAAAAATCCAATCAAAGACCGGAAACATTGTTGTTTTCAACGGCTTCTTTCGAATTAAAAAGCTCTCTGACTGATAAGATTGCATTTTCTATTGGCAAACTAAAAATTCAATTTCACAACAATTTCAAGAATTGCATTCTTTATTTTCCAGGAGGAAGTTGCACGTCTTCATGCGGACACCGAAGAACACGGAAAGGGAAAAGCCCACGTCTACGAGAACCTGGAACTCAGTGTCAAGCACGAGAAACTGAATCGGAAAGCCCGCAAGCTCGAAAAGTACCTGGAAGAGAAGATAATCGTGCACCGAGAACTCTAGTTCGTGTAATCAGTGCAATCAGTCCCCCAGTCTTATCATATCTTATCTTGGGCTCGTTTAGGTGTGTGTGCCATCCATAATAGTCATTTGATCTGCATGTTTTCCTTCTCTTCTCACGTGTTGCACTTTCTCTCTTCTTTCTTGTTATTTTGTCACTCTGTCAAGCTTGGTTCTAAATTGTGATAATGGTGCTCTCTCCCTGTGATAAGCCGTCCCGCCCCTTCCTCCTCCCTGGTTGAATGTATAAAAGATTCGAATCAGCCCGTTTTTTTACTTTTCGTCTCTCTTCTCTCCAGGCGTTATCACTAAACTCGCCGCTTCACTTTCTCTTATCAATTCGTTTTTGTTTCTCATGCTCTTTTGAAATCGTCACAGGCTCATTTCCAGATGTTTGACCGTATCCTGTCGCAGTTCAGTCGCAAGCGCGTTGCCTCCGAAAGCGTCGCCGCTCAGCAGCAGCTCTCCGACAAAACCAACGTCTACACGGTTAAACCGCAAGATCCAGATCTCGGTGAGCATTTCGAAAGTTACATGAGGGAATTCTTTCGAAAGTTATAAATCAAACCAAATTTGCTAGAGTTCAATTGAGCGCGTTTCAAATTCGAAACATTTCTTCCTAATTCCAGAGAAAAAGCAGAAGATGACTCCGGTGCAGAAGGTGTGTCTGAAGTGTCTTGCCGGCGAGAGCGGCCACATCACACACGTCCTCTCGAACCTGTCCAAGTAAGCAGTTTCCACTGCATATCCTGTACTATTCCTCCTCTTTTCTAACTTATAATTGTTGTTTTCTTTCACTAAAGTGACCATCTTTGTTGTTTGTGATCCCTCCACTGTCGTCGACTTTTTATCTCATTCTCCAGTTTGTATATATACTTGTATTTCAAATCAAATTCAATTCCCGGCATCATATGTTTGTGTGTTTTTTTCTAATTGTGAGTACAACAATACAGTTTCGAAACGTTTCGAGATAATCTTCAATTGTTACATAGTTTAGTTTATGAGATTCGTATTGAGTTTGTCCAGATCACAGCACCTTCGACAGACCGAGACGGCCGTTCTGCATGTCGTGGGTGTGGCAGTAAGCTCGCATGAACGGTGGTCCGAGCATCCAGGCCGGGTAGAATCCTCCGGCGGTCAGATCGTAGAAGGCAAACATGCATGGACCGGGTCCGGCGGAGACGACGAAAGAGGTCGACGGCATGTTGTAGGTCTTGCCGTTGATGGTGAACACGATGTCCGGAACGACAGCGTCGCAATCCATGAAGTAGGCTCCGGTGAGTGGGACGTAGGTTGCTCCGACGCTAGAAAGATCGGGTTGATCGGAGGGTGAGAGAGGGATGACTTACGCCTTGGCGAGACTTGTGACAACGCTCTTCGGGGCTCCGATGAACGAGGCGGCCGTATCAGCAGCAGTTTGCCATCCGGCAACTGGGGACTGGCTGTAGCTTCCGGAAGACACTCTGAAGAATGGGATACTCGGTTTAGTTACAGTTGAACTTCTTCTTCTTCTTACCCAGAAAGTTTGAATTGCCAGAAGGTCTGAGTGGTGAGGGGAACCCAATCGACGTTGGAATCGCAGTGAACAGTGTCGAGTCCTCCGACGGTGAAGGCTCCTCCGTTGATCTGGGAGGTTGGTCCGATCTGGGCGAGGTAGACGACAAAGTACGGCTGGTCGAGTCTTCCCTGGTTCATGAGGTTGAAGAGGGGCGGGGTCTGCTGATTGACTGCGAGTGCTGGCCATCCGAGTCCGATGATTCCGTCTTCTGGCTGCTTTCCGAAGGCTTCTCCGATAGTAGTGGCTTGTCCGAAGACTTGTCCGGTGGCACAGGCCGTAGTATTGGTGAACTGTAACGAGAAGAGCTGATGAGAGTCGGATGAGAGCTACTAACGCAGAAGGTGTCGACTCCGAAGAATCCCTTGACCTCTCCGGTGTTGTAGGTCATGTCGAACTTCTGTCCGTTGCTGACATAGGAGGAAGAGAGCGTAGCGTTGAAACGGTGCTTCGACTGGCAAGCATCAGCGGTCCTGAAGCTGACATTGCATTTGGAACGGAGTGCGACACTTACGAGAGAACTTCTGGGGCGGAGACGGTTTGAGTGCAGCATTCCTGCTGGCAGAAGGTCAGACAGGCATCGTATGGAGTCTGAAACTCTCAATTGCGTTTGTGGGATTCATCGGGAGTGACTCACCGATTTGCAGTAACTTCCGCAAGTGGCATCCTTTCCTGCGGCACAAGTTATATCCGGAACCCAAAGGTTCGAAGATCCAGAGTCAATGAAGAGGACAAAGTTCTGGGCTGGGGTTCCGAGAGAGATTTGGACTGAATACGAAAGGAAACATTTTGGCAATCTGTAAGTAGAACTTACCCATGTAAGCCATATCCTCATAATCGATGATCGGGGAGGATCCCTGAGCCAGCTGGATGCTCTTCTTCGCCAACAACTCGTTTCTCTGCTTCTCGTACTCGGCCAACTTGCCCTCGGCATTCATGCGCTGACGCAAATTCGGGCGGTATCCAATGTTGAACTGGTGGACTTCTGCGGAGACCACAGCCAGTAGAGCCAACAAACCGACAAGCATCTTCATGATTCGCAACGGTGTGAATTACCAGTTCTGCAAGAGGAAAGTTGCCGAAAGTCTCGGGAGGACGGACGAAATGAAATGACGAAACAAGGGACTGCGGCTCACTATCAGCGGCATTGTTATATAGTAGACGATAGGAGGAGCAGACATATGATGCAAGTGCTGACTGTCATATTATGCCCCGCCGACCCGAATTGTCGTTGAAGTTCCGATTTGCCGGATCAAGAGTTTTTTTGTGTTTTGTGTTCCTCTTCCTGTTTTTGAACTGATTCCTTTATTTACTGGCACATAGTCACTGTGTCTGATTTTTTTCAAAATTGTGTTTCAAAAATGTTCGAGATCTATTTAGGCAAATGCAAATCTGAACTTCTGCTCGTAGATGGTGCTTGAGTTCATTCAGCAAGCCTTCTTTCCCACGACAGTTGACACTATTTGCATCGGAGTAGACACCTGAAAATCAGTTGTTAACTCTCTGAAAATCACTTCAAATTCTGATTTCAGATTTTTCTCCTATTTGGAAATCATGAAAACACCTGAAAAGCAGAAGAAAACCACACACGGACTTCCTCTTTTCGGAGTCTTGCTTGTCAACAACTCACATTTCGATCCAGGTGTCTCTGCACTATTCTCGGTACGAATATCTTGCAGAAAATCCGACGAAACTGGAGGGAAAGTAGGCTGTAGATGATGAAGATGGTGGTGGAATTGATGAGGGAGAGCATGTCAAGGATGTCCTCGATGTTGACGACCACGTGGCTGAAACTAGAGGATCAACTCAAGGAATGATCCGGAGCGGATACCTCAAGAAGTCTGAAATAAAAAGAGCTCCGAAGACGTGGATGATTGCCTGTGGCAGTTCTGTGAGCAAGAAGATGATGAGGACGGAGACGATGAGCGAAGAGGATCTGTCGACTCGACCCTTGAAGTACAAGTTCTGGGTCTGCTGCAACAGTCGAGTCTTCTTCCGGTTTATTCCGATTTTGCGAAGGAGCATCGCAGAGAAGAGGAAGAGCAAGATACACGGAATCATTTTGAATCCGACCCCCAGTAACCAGTGAGTGGCTTTCAAGTAGAAACAGTTATTGCCAGTAAGCAGAGAGGACATGTCGAACGGATCGGAGGATCCCTTCAGGTTGGAAACTGCTCTGGAAACGGATGGTAACGAATTGAAGTCAGTTTACAAGTACTGACCGGTCGATGCTATGAAAAGGGATGAAGGCCAGGGAAAGAGTGAACACGAGACCAAACACCGCAAAGGTCAGACGGTTTGCGTACCTGGGAGTGTGCCAGAGCTCGCTGAACAAAGTAGTTGAAAACATGAGTCTCTGCGCTATCATGATAAAGGTCAACCTGTTTTTATTGGAAAACGTTAGGGACATGATCCGACAGAAAGCCATTGCAACCCCGAGGAAAATGGACGATGAGTGGAATCCGATTGTCATGTAGTCGTAAATGAGAAGGAAGACGGCCCGAGGGTACGAGTCTTTCGAGGATCTGGAGGCTTATCTGTTGAATGAATTCAGATGATAACAGAATCCCTTACTCTCCACTCAATTGTTCTAAAATCAGAAGCATTCCTGCAAATGTAGAGCAGAAGAAATCGCAGAATGCAATGGACATCATCATTACGTTGACACCAAGTCTTCGCATCTGTTTTTGAGAAAGGACGACAAGGATGGAGAAGTTTAGAAGGAAACCGAGAAGGATGAGGAAATACGAGAGATAGTGATGGATGGGGGCGTAGAATCTGAAGAAGAGGATCCTGTATGGTCCAGATGGTCACTCACTGATTCACAGAAGCCAGTGTTTCGGAAATCTTCAGAGAAGTCGTTGAGTTGTTTCTTGGCGGGAGAAGGTAGAACGGCTGGGAGCACGTCATGGTTCACGAGGTAATGAGTGATACGCATCGGGGAGAAGAGGGCATAAACAAGACGGAGCTGCCGATGAACTTGTTTTCCGATTCACGACAACAGATTTTCAGAATTCCGAAAAAGCCAAAGAACGTGACGAGCAAAAAACAAAGAGGGTTAGTAACAACAAGGGTGATAACGATTTATAAAAGGAGAGAAGACGCGTGGGTGACGAGTGCAACTATTTTAGAAGGTTGTTTTGACGAGTGCATCTTTGTGCGGCACAAACCCCGCTGAAACTGATTGGAACGATTTCCCGTGTGAAAAGGGGGAATAAAACAAAGTTTCATGACTATCAGTTTCAGCGTGACACTCTAGAAAGATAACACGTGGAACGAGATAAGATCTCCAAAAATGCATATAAAAGGGGGAGCGAACGGGCAGAGAATCAGTTCTCAATCAGAGAAACATCAACACCAACAACCGAAATGGCCGACAAGTCAGCTTACATGTCCGCTGGTGGATATTCGTCCGGATACATGGGACAAAACGCCTCGTCGTCTGGATACGCTCGTGAGGACTACGCCTACGGAGGATCCAACGCTTCGGGAGGAAGCGGCGCTCCAGCCGCTGGAGGAAACGCCGGCGGATCCGGAGGAAATGCCGCCCCGGGAGGACAAGTGTTCAAGGCGCGCACCGACCAATCGTGCTACTTGGGACCATCCTAAACCGTCGAAGACCGCCAACGTCGTCAATCCTTTGAAAGTGTAAAATGAGAGAAATAAATGGAAATGTGCAGTTGTTGTCTGTGTTGTTCTTCGCGTCTTGGGTTCGCGGCTCTTGCATCGACTTTTTCTTGCATCGACTTGTTGCGGCTTTGCTTGTCAGACCTCGGGATCTGCAGAACACTTTGGAAGTGATTCATCTTTGTTCCTCGGTGTTCCTCGGTGTTTCTCTGTGTTCCTCCAAAAGTTCAAGCCCAAATTTTAGAAAGAATCCAAACTCTTGAAAAAGCTGCAGAGCCGCACTCGCTACGTCGTTGCCTTCCTTCAGCTGCGGTTCCTCTGAAACATCTATACAGATCGTGCAAACTTTTGAAAAGTACATAAATCCGCCGAGATTCGAACGGATTACCGTCCGATCGGGTCATCTCGCCCACCAAACAAACGGCAGTTACTCGCCTTCTCGATGCGTCGACGTCGATACACGATAGTCGCTCTTCAGGTTGTTTCGTCTCGGATTCTAGACTTTTTCCAGCGTTTTCTTTTCAGTTGATTCTTGCAACTAGTCTCTCTTTCTTTGTATACTTTGCAATTTTGTCCAGCAGTCGGTCAATTTCGAAATCTTATCTGGAAGAACAGTTCACAAATGGTTCTGAAAGTAATGGTTACTCTCGGCAAGCGCACTTATTCGACAATAAATGTAGATTCGCGTGGACAGAACCTCTGGATTCAACGCTGAAAGTAAGTGATACCGATTCTTGTTTTTCTAACCAACCTGAACAAAAAATCTAGAAAAGACTGAAATTTCCAAAACGGTCGAGTTGTGAGCGATATAACAAAGATCTGTTCAAACGATATCCAGCAACTGGAGAGTTCTCTCTGAAAACCAAGAACTATACGGGCAAGTTGGACTGTACTGCCCAGGTTCTCAAAGGTTCACTGCGACCGGATGCATGGGGTTATCAGCTGGGGAAGACACAAACGGTCAGTCACAATTTGAACAGTTTCAATGAGAGAATCACTTCCAGTTTATTCCGAAACTAAACAAAAGGTTTTGGGTCAACGCGGATAACTTTTTGATTATTTGTTTTACTGGACAGTTGGTTATATTTCGGAAGCAGTTCATGGGATTCAAAATGTCGGAAAACATGAAACTCGTCGTTGAAAGTCCCATGGACATTCCTGGTCCCGATCCAAATCTGAAAACTTCCGATTCCAATCAGTTTTCTATTTCAATTCTAGGATTAGATTCAACCTCGAGAGCACAATTTATCAGACATATGAAGAAGACGTCTGATTTGATGGATCGGCTGGGAAGCGTGACTTTTGAGGCTTACAATAAGGTGAGTTGTTCTGATCGATATTGAAGTTAGATTTGAATCCAGGTCGGCGATAACAGTGCTGTCAACATGCTCCCGATCCTAGCTGATGAACTCTTGGAAACTGCGAACATGTCCCGTTTAGATGCCACTGGAGACGTGGATCTCAATAAAATACTTCCGTCCAAGACTCCTCTAAACCCAGATACTATCAGATGGATCTGGAAACAACTGCCTCCAGAATACATTACAATGTTCAATGATGACGTCATGCACACTTCTCGGGGACTGTTTCATTATCCTCCGGAGAACTTCCATGAAGGGTTCGGAGAACCGCCTGCGAGATTCTACTACAGACCATACTACAACCATTTGTACAGCCAGCTGAGTAACTGGTGGAGGAAGTGCCTGGACGGGGAATTGCTCGCAGAGGTGTTCATGGACTCGTGGTTCAGATTCGAGAGGATGTTCTCGAAGGTTCCTCATTTCGGGTTCACCTTTATTTCCAGTCTGACCCACGATGATCCCAGCAATTTGGAGCTTCTGGATCATACATTGTATCACAGATTGGCTTATCTGAATGTGAGTGCCGAGTTCTGCAGATGAAATGGAGTATGGTTTAGAGAACGGGAAGTATTGAAAACACAGTGTTGATAGTGCTCGGAGACCATGGAAACCGGGTTCATCCAATCAACAGATTCACTTTTGCTGGGAAAATAGGTCAGAAAGCCAAGTGACACAACGATCCAATCGTTCCTTTCCAGAAGAACGTGCTCCATTCCTCTCCATTTTTGTTCCACCACGGTTTCGAAGAATGTTCCCGGACAAGTACAAAGCTCTCAAGGAGAACTCGCAGAGATTCGTTTCGTAAGATGAATTGAACAATCCCGACCATTTATATGTTTTGATCAGAAATTTTGATCTCCACGCCACTCTCAAGTCTGTTATTAACGCCGATTCCAAAGTGACGAGCCGAGGAACCAGTCTTTTTGAACCACAAAATCCAGAAAAGTCTTGTCAGGACAACGGAGTGATAAGCAACCATTGTCTGTGTATGGTAGATGCCTCACAGGATTTCAAAAGTATATTCAATGATTTTCATATCAGCTCAGCAACTTCCTTTCAGAAGTTCCAAATCCACAAATCCTTGTAGATGTACTTGGAGATTATTTGATGAAGAACTTTGATGATTGTTTCAATTTTGAGACACTAACTTGTGGAAATGTGGTCAGTTACCTGACCCCACATATTCCCATGATTATTTTCTGAAATTCAGACAGAAACTTTGATGCCGAACAACTATGTTCAAGTGTGGGCGCGGACAAAAATCAGTGAAAGTGAAGTTGTGCGGAAGAAGACAAAAGCTAGTGCTGTGAGTTCCGCTGACCACTGTCTTCTTTCACATCCACAGTTCCAGATCATTTATCCTTACATGACTTGCCACGTGGAATCCAAATCCGGAGATCAGTTAGAAGTGCTCGCTCAGTTCCGTCTTGTCCAACTCTCCCAAGTGGCCACAATTGCTTATCCACCCAGAATCCGTACTTCTTCAAGCCATTGTTCTTACTTTTCATTCCCAGTTGACTACTGTAAATGTGTTGATCTCCAGTTAGCGATTTAGTTTATTTATGCTTAGAAAATTAATGAAACAATTTGAAAATTGAAAATACTTCAAGTTAACCAGTTACAATTTCAACAACCCGACGACGAAATCAAACTGTTTCCTAAGAGATTCCCCGTGTCGTTTCGCAATGAGTGACTCGTCTTCGCAGCAATAAGTTGGCTCCTTGTAATGATAAACCCGGAGAAGAGACCCGTCGTGAGAAGCGGTCAAGTAGTCGTCTTGGATGACACGACTCGTGTGGTGGATACCCTGAAATGGAGAGAATAGTTCTGATAGCATCCAATCACTGCGGAACCTGTTCGAAAACCATCTCTGGCCTGACGACACACTTCGTAAACCTATTTTCGAATCGCTTCACTGATACCTTGTTGTTCAGGGTGATTGGTGCATTGCTGTTTCTGAATAACTTGAATCGATAAAGTTTGAAAGAATGTCAACTAACTTTGTCGAAATGTACTTGAGTGCAGTTCGCTGTGACCCAATCTTTGGATCTTCAAAGATCTTTGACAGTGTCTCATAAAGAGACAAGTTCGGGTTGACTGGCACGAAGAACTCGTCGATGTCATGGAAGAATGTGAACTTCGAGACGCCCGTATTCCGGAGGAGACAATCTGTGATGGTGGCCAGTTGGCCGTGATACCAGATGTCTTCGTTGTAGAAGGGGATGTCGAACTCGACGAGTTGGACAATGCTGGAAAGTCGAAATGGGGTGACAACTGGAAGAAGAACTTACTGATTGTCCTCGTAATATTTGAGAGTATCCTTGACATGCTGGCTGCTTATCTCTTTCGGACTGTAGTAAATAAATATCCGTTCGATTCCTTGGAGACTGTTGACCTCGATAAACTGAAATACACGTACGAATACATAGAAGAAACGTGCGGAGCTCACTTCGACTATCCGTTTTGCATCGTACGCATTTCCAAAGAGTGCCGGGACACAAATAGACATTTTCAAGTCATACTCATCCGGAGTTATGCTCTTTTCATCCTGAACTCGGTAGCTGATCGGAACTTCCATCGAACTGCCGGATGACTTCCTGACGACCTGAGCAAGAACTTTTTCATTTCCAAGCGGATCTTTCGTTTACCTTCACAGATTGCACTTCATCGAAAGTGACACCTTCCGGAAGTTTACAATTCAAAATAAACAGTTGCATCTTTTTAGCGTGGTTCTCTGAGAACTCGTAAAGTGACATTTCTTCTGATTCCTTTCCATTGATTACACATCCAAAATCGTCTTTTCCAGTGACTACCATCTGAAATTATATTGGGTCACTCCCTATTCTTCCTTTTTCACCTACCATGACTCTCACAAATCTATATCCCATGTTTCCATTTCTGTCATCTGTGAAAGCTGACAAAGCGTATCCCTGATTGTCCAGCTTCCGGAACTCGAGACGATTGTCGACTAAGTCGGGAGCTTCTTTGAATATTCTTCTGCCGGCGTGAAAGGCTCCAGTCTCTTCTGATTCTGAGCTGAAAACAATGGAAGTAAGTTTAAACTGACAGCTGATATTTCGAACCTTTCAGTAACACCATCGTCATAATATCCATCACCTTTCAGTGGAGTTTTTGAGAAATAAAATATAGATCCGAAGGCGACAACAAAAACAATAAACAAGAGTCGACTGGCAGTGATACGTGGCATCGAATCACTATTGGAAGTGAGAGCAACTGTTATCAGTCTGTTATCAGAGGCACGCATTGCGTTGGCAAATATGCAACACGATGGGAACCTCGGTCGAATCGTTCATCAGTGTAATGCGTCGACCTTTAAACAATCGTTGATTGGCTTCGGAAGCTAAATATAAACATTTGAAACTGTTCGGTTTGTCTATTATGTAAAACCTCCAGAACTCAAATGTTATTTTCGTTGTTTACTTTTTCATTGTATCCAGTCTTGAAAAGGGCGGGAAGTGTGAGTAATAACAGAACGATTTAACAACTATTTATATTCGGTTTTTGTTAAAAAGACATACAAATGAATCACAATTTACATAAACATCACAAAAGCGAAACACAAGGAACACATAACAGAATGAATGAGAATCGGGATCTAGAAAGGCAACGATGATCAGACGAAGGCAGATTTGACTGAAGAGTTCTGGCGGATCTGTGATATCCGATGGCTGACGAACGGTAGGAAAGACAACTGTTCCGCGTAGGCCTTGGCGTATCGAGGCGATCGGAGACCCGTGACGAAGAAGTTTTGGCAGAAAGTGGGAAGGGAGAGAAGGATCTGAAAGGAAGAAGGTGTTTGCATAGGGTGTATTCAGGGAATTACTGTATCCAGTGTTTACTTTTCACTGGATTCTATTCAATTCTCCAAACTTACATTATATTTCTGGATCTCATATGCCACCGACTTGTGGAAGTACAGTGATACGTGGGAGAGCAGAATCGAGAGGCTCCAGGAGCAGATGAACACGAACATCAGGGTGGAGAGGGACTTGAGCAGTTTGGCATCCGAACATTTCGTGTTGCTCGTGATGCTGTTCGAATGACGCAGGATACGACGAGCAGATTCTCTTTCTGGAAGTTGGACGTAGGGCTTCTGGTGTTTGGCAGTGCATACCTTTGATGTGTACTCTGAATGCAGTCACAAATATCAGAAGAACTGCCAGGAAGATGGTTGAGAACGTGATGAGTGTTCCCCAGAATCGGACAGTTGGAGGCGCAGCTGAAAAATAAAGTTCTACAATGCACACTTGTTTGCTTTATATAAAATGTGTGATTTTTGAAATTTCAGAAGCCAAAACACTAAAATTAGAAACGCAGCATCTCTCCTCAAAATGAATCAAGATACTCGTGTTTCCGGAGAAGACACTCGAGTCTACTCTGTTTCGTTGCTCACCCAAAGTCACAGTGCAGATGAGAAGATCGTCGTGGTTGATGTAGATTTCCTCGATGAAAAGAGCAAAACAAGAGAATGCGAGGGGCGGGATGCAGAGAACGAGCAGGTACGGACCACGGCGCCACAACTTGTGTCTGAACGAAATGAGTGTTATTCTGGGAACAGGGTCTGGAGTCTTCGGGGTGTATTTGGAAAGCTTGAAATGAATCCAAAGAAACAACGATCATCCGGGAGTTTTTTTAATAGGGGTTTTGTGATTATGATTGAACTGGACTTCACACTTCTAAGTTTTGAAACTATTCTGTGACCCCTTGGGAAGTGTCTCAAAAAAGCTCAATTCCGAGAATCGGCGTCATTAAAACACTTCCATTTCCCTCCGTTTTCTTGTTAATAATTGCCCCCTCCACCCCACACATTTCCGTTTTGTTGACAAACTGAATGCCCCCGATTGGATTTCAACTGCTCTCATACTCTGCTCTATTCCTCACCTTATCGGCATGATGACTGCCAGAAATAGGTCAATAGCCATCATGAGAAACAGTGTCGACTGGAAGAGCACTGCGAACATGTAAACGACGACGGAACGGAAGCACTCATCTCGATGCGTTTGGGTGAATCTGAAGATGATTCTCGATTGAGCACTTTTGAATTTCTGACCCACCGTAGTTTCAGTTTGACACAAATGAGCTCAGAGACCAAACATATTGTGTGTGCTATCGTAGAGATCATAAGAAGGCAACCTGCAAGAGGATAAGGATTAAAACATTTTGACATTTAGGGTTTCTCTTGACTTTTGTCCCATTTCGCACGTTCACTCACCCATTTTTGTGCGGAGAGACTTGTTTCGACACGTAGCAACTATCAAGTTGATGTTTCCAAAAAGGCCTATTATGCAGATGACAACAGTGTATATTTGGAGGGCAAGGGTTAGGTCGTAGTAGTTCAGGGACATCTGAAATAGGGAATGGAGAAGGTGCAGAAGGTTTACAGAGTAGTACTAGCGATGATTGGCCTAGTTATTTTTCAAAGATTCTGCTGTGAACTTTTCGACTAAAAAAGAGGAGAAAGTAGGCTTCGAAGAGGAAGGAGGGCAGAGGAAAGAAAACAAGGAGACGTGGGAACGTCCGAGGAAATAACTAGGGGAAGGATTCGAAAAGATTAGAAGATTAACCAAAAAATGGAAAGATAAGTGTGAAACTCGTTTAGAACAAACAGAAGTGAGACGCTCTAGAGCGTGGGAAATCTCGGGGAATCCGCTGTGATAAGCTGATAAGGAGAAGCTGGAAGGATGTTACAAAACGTATTTGGACAGGCGGGTAGACATGGGATGTGTGTTTTTGAGTCATGAGATGTGTACGAAATGACGCGAGCCGTAGTATCTATGCCATAACTAATTAGGTAATAATGACAGAAGAAGTTTTTGAACCATTATGTCGACTCAACAAGTCACGTAGCAATGCAGAGGTCAAAAAGTGGTGAATTGGGACGGGAAAGAATGGAAGGAGTCATCAAAGCACGCCTTCTGGAGCAGCTTTTTGACGGAAATGAAGGGCGAGTTGAGATGAGTCAAGAAGGACTACTTCTATCATTGAATTACTGGCCGAGAGTGATGAGTATCGGGACAGATATAGGCGAGGGTGTTACAATTCCAGGAATCTCTCATTTGGAACAACACAATGTGTATTTTGATTGGCGTATTTTGAAGTGTCTGGAGATCTTCGAAACGGAAATGGGTTGAGTTCAGAAATTGTGTTTGTTGTGTTTTCCGAAACGAACAGAGCTATGAATGACTTTTTGAATATCGGAACATTTGCATTTCTTTAATGGAACATTGGTCTCATGTGGTCGGGTTGTGAAAAGAAAACAGGGAGGAGGGACCGCTGCAGCTGTACTTGGCTGCTTATCAATAACATTTCGGGAATGGATTCTCAATTATTCGGATGGTTGTGCTTTGCTGATCAGTGTCCGAGAGAACACGGAAAGAAAGAGTAGATATCAGAGAGAAAATGTAAAGAATGCTTTGAATCTAAAGATGAACTCGGTTATAGGAGCCAAAATGGGAGTATAATATTTCACTTATTCTTGGTGCGATCATTGAAATTTCGAGAAGTCGAAGACCTACAGACAAGCCGGAAAGACATGTGAAGAACATGCCAACAGTGTCCTTTTCAGAGGGCGGGCAGCGGGAGATGACGTCTCGCTTCAAGACAATGTTTTCTTGTTTGCTCAGACTCATTTTGCACGGAATAATCAACTAGAGGAAGTGTGTGGACCCTCGGAGCTCTCGACGATTTGCGGTTGAAATTCTAGAAGAGAAATGAGAAGAATGAGACGAGGACGGAACAAATAGACGAATTACTCGATATTTGACAGCGGAAAACTGGAAGATGCTCGTTTTTCGAGGGATGATAAGAGGATTTTATGAGGGGAAGAACATCGGAACTCTCGGTTCGGCGTGGGAAGTTGGGGAGAGGACGCATATTTCAGACGAGGATTCTTGGAAGTTGTTCTGTTTTGACAGACACGTTCCGATGCAATTCCAGTCAGAAGAGGCGAAAAGGGAGACAGAATCAGCAGTTGATGAGCTGATATGTGATCTAATAATCGGATTACCACTACAGACGCAGCAGTTGATTCTTTGCTTCCACGATCTGATATCATGCTGCCTCGGGTGGGAAAAAACTTTGATACATGCTTCTGAGAAAAGCACGAGAAGGACGGCGCGAGGACTACGGAGGAAGCTTCGAGTTTTCGATCTTGTGATCAAAGGGAACGCATGGGTGATGGTGGAGAAAGTTCATCAGATTAGAACCAAAAGAGTGGAAAACGTAATCGTTAGGGTTCATTGTAGCAAAAGTGGAAATATGTATGTAGTATACCAAGGGAACAGTTAAACGTTTCCTATTTATACAAGACTATCACTACAACTGCTCATCTGACGCATTTTGAATACTGCTGAACGGTTTCCCAATTAGAGCAATTGATAGACGGAACTACTTCTTTTGGAAAACAACTGGCGCCTTCTTTGGAATTCATCAACGTCAGAAGGTTCTCACGGGTTCTCTGAGCGGAAATCAGATAATCTCGATTGCTCCTTCCCGAAATTTTTGGAGATACGGAACAATTCAAACAGATAGCCTTTTGAAAGATCTTATCTTGACTACTTTCAATACAGTTTTCGGGAAATTTGTATTTATCAGAAGGACCGGAGCGTTTAGCAATAACATAAACAAACGAAGAATTCGAACACATGCATTTTAAAGAGAATCGGAATGAAGATCCTAGAGTTCTGCCCGTTTATGTTGTCCTTGAGAGCCTTTTAAACTCGCAGTTTGGATGCTGACTTGGGTTCCAGAGCCGGTATCTGGAACGGAAAAGAGGAGGTGGCTCAGTGAATAAGGAACTCACGAACTGTGTCGTATCCGCATTGCTTTTCTGCTTTTTAAACACGGTAAGAAGGATAGTTGGTTCATGTAGGCTTCTGCGTATCGAGGAGATCGGAGAGCAGTGACAAAGAAGTTCTGGCAGAAAGTGGGCAGTTGCAGAAGAAACTGAAAACCATTACGTGGAGAGAGTGGGGTTTTTGTTGACTTACGGTATATTTATGTATCTGGTAAGTGACGGCAGTATCAAAGTATAGGGAGACGTGGAAGAGGAGTAATGATAAGCTCCAGGAGCAAATGAAGACAAATATCAGAGTGGAGAGGGACTTGAGTAGTTTGACTTCGGAAGACTTGGGTTTGCTGCTGACGCTGTGGCGAATGAATGGAGATGAAGTGGAGGACTGTTCTGAATTGAATAAAATAAAGAAGTGATGGATACAGGACATACCATTCACATGAACTTTGAAAGCAGTGACGATAATGAGGATGACGGCGAAGAAAACGGTGGAGAACATGATGAGTGTGCCCCAGAAACGGACTTTCCGAGGAGCGGCTGAAAGGAATCACGTAGAGGGATGGAACATGAACTATGGTTTTTCGAGACAAAAGGGTAGACACAACGATCATTTTTCTGTTACATGTTGGAAATTCATTTAACTTTCGCAAAGCACATTGAGGCCAAGAGACCAAAACTTCACTGACCAAGTGTCACAGTGCAAATGAGTAGGTCATCGTGATTCAGGTAAACTTTTTCTATGAAAATAGCAAAAGAGGAGAATGCGAGAGGAGGTGTGCACATTATCAGAAGATACGGTCCCCGTTGCCAGAGTTTGTGTCTGAAGAAACATTCGGAAGGCGTCAACAAGCCAGGAATACCTAATGGGCATGATGACGGCTAACAGAAGATCAATGGCCATCATGAGAAACAATGTGGACTGGAACAGCACGGCAAACATGTAAACGACGACGAATCGGAAGCATTCGTCACGATGCGTTTGGGTGAATCTGAATGAGAGAATGTGCTCTTTGAGCAGTCGAAGGACACTTACCTCAGTTTCAATTTGACAGAAACCAGTTCTGATACCAAACATATTGTATGGCTTATTGTGGAAATCATTAGGAGGCAACCTGGAGAAACAGTTGATTGTCACGTTCCAATTCTGGATAACTCACCCATTTTCGTTCTCAACGATTTGTTTCTACACGTGGCAATTATCAAGTTGATGTTTCCGAACAATCCGATCAGGCAGATGACAACAGTGTAGGTTTGGAGGAATGGGAGCATTTTGAAGTAGTACGGCATTCTCTGGAAGAAAATGAAATGGGCGAGACAAACAGGAAAAGAGCAGAAGATGAAGAGGAAGATATTGTGAAGAGTTTTCAATAAATTGCAGATTTATCCCACTTGGCACACTCCCGGAAGTGATGCTACACTCTAGCACGTGACTAGAAACCCTTCGAAAGTTCTTTCGTTTTCAGAGGAACTTGTTAGCGGGATGCGACTGAAAATGGCTGGAAATTGGGAAGAGAGGTCAGCAAAAACACGGGGTTCTACTTGGGAGACGCTTTCTGAGAAAACTCACGTCTGCAACTATAAATGGTCTAAGCTGATGGACAGGAAATCAGATGGATCCGGAGCGGAAGTTTCAAGGAGTCAAGTGGTTCAGGGAGATCAAACTTGCAAGTGGTGACTAAGTTTCAGATGGGATGTATCATCTGAATACCTGAAGTTTCAAGGGAGTTTCATGCCTGCTATCGAATATCACAAGGAAAAACTTGAACGGTGCATATTCGAGTCAACGTTAGCATGAAAGACCAGAAATTTGAACACTGGACACAATTTGAAAATTCAGGAGCCGTTAGGAGACACTGAAAAATTCAGCGATCTTCCAGAAGCTTCCTCTTTTATAGGCACATAAACGATATTTCATCAATCACGTCATGGCTTTGGCGTGAGAATCGGAGAGAACTCGTTCCTACGCAAAACAGAGCCATCTTTGTTTTGTCTCGCGCAACCATAAATAAAGAAGAAAAAAGTGTGAACTGGCGAGGGACTTCGTGTCAAATTCAGACCGGATTACACGTTTCGTCATAGTGCTCGGATCAGAAAATGTGCTCCGTTGTGACTCGTTTTGTAGTTCACTTTTGGAGCTCAACCGGGTTGTTTGCTATTATTCTGGGTGCTGCCGGAATTCCATGTCATTTGGGGAAAACATTAACTAGCCACTGGGGAGTGCGGACAGACGCAGTGACAAGGTTCTGGACCAAGCTGAAACTGAAATCTAGCTGATAATCTCTGAAGATCCATGAACATACTGATCATGAATGCATTTAGTTGCTCAGAATTAACAAAACGAAACCATGAGCAAAATGAGGAGGCATGCATCAAAGCTTGTCTCATCGCAAACATGTTCTCGAACTTTTCCTTCAGAGAACCGAGTTTTATTCGTACCAACGTCAACATCCGAATCATTCGTTCGTTTCATTGCCTTTCCAACTTTCCGGTTGTGGAAAACATTCGCGTTAATTCGAGTCATCACAAAAAACAAAAAAGAAAGGAGAACTCTTTGACTCCTGGAAGAGATTTGAGTGGCATATTGAGGAAGTATTCGGAAATATATTCTGCAATGCTCCTGGAATCTCTGTTTTGAGGTTTCGAAACATGAAGAACCTCCTCGTTCTCTCAATTTTCTGTTGCAATATTAGGTCGTCGCAGATCACTTATCTATTTCAATTCGCCCTTCTGAATCGCTTTGTTTGACGGAATTAACTCTCTGCGTCTCGCTGCTCCCCACACTCTCTCGCCTCCCTTCGCACCTCCCGATTTTGGCTCCCGATCGCGCGCTAATCAGTTAGTTTGCGTTTCGAATTGAGGTGACTAGGTCACCAGAACCCATATTCACACTTTCATTCATTCCCCTCACAATGACCGAAGCACTCGTATTTTTGATTGTGGTTGGTTTCCAAAGTGTCCGAAGTGTTTCCTCATCAAGTATTTTTTCAGATCCTTATCCCACTTTCTTCTGCAATTCCCTCAAATTCAATCGATTGGTGTGAATACTGGGCGCGGGTTGGTAAAAAAGTGAGTTGGAAGTTGATGAGAGAATGATTCAGGTAGCTAATCAGAATGAGTATTTGAAGACTGATCGACCAGAATGTGCCGGGTACGAACTGCCGACTGGCATCAAGAGAGCCGGTAAGTCCAGACCATCGAGAGCTCGATAACATTCAGAATACGTTGCAGAGACCTTCTCTTGCTCCAAGACAGAGATGTACAACTGTCTGGACTGCGAGCCGACTTGCCACAATCTGGTGCCGAAATGCCGCAAGGTACGGCGCTCGTTCGCCACAGTATTCACTATCAGAGACACCCGAGTACAGCGTAGTGTGCAGGTAGAGAGAGTGTGAGATTGCTGTGTCGTGTGCTACTAATTCCTCTGAAACACGGTTGATCCATGGAATAAGACATGAGTTCAGGAACAATGCAACAAGGGATGCGTCTGCAAAAACGGACTGGCCAGGAATGCTGAGGGAAGATGTGTCGCGTTCCGGGATTGCGCCGCCCATACACCCCCGAAGAACGATTCGGTAAAGGTGGAAGAGGAAGAAGGAACAGTCATGAAGAGTAGGGAGAACAGGGCAATCCGGGAAAAGAATATGTTTCAGCAGTCAAAAAGATGGTTCCAGTGATTGTAAACGACGTCTGGAAAGCCCTTTTCAACTCGATGAGTGGCCCGGAAACCAAGCCGACAAAGCCCAGAAACACAGTGATCCCAGTACTGAAGCCAGTCGAAAACCTTGTTCCTCTCAATTTCACAACACCTCCGCCGACGGAAATCAAAGATGAGAAGCAGCCACAGAAGGGGTTCTACATCGATTATCCCTGAAACCCTGTACTGATTTCCGTTCAATCTGTAGATTGAAAAAAACCGTAAATTATATTAATTGCGATTTTTGTTTGTCTGGAATGAAATGATCTTCATTTTTTGTCTCATTGTGCTACATTTTAAAAGACCTGAAACTCGGTCTTCGAGCGAGTTTGGTGAAGACGTTGACGAGCCTTTCACGGAGAACCACACAAATAGAGGGTCGATTTTCGAGATCTGATAAGGAGAGTCTGAATAGTTGAAGTTAGAAGAGACACAATAAACAATGATGTGTTGACTGTTCTCTTATCAATTTATTCATTTTTTTTCAGCCCAGATGTCGAACTCGCGACGGGCCGCTGTTTCAACGACGTTTCCTGCAGCGGTGGCCGAAAGAGTGTAATGAATTTCCTAGTCCACGCGTTGTGTACTCCGTGTGGACAAAAGTTTGACAATTGCCTACTTTTTTTTGTGCTTGTTTTAGCTTGAAATTACTTTTAAAGTTGAAAAATACTTTCAGAAAATTAGCAACTAAATGCGATGAACTATGGAGTCAAAGTTCTTTACAACAGACTGTTTACTTTTCACAGGTTTGCACGGTTTCAGCCACTACTGTAAGTTTTCCTTCAAGAAAAGAAATCCAACTTGTATATTTCAGAATCAGGGTATCACTATCAACATCGGCAGAGATTCCCACAGTAGAAGTAGACAATAAACTTGTCAGAAGAGGCGACTTTCGCGGGATTTCGGCCGGTAGAGAGAAGGTTCCTGAAAAATCGTAATTCCCACGAAAATTATTTCCCAGGCCAGGTCAAAAAATCCAGATGTGGTTCTATCCAAAATCCAAGAAAACCTCCGCAAAAACTACAGAATATCCGGAGATTCTCTTCTTTTCGACATTGTCAGGCAGTTTGAACAAGGCAACGGTAGAACATTTACTAGCTCAACGTTATCAACGTTCCCGTTCTTTAGAAGCGTTCATCACTTACGTCCAGCGCTCCTCAGAACGATGGATTCCTTTGTTAATTTCCAGTTGTGGACATCCCCTCTCCAACATTGAAAACAACTCAAAAAACGAAATTCTCGAGCGATTATGGACGCAGTTGACAAAGAAAAGTAAGGAATTCGATGTTCATCGTGAAATTATAATTGTTCTCAGTTTCTCCACTTCCTGTGAGTACTTGGAATGCTCGTTTTCAAGTTTTCAACGAGAATGGCTTCGAATGGGACACTACACGAGAACTGGACTTGATGGAGAGAAGCGGAGTCGAACCAACTCTAGAGACATTCCACGCCGTCGTCAATAGAATCGCCGCTTCTGGAGACATTGAAGGGTGCAGAACGATGGTTTACAACATGGCGAGAAAAGGTTTCGCAGTCGACGCTCACATCAATGCTGCTTCAGTGTTCGTTTTTTCGGTCAGAGGTCACTACAAAAAAGCGGATTCCTTGTGCGAAGTGAGCAGCTTATAGTATGAACGAGAGCATAGAATACTAATTTTTGAATTCTAGCAGGCGGCCACAAAGTACGGCGATGAAGGGTTACGACTGGCGAATGGAGCAGCAGTGCGAGCAGCAGCGTGTCGTGGAGACAGTGACCGATTGAGACAAATGCTGCGGAAATGTGTGATCGGATCGACGAAAAAGCTGGCACTATCTTCGGACGACATTCTGGAGACGATCTGGCAAATGGCGGAAAAGAGCAGAGATGGGAAGGGATCGGAGTGTTCGCAGCTCGTCGAGCAAATGCTCAATTGCACGATGAGAGATGCCGGATTCTTCCGAAAGCTGTTCAGAGAGATCGAGAGACACATCTGCCACGGACACTACTACACGGCACTTTCTCTGCTAGAAGACACAAAAAGAGTATCGGAATGTCTTCAAAATCAGAGAAAAAGCAGTGAGTTATTCCCCGATTTCAGCAGAAACAAATTCTCTTGAATTTTCCAGCGTTCCTCCATCAGCTCGTCAGTCGTATGTCTACACAACTTATTCGGAGCCAAGAACCAGCCCATCTGATCCGAGACGTCGCTAACAGAGTTCACTACGCATTCAACGGAAAGGAAAAGTCAGCGTTCTAATATTTTTTCGATAATTGATCGAGTTAGTTCTAGATCATCCAGAATACGAATGTACGATGATCTTTTATACGCGACATTGATGCTTAAAGACATGGAAATAGACAATCGGCTTCAGTACTTCAGGAGTTTTGTGGATGAAATCGACACGAGGAGAGAGCGTATTCATATCACTCTGCCACTGCTCATGAGGTATCATTCTGTCGGAACCTCCCGTTACATCAATTCTTTATAGCGAAGAGAATTTGGATAGACGTCTGTCTCTGCTCTTCCGCATCTCGACAATGGGATACAAGGACTGGTCGAACATAGATATTGAGCCATTCATGAACACCGTTCTTCAGCCAGCTTTCAGTAGGTTTTCATTTTTGTTCTAATGAACTGAAAAAAACTTTTATAGATAACATTCGACCACCCAGAGACCTGACACGAACCGACAAACTGGCTCGAATTCTGAAAAGCTATGGGATTCCCGATCGTCAGACATGGCTTGTGCTGCACAAATGGTCGAAGCAACGAGCAGCTGCGGAAGAGAAGACACCGGAGGAAATGTGGGTGAGGCCGTTTTCGAAGGACTTGAAGGGATGGTGTCGGGCACATTACTCGGAGACGTTCGACAACCCGAGGACCACGACGAAGAAGGCGGTGCAAGTTCCCTATGAGAAGCTGAAATCGTGCGTTGATCAGGCCGATATGACGAAAGTGGCTTCGATTCTGAGCAGCAGTGGATGGCCGAGTGACACGGATTTCCGAGAGATTGTACCGTCCGTTCTAAACTTGTATTTGATGCACGAGACGTGGAAGAACGCGAGGAAGATGCTGGAAGACCTGGCCTCGTTCTCGAGTAATTGGGAAGTGGATCCTGCCAAGACACCCGTCAAGAACTTTCATTTGCTGAGCATTTTGAGGCGGTTGGCGGAGGAAGAGGAGACTATATCCATCAGGGACATAACTGATTTTGCCTACGAACTAAGAACTTTGTTTCCGAACGGTAAGAAGCTCATCTTACAGACAAAGCTAACCTTAATACTTTTCAGCCACCTGCCACTACGAAGGATTTTTCGAAACGCAGACCGAGTACAAAAAGTTGTTCGCCAAGTGCTTCGAACGACTCGATAGACAAGGGCTCACTGGTTCGAGTGTCGATGAGTTGATTGACTTCTTGCGATGCCTCGTCAAACTCGACATCATCCAACTGCATCCAAGCGAGACACTCACCGTATTCTTCATCAACATTCTTTTGCGCAGAGTCGGATGGAATGAAGCATTGAACACGTGGCAGAAGTTCCTCTCAAGTCTCCATTGTCCCAACGGAACGGTGGCTCTGCTCAGACATTGTTTGCAGCAGAACACCGACGAGGCAAAGAAAAACATGCAGTTCGGTAAGTTCCCGTTCCCAAATCTGTCATTGAACTGTTGCTTTTCAGTCCTTCATCGCGGCTCCACTTTCCTCTCCCAGTCACGGATTTCTGCAATGCATCTGGCTGTTCTTGTCGGAATGCGCCGATTTGAAGATGCTGAGAAGGTGTGCGATCAGTCGACGACGAAGATTGATCCGAGTGACTGCTTGATGGTGATGCGACTGATGAACTCGTTAAAAGCCCGCTCATTCGACGACCAGTTCATGCTTGACTTTGCGGCGTTGTGTCTTCGAAAACTGGGACTCGCTGAGAATAGAGAAGCAGCGCAGAGCATGCAGGCTGACCTGCTTCGCATTTGTGGTTAGTTCTTTTTAAACTTCTTGTGATTTCCTTATTTGGCTAATTTCCAGACACCCGACACATGGGTCCAGTGGCTCTTCGAGTGTACGATCTGTTCTCGGAGTACGGAGTGGAACTGAGAGAAGAAGAGAGAAACCGACTGGCAGCCGTCATTGAAAAACATGCCAGTCTTTCCAAGAAATGGATATTCAAGCCTGACGGCCTCCTGAACATCTCCGCAGACGACGAAATTATCACATCGAGTGAGGAGGCGAGAATTCTGCAGAAGCTGAAGGCGTCGCCATGCTGAAAAACGGGTCTAGACAATCTTTAGAATAGGATCTTCTTTTTGTTTTCTTGTTGAACATTTTTGTTTTCTGTTGATATGAATCTAACTGATTACTTTGAATCACCTTATCGATCTTTATCTTCTTCACCTCAGGTGAAGAAACGTTATTATCATCATCTCCAGACAATGGGATAAAGAGGTGCAGCTAAAAGGAGGCGGGGCTCAGGAGGTGAAGATAACATTGTCATTGCGTGATGACAATTCGAAAGGTATATAAGGCCCAGATCCCAGATCACTCACCATTCAGTCATGAACTGTATTCTCTCTGCTGTCCTCTTCGTCCTGCTCATCGAATCCTGCACTTCTGCCGGAATGCTCCACATCGAGTTCACTGCTGACTCGGAATGCCTCATCCAACTCAGCCATCAGATCACAGCCACCGACCGACTCTACCCGTTCATCACCAAGACCCACATCATCCACACTGCCGTCACTGATTCTACCTTCGACATCCGTACCCGACTGGTCAGGAAATTCATGCAAATTGACGAGGGGATCCAAGAGACTCACCCATTCCGTCTGGAAAACAACGGTAAATGGTCGGAAGCTGTGATGGTGTCTCACGGAGTATCTCTGCTTATCAGGTACTCTTTCATCTGCGAGAACGGTTTCTTCGGAGACCACTGCCAGCACATCAGCCAACCAGTGACTTCTACTCTTCCACCTGTCACCACCAGTTCTACGACCATACCATCCATAACCGAGCCGATCTTCAACAATCAACCTGAATATCTCAACGTTGACAAGTAAGTTACCTTCTTTCTTTCCCCACCTAATCTCATTTCTTTCAGAATCGTCATCTTCGTCCTGCTTCTGATCGTCTCCGTCCTCGTCGTCATCATCGTCTACCTCTGCTCCAACCGCCAGATTTCAAACCTCTCCAGAAGTCCTATCAAAGTGTCCACTGTGACTCTGGAAACTTCCGTCGCCCCGACAAGTCCTCCAAGATACACTTCTACTCCAGTTACCACCTCAAAAAAATTCAAATTCATGTTCCCATCCTCTCCTTCCTCTATTGTCTAGTTGTTCTTTTCCATTCTAATAAACCTAATGACATACATCTTCTTGTGCCCACCATGCTGTTCATAATGAGCCAGATCAGTTCCGCACGTGTTTTGCTCTGCCAACCATGACTTCTTCAAAGATTCTAGTCGGAAGATCAACATTTCACACACACAAGTCACAGAGCCAACGACTTCTCTGACTCGATACTTTTCATTTTAATTTCAATTCCGCCTGCACATGGTTCAACAAGACTAATAGGAAATTGCTGCGAATTCGATTATCCGATTTACGAGGAAGGTGCGGGTACACAGAACATTGTGTCTGTCTGTTCAGAAATCAGTTACTATCACCTTTTACATCTCTATAAGCCTAATCCAATTATCCGGAAAACGTGATTTGTTTTCAGAACTTCAAACTTGCTTTATCACGCTTGAACACCTGCAGTTTTTTGATTGGATTGCTCTCTTCCCCTTGCTGAAAAACACCAACCAAACAGCTTTCCGTCAGCACATTCATGCTCTCAGAACTCGACGTCTACTTCCGAACGAACTATTCCCTGTGCCCGAAAGACACTTCTTTCCTCGCAAATCACGCGAATCTTTCCTCGGTTGCTCACTACTTGAGCATGGCCCTTCTGCCCTTCTACGTCTTCGGAGGTTACTGTATTCTCATCAAGACTCCGAATACCATGAAACAAGTCAAGTGGCCATTGTTCCGCGTTTTCTTTTGGTAGTATCTGACTCTGGATTACCACGATATCGCAAAGTTCAGGTGTACAGTGACTGACTTCATGATAACATCCCTCATCACCCCGTTCTTCTACTTTCCCTCTCTTTCTGGTTTCTGTCTCGGAATCCTCGGCCAAATTGGTATTCGAACAGAGATTCTGGTGTATACTGGAGCAGTTTGCTGTTGGGGTGAGTCACTTCCTTCGTTCCCTGACCAGTTTTTTCCCTTTACAGCAATGATTCTCTCAGTGAGTGCACTCTTCGAAGATCGTTTCAACTCTATCCCTGCCAATGACTGGAAGATCCGTTGCCGATCCACAAAGCTTATCTACCACACCTCCAGAATCTTTATCTGTCTGCTCTACCCTCTACCAACTCTTATTTTCTCTCCCGACCAAGAATTGGCTAAACTCGAAACTCTCAAGATCTTGCCGTGCCCGTCTCCGGAATTCTTCACAGCGCCCGTGTTCACCCTGCAAACCGACGGACTCGTCATCAACATCGCAGTCTATTTCACAATGTTCCTTGCCTTCGCAGAGACCGGTCAAGTCCTTTTCTTCGGTTCTTACTGTCTCTACTTCTTGCACATTTACCCATCCAGATTTGTTTCCTACCGTACTCGCAGACTTCAGGCTCACTATTTCTACGCAATCGTTGTTCAGATCAGTGTCTCTGCGACTTCTCTCGTCATTCCCTTCACCTACTTCATGCTCTCCGTCCTCCTTCTTTATCACAATCAAATAATCACCAATCTGTGTGTCCTTTTCTTCGCTGTTCACGGTTTCCTGTCCACTGTCGTCGTCATTCTGATCCATGCTCCATATCGGAACTTTGCAAAGTCTTGCCTCGGAATGCCATGTGCTCAAAAGAAAAGTTCCGCAAGACAGACCCGAGTCAAGGGTGCTCAGTTGTTCTGATCTTTCGGTTTGACTGCTTTTCCTCTCTTGTTGATCTCTGATTTTCTGTTTTTGTTTTCAAACAATTCAAATAAAACAGGTGGAAGCAACCATGATACCTCACGCGAGTTATGTATCTTTGCAGGAACGATTTTACTTAGAGAAACCAGTAACCCAACCAAAGTTGAAGATCAAAAACTACGATCACCATCATGCCAATAAAACGTTTCACATGAAAAAGGTTGACCTTTCGCATACCAGAAATCACTGGATCCAAGTGCCAGCAATGAATGATCAACATGAGCCAGGTGAAACATTGACCACATAGAGAGCAACGAATATCCGGTTTTCAACGACCAAACCAGCCAATTATGAGTGTTGTTTGACTAATGACCACCGCCTTTCTTCATGAGTACTACCTCACAAACTATACAAAATGCTCCAGAGGTCAAGAACTTCTGGCAAGTTGGGAGGTCCTCGCGTTCACTTCTCACTCGTTTATGGTCGTGCTGACGCCGCTTTACATTTTCGGAGGGTTCTGTATTCTGTACAAGACGCCAGTCTCTATGAAGCTTGTGAAATTATCACTGTTGAATTGGCATATCTGGTATGTATCTGATCCCTAGCAGGCCCCCAGTCAAAGAGAATCTCCTTAGGTGCTGCATCTACGACATAACTGTTACTTCCCTCATGACTCCATACTTTTTTTTCCCTCTTCTTGCCGGGTTTCCAGTTGGTCTCTTTGGTTTCCTGGGAGTCCCTGTGCCAGTTCAACTTGTCTTGGCAGCTGCCATCTGCTACGGTTTCATTTGTTTCTCTTCACCACTATGACATTCAATTCCAGGAACACTATTCTCAATGACATCTGTTTTTGAGAACCGATTCAATATTCTTCCGATCAACCAGTTTGCAATCAAAAATACATCTACAAAGGCCGTATACTATGGAACCCGACTGTTTCTTTTCACTTCCAACATCCTCATCATCGCTTGCAATTTCCCGGATCAACAGCAAGCTGTCCCTATTCTTCTGACCCAGTTACCGTGTCCGTCTGAAGAGTTCTTTCGGAATCCCGTGTTCGTGATTACCCATGAGCCGCCTTGGAGGGAGTACTGTATCGCCCTCACAGTCATCACCTTCTCTGCAGAAGCCCTCCAAATCTTCTTTTTCTGCGGCGCCTGCATGTATTTCCTGTTCTTCTCCCAAAAGTTTGCCCTTTCCTCAAAGACTCGTGACATGCAGGTCCGTTTCTTCTTCATGGCCTGTGCCCAGATCTCCGTCCCCGTCTTCTTCCTTCTGATTCCCTTCTGCTACTTCTGCTTTTCCGTCTTCTCCGGATACTACAACCAGTCCCTCAACAACGCCTTCATCCTGTTCCTTCCGATGCACGGACTTTCCAGCACAATCGTGATGCTCTGTGTCCACAAGCCGTATCGAGACTATATCATTTCCCTGAACCCCTTCAACAAGAACAGGAAAACCATTGTCCCCACTCCCAGACTCTCCTTGTTTACGCACCATTCTTTCAGTTTTCTCAAGTTGTCTGGTACTCGAAAACTCACTCTTTCGAGCGGGTAATGAAGTTTTTGTTCTTTTCTGTCTTTGAACTCATTGGTTTCAAGTCTAGAATGTGTTTATTATGAACATCTCAAAAAATAGTTTCGCATTCAGTTCCGCTTGTTCTTGATTTGACAACGTAGTCCTCTCGCCTTCTCGTTATCAGATACTCTCTATATGGTCTGTGGACTAACACAATAACAATTGAAGTGGCTAGTCCGTGACAACAGAAGATCATCACGCAGACATTGTTGCGGAGTTGATTGTAGGTTCCCGAGTAGATACTGTAGTAGACTCCGACAAGTGGAACAATGATGAACATGAAGGGGACAATCAACTGAAACTTCAACAGGTTCCAAACATATTCACTCAATAAAAATCACCTGCGCCAGCATACCAATGAAGAAAAGGCGTTGGGAGTGACGGGTGTTCTTGGAGTTGGTGACATTCGAACAGTAGTAGAGATAATAAAGACAGCAGAAGCAGAAGAAGAGAATCTGCGAATAGAAGAGGATGATGATTCCCAGAGTGGAAAGGAGCATGTAATTAGCCAAGTGGGGTTCCGTGGCCAGGATGAACACTGGAGATGTGAAGAACTCTTCGGTGGGACACGGCAGTTTTTGGGTGAGGATCACTTTGACAGCTGTGTCAAAATCTGGGATGTTCAGGAAGACGGGGATACTGTAGACGGTTTCAAGAAAGATGTTGAAGGAGTAGAAGATCAAACGATCGTATCGGCCTCGGAGACGGAATCTGTTCTCTAGAATGGAACTGCTGCGGTTTTCGAACAGCTGAACAACGGAGAAACTCATCCAGTGAGTTGTGACAAAGCCGATGTAGGTTTGGAATGAAGTGGGAATCCCAAGCCAACGGAAGAGACCCAAGGAGATGCCGCATTGGGCAGGAAAGAAGAAGTAGGGAGTGATGAGGGAACAGATGAGCACATCCGAGTAGAAGCACCTGGAAACGTTCTCAAGAGTGTACTTATCAACGAAATAAAGAAGATAAGTAACATGATATTTTTTAACTGCTCATATTGTTCTCTTCTTCTGCCCTTAACCTACCAAAAGTGGGTGTTAACTAATGCATATTTTACAGATTCCATCGTTTTTGGTGTTTTTGTCAGAATACAAAACGAAGTTAGGGCGTAGAATGGGATAGTGACAAAAAGCAGAGAGTGCGTTCCGAGGGCGAATCCCTGCCAGGAAGCCAGGAAACGGGTGTCCTTTAAGCATTGCGTACTGTAGTTGTGCAAGTAATAGTTTTCATAGAAGTTGGGCATTGATAAACAAACGAAAATAGCTAGTGAGCCCAGCAGCAGCAGCAGAGAGACTCGGAGCCAAGAGAACAGGTGTATAGGGGGGAGTAATGTGATTCGGAGAGCGGCAGACCAAAAACGGAAACAACGAAAGGTACGTTTATTGGGAACCAAACAGATCACCACTCGACGAACGGACTGCTGTTCGGCTGCCACGAGAAGACTTGTCGCTGTTGGGTCTGCATCTTGTAGTCGTCCATGTTCTGCGGAGCCAGTGCCGAGCTTCCGACCACTTTGCTCGATTCTCCCTGGCCCCAGAGGTTCTGGTAGCGGGGTGGCAGGAATGTTTTCTTGATGTTGCGCACTTGTTGATGAGGCTGGAACGGGAGTGTCTCGATTGAAATTGAGGTTTTTGTGATTAGTGTGTGAGCGGGTTGTGGCATGACTCAGGGCCTGGCTGCTTCTCGGAAGAGGGAAATTTAATAAAGGGTGCAAAGAACTCGCACTGGTTTCTTGAATTATCTAGTGATCTTTTGAGTCCTACTTGACTAACAAACCACTGGTTACTAGCCCGATTTGAAAACTTCATAAAACCCCAGATAGTGCTATATTTCCAGAAGTAAATGTAAAAATGACTAACCATGCCTTGCATTCCTCCCTGCCACTGCAAGTTCCGCTGCTTCAACCAGTTGCTTTCCACGACTACCGCTAGCATTGCTACCACCAGAATCCAGGCAAAACCGAATTTGGAGAACATTTTGGAACCTAAAATAGGACCAGAAAGTTCGGATTGATCTGAGTGACGAAACAGTGAAATGGACGAGAATTGCGAGGGCCGGAAAGCAGTCGACGCCACTTCCGACGACTCGTTAGAAGAAACAGAATCGGTTTGTGAAGAAGAAGAAACGAGAAGATGGAGGGAAGAAGAAGAAGAAGCTGAGCGGCAGAAAAATGGAATTAGAAATGGGAGTTGACGTCGGCTCCGAGTGTTGAAGTGGTTTTGTTCGGTGATTCGGTGGGGGTGTTAGTGCAGAATGATGCGAAGAAGACGGACAAACAAGGAGAGATTACGGAACGGAATCGACGGAAATAAGGCATGTGTGTGCATACTTGATTGATAGAATTGCAGAACGAAACAGGTCCTTGGGGAGGCGGATGAGTGATGATCGCGTTAACAGCACGTGCCGGACCATCCGGGAGGCGCGCTGTTGTGGCATTGGGCCCAGAAGGGAGGAGCGGATGCAGAGGAATTTCAGGGTTGAGTTGCTCCGTGCGACCGGACATAAAAACGGCGGGGAATGCAAGAAGAAAGCAGCTCAAAGCGAACAAACGGCTATTCTGGGAAGTTTTGAAACTTGAAGTGGATATGAAATCAGAAAAGAAGACACTCAAAGGGTGAAACAGGTGCCAACCCAATTGATATCTCGGTTCCGGAAAATGATTCCACTTGTTTTCTATCTTCGTAATATGCGTCTGAACGTAATAATTGCACCCAATAAACTATGCATAGACATTATCGCCAACGAACACGAACTTCTCACGTCTTGCAAAACTGACTCTTGAATAATCAAGTCTAGTGAATAACACAAATGATGAAGCTGTTCTCCTGACGGCTTCAAAACAGGAACATCATATGCTTCATCATAAGCTATTTTTCAATTATTCAGTTTTCATGGAACAGGTGGGCGGTAACGTGAGAGGAGAAAAACGAATGATCATCTGAATTCATTGGCCGGATTTAGAAAGAGATTCATGATGATTTCTGGATTGAAGATTGAAGGTTTATTCTATGATTGTGTTCTTCAGATTCTGATTCAGATTCAAATTCCTCACCAGAATACACGCGAAGAGAACATAAATCTTTGAGGTCTTGAGACTACTCCACTCCTATACAAGTGTTCAAAATTACTTTTTTAGTCGCAGAAAGCGCCAGAGATCTTGGCGCATTCTAGTGTCAGGTTCACTCCTTTGTGTGGGAAAGAATTCGAAAATGAGTATGACTCCGGGAATACATTATTCAACACAATGCACTAGTTGCTGGAAAACAAATGTGAGCAAAACAGAGAAAACTGATCGGCAGGCGGGAAATCGCCGATGGGACCCGGGGAAAACAAGAATTTATTGAGAGGACCGGAGAATGGAGATGGAGGAAATATCACGGATGGTGACGTTGGTCGAGGTGAAGAACGACTTGATCTTGGATGAGGCGAGTGAGTAGAGCGGTCGGTTGAAGACGATCATGGCCAGGGTACTCATGGCTCCGTGCATTGAGGCCATTACAATAGCCACGTAACCGACATCTAAAAAAGGAACACTTGGAGGGGCAGACCAATCTAATGGCGGGCTTCCTGCCAGGAAATACGCGAGAATTCTGCGAAAGACGGAAGTCTGTACACCGGAAAATTGGTTTCTAGGTCTTGCTTCTTTTCCAGAAACCCTACTACGTTCCAGTGAGCTTCATTATCAGAATCCAGGAAGACTCACCATTCCCGCTGAAATTGAATACCACGGACACAATGTAAATCAGAATGGGAAACCCCAGCATGCAAGCATGGACTCCAATTTGGCAGAACAAACTGATAAGGAATGCTTTGTGCATGGCGATTGTGCGCATAGAAGTCTTCGTCTGCTGGACCATCTCCTTGAGGGCCATTTGGGAAACGGCTCCACAAGATCCGCAAAGGAAAGATCCGAGAACTATCGAGAAGAGACAGCAGAGATTGAACAGGTGGATCGGTTTGATGCCTGTTTCGGAACTGTTTGGAAGAACTATAGCAGATGTGCACATGATCTCAGGGAACTTGTCGAGGATCTGAAAGATTCACTGAGATTTGAATGAGTTGGGATCCCTTACGTTCAACTTCTTCTTATGTGTGCTCTGATCGAATAGTCCCACAACACACAGTGTCAGACAGGCGAGAGTGGCCATGGACGTGGCAGACAGAAGCAATCGGATTACGTTGAGGAACGAGGCAAACTGCTTGACCCACTCTGAGCATAGATGACTGTCAGAGATCAGCTTGAATCGGTAATAGAAGAGCTGGATGATTGACCAACATGTCAGAACGATGATGAAGAGGAAGACGAAGAATGTGATGCCACCGTTGACGAAGCAGAGGTTGAAAGATCCTGTGAATCGGATCATAGGGTACGGAAGGTAAAGAACTGGCTTCATCATAACTGACAAGTGAAGTTCAAAGAGAAAGTTACTGGAAGAAAGATGTGGACAATTGGGTTGCTGTACCTAGAGTACCTGATTGCATGAATGGCCAGATACCGCTTGTAAACTCTGAAACTCGACGATTTCTCTGCATATAAAGTGTAGAAAGCAGTGATATAAATAGGCGCAGCAATCAAATGAGCCGTCGTCAGAGTTACACTATAGCCGATTGGAGCAGGCTTTGAGCACATTTCCCTGTTGTCATAGAGAAGTTTGGACCATTCTTCACTGGAACGAGTGAATATGGACACTTCGGGAAAGAACGGCATGGTGATTTTTGAAGTGAGAAAAGAATCAGAATACTGAGGGCTCAACGACCGAATTGAGTTTGTGTTTGCCCACGCCAAAACGGGAGACGGATTCGATTTCGTTCGCAACTCGCAGAGTTTTGCGTGAACTTTGATCGTCTTTCCGTGTTGACAGATTATCAGAAAGTGCCCTTTCGACAGATCAGTTCATGTTTTGTATACTTCGCAAGGATGCTTCAAGTCCAATTGCTTATCTTCTTTTTCCATCTGATTCTTTCAACAGCCGACATTCAAAACAACGCACTCGATAATTCAGTAGGTTTTGGATCCAGAAATCATCAAAACCTTTAAGTTTAGGATGCAGTCGTGACGATGAACCTTGAAGAAAACAGCTGTGTCATGTCCAACGGGAACTTCACCAACATCTCTTCTTCCTCTTCCCATTACACAATGGTGGAGAAGATGAACACAGCGAAAATCCAGAGACCACAGTGCTTCATCAAGGAATTCGATACCAAGGAGTCGAAAGTCACGTGCTACTGCCGGAACCATTTCTCTGCCGACTGTCTCGATGTCGTTTCCCTGGGAGAGTCCGTGTATCAGTGGAGGAGAGACCGAAGCAGTAAAGTGACCGGCAGCACTTCGAATTCCATCTCGAAGAGTGTGGAGAAGGTCGATTGTGCGTTGAAGGGATTCCACAAAGCACGGAAGAGATCGAACAGAACTGCAAAGATCAAGTTCCAATTGAATCTATCCGCATGCACACAATTCAAAGAGTTTCCGACTGCCGTGGTTCCTTCTGGGCCAGACACAATCTTCATCACCCATACTTGCAACTCGCAGCTCGTCTTCCTCCACGTGCACTGCTCCGACGAACATTGCTTCCAGAAACACAGACCCTTCTCGTTCTTTTTGGGCATCCGCGTTAGTTTAAAAAAAATTTTATTGACAAGATGATTCAAAAATTTTTAGGCGCAAATGGAAGAATTCGTCAATAAGAAGAAGCTGAACGAGTTGTTCAAGAACAATTTGTGTAACAACACGGATGAGTGAGTAGAAAACGTTTCTTGTTCCTAGAAGATCACAAGTTACAGAGTGGCCCAATGTGCTCTCACAATGCTCCAGGATCGCACTGAGAAGCTGGCTCTGTATCACGTATCATTGAAGAACAAAACGGTTCAACCGCTTGGCTTGTTGACAATTGAGCAGATCGGAAACAGACGATTGGCGTTCAATGTAGAAGATCACGCTGCGGATGCATCGTCGAATGGTCACATCTTCTCGTGGGTCATCATGGGCGTCTACACTCTTCCGTTCCTCTTCGTCTGTCTGTCTGCAGTTTTCTCCTGCTGTGAGTTGTCTATTTCTTCAATTCCACTCCAACTTTTCCAGCTGACGTCTACCGATGCGAACTTGTTCATCACACTGGCCCGTATCTGAAAGACATTGAAACGATGATAGCAGAGAAACAACGACAGAACGGAGCGAAAGTGGCGTCGGTGCACAAGGAGCCGAAGCCGAAGAGCGCGATAGTGCACATGGCGGTGACGACGACTTCTCAGATGGGAAACATCACCGATTTGGGATCGGAAGGGCCAGGAGTCACTGGATCGTCAATCAGTTAGGGAAATGAGAGTTTTCCGGGGAAAATATGTTGTTTCAGAGACTGCGAAGATGGTGAAAAGTACCGAAGAGACCAAGGAAGAACTCGCATTGTGAGACATCCGAACCGAACTTTTCTCAATTTAGTTTTGTTTCAAATATAATAAATACTGCTCTTCTTTCCCAACTTTCAATATTCGAAAGCTTCAAAAACAGTTTGCTCTACCAAGACCAAAAGTCTCGAAAGATCGGTTTGCGAAAAACTCGTTCAGAACCCATGTGAATAAGAATCAGAGCACAATTTGAGCAAATTAATAGCCCTGATCGTTTTCCGAACAATTTCCTGTTCCCGTTTCCAAAAAAGAACTCGTGTTCCTATCGTTTTCCTGTCAAAAAGAGCACCCGGAAATTGATATTCAAAGGATTAGACGTCACATTGCTACTCTAATCTTTCGTCTTTCCAAGCACCTCCGTGAGTATAAGGTTTTACATGCTTTATCACAATTCAAAACATTCTGGACATTTATTTTCGGATATTCTGCCCATTCGCGGGTTGCGATGGCGTGTCGATCTTCTGAGCCGAAGCTTGTGAGCTGGCCTGCGATGACGTCTTCCTCACCGCCTTCTTTCTCCTTTTCTGTTGCTCTCTCGAATATTTTCTCTGAAAATATCAAAATCGTCTCTACTACTGTAACCTCCGTCACCTTTGCCTTGATCTCTTCCAACTTCTCGAGGGATCCCATCGTTTTGTTCTTGCTCGCTGGAGATGGAGTCCGTGTCGGGTACACTCGTGACTCTTCTGCAGAGTTGTGGCTCGGAGTTTGGGCTCGACCGAGTGGAGTTCGTGCTCTCGGACCAAGCAGAACAGGCATTTGGGAGATCTGTCCTCCGAGGATCGGGGTGACTTCGTTCTGGGTGACTTGCAGAGATCGCTGTCCCGGTGGCAGAGGTTGTGGATCCCGAGGGATCACTGACTTCAGAGGCTGAAAAACAAGATTTGCGGAAGGTTACTGAAGTATCCCTTACATCTGACATTGCTGCAGCTTTCGGGTTCGTCTCGTTCTGCGTCTGCTGCAACGTTCCGGCGCGTGCCGTCTTCTTCTTGACCGACTCTATATCAGATGCTTCGTTTGCCGACGCCAGTGCCATCGAACGGAAGATCCGTCCCTTCTGCGCCTTTCTCCGTTTCCGTTCCGCTTTCTTCGCTGCTTCCCACTGAATTACTCCCTGAAGCGACAACGTTGTCTGCTCTTTGCTTCTTTTTCGGAGCAACTTTGTGAGCTCTTTCTCGACGTCTCTTAGTCTGAAGTAGGCGGGATTCAGCTCTTTCCGTTCTTCGGGGAACTCTGAAATCTTAGTTTGGTTAGGCACACTTTAGCCTGATCCTCACCGTATAGAGACACCGATCGGGCTGTGAGAAGTATGAAGATGAGGAAGAGCATTGACAAGATCCATGAGATGATAGAGCCGCCGATTCTCTCGTGTCGTTCTGAAGCCGACGGAATCCATTTCAGACGAGTTGTAAGAGTTGACCAGTTGACAGGTCTTTCGTGCAAGGTTGGAAACTTGGCGTTTGCTTGGCTTAGGAGCACGAACAAGTAGTCGGGAATAGTCTTCTTGACAGTACTCAATCCACATTCACTTGGTGGTAGCGAGCATTCGTAAAGCTTCTTGTCCGACGTGTACTGTTCGATGAACTTTTCCTTCATTGCCAGGTATCTCATCTCGGCAGTCCCGGGACAGATTGCTCTCTGACAGTAGAAAAATGCACAAGTTTTCAACCCAGTCTCATCGTGTCCGATCTCCATTTGCATTTCATTCCGGCCGTATGTTCTGTTGACGTTCTTGGGAAAGAATTGCCTTTTCTCCAAAAAGGAAAGATAGTAAACCGTGCCTTTCGTATGACAGATCTCTTGACTAACGACTTCTCCCGTGCTCAAATTGCCTCCTGACGCCATCTTATTGTATATAAGATGAGACGATGACATGGAGTCTGAAACCCGGATAAAGCGTTCAAATTCATCTGAATCTTACTGTGAAGCGCCGTCAAAGTACAATTCAAATTGGCCAGTGCATAGATGTTGTTGCCGCTGATGCGCAGTGGAACTGTCGCATTCAGTTTGTCACGAGCGACCATGTAGACAGTGTTCTGGAGAAAGAGCTGTGTCTGAGCTGCTGATCAGATGTCCTACCGTGACTTCGTTGAAATCGTTGCAGGAGCTGGCCTTCGTGTCGCAGTAACACCTAGTGAAGTAGGCACGGATCACGCATTGCATCTGGTTCTTATTCTTTCGTTCCGTCATCTGAAACTCTTCGTGAACTTCCGTCCGTCTCCAGATCTCTCACCCAATCAACTATTCGGTGTCCTCGATCCAATATGTCAACCACGTCAGTCACGTTGAGACCAGTGGTTATGCACGTTTTGTTGTTGAGTCCCACCTCGATTTCTTTGAAACTCTAAAGTGGACAATTGTGAAATCAGCTGCAAAAAGAGGATAACTCACCGAACTTCCAGCTGCAAAGACACTTCGGAACATCAAAAAAAGTAACGAATGGATAAGAATACTCATAAGAACGTTTCAATGAGTTTAGAAAGAACGCAGCAATGGCTCCAAATACTATCGGCTTCACAGTTTGTCACGTTTTCTTTTTCCATGTCCTCACTGCCTTGAGGATAGATAGAACAGACGTGGGAAAACTAGGCCAATGTTTGGGTATTCGATGGGTTCCTGGAAAACGTGAAAGTTCCGGTTCCAAATTGTTCACTTTTCAGGAGTTCCTCCCCGGTTTGTCTACCAGGAACACGCATTCTTGTTCCTTCTGATTCTCGTATTATTATTCAGACTGATTGCATTTTGCCGCGACCAAACCCTCTCTCTCGCCTCCCTTATTCCCCATTCAGAAAGTTATCCAGTCGACCGCAAATCACTTATTTCAGCTGTACACTCGAACATTTCCCATTTCATAGTTCTGATTTCTGCATCAGTCAGAAAATGCTCCGCGACGGAAAAGATCTCGCAACATTCGTGCAACTTTGGCACTTCTCCTTCGGGATGATCGGAGCTGTTCTCAACGGATTCCTTGTTTTCCTGGCGGTCTGCAAGTCTCCGAAAATAATTCGTTTGTACTCCACTCTGATCATTAACTTCGCTGTGACTGACTTGCTTGCATGTCTTCTGGACATGTTCATTGAGATAAGGTCTGCATAACTCTTCATCAGCTCTGTTATCTTTATCATCGCAGACTGCTCCCATCTCCAAACGAAGCCACCATGACCTACATTCTCAACGGATACTGTAAATACTTTGGACTGACCACGTGTACCATCGGCCTCAGCCTCTTCATCCACACTTTGACCCACTCTCTCTGGTCTCTTTTCATCTCCTTCGCATATCGGTACTTTATACTTTTCCACACTGGAATCAAGAGGAGACACGTGCTTCTGGTGATCTTTATCTTCTACATCCCTTCTCTAATTCAAGCAGTCAGTACAGGTTTCAAATCTTTCTAAACAATCCAGACAATTTTCCAGGCAACCTACTGGACCAATTTTGTTGACCGAGATACTATTCTGCCGGTCGCTCGAAGAATCTATCCCGAGTACGACTTCAATGAGCAAGTCGGTCTGCTAACGGGCATCACCAACTTGTTCTCGGTCTCGGCCATGTACGCAATACTCCACATGACTCTCCCGGTCACTCCTGTCTACATCATCATATTCATATTCCGCAGGAAAATCATGAAAACTCTAATGAAGAGTCACGGTTCGATGTCGAAGGAGACGAAGGCGGTGCATGCTCAGCTTCTGAAAGCACTGACGTGTCAATCTCTGATCCCCGTGGCTGCGTGGATTGCCGTGTGGGTCTACATTGCGAGTGAGTAATGCCACCTGAAAAAAGGGAGCTTGTCTGCCAATCCAGAAAAGTAAAAGACCATCAATGAGATTTGTTTCAGTGCAATTCGGTGTTCTCCGTGGAATATTCTTCGAGTATATGATCTTCTCCACGGTTATCTTCATGCCATTCCTCTCTCCCGTGACCTATCTTCTCTTCGTCCGTCCGTACCGATCTTTCTGTCTCAGGTACGTTCCACATTCTGATTTCTAATCGTTCTCTAATGTTCCAGGTTGTTCTGTCGCAAGTCTTCAAGTGTTATTCAAGACAAGTCTCGCACTCGCTTCTACACGGCACACGACAACTCGACAATCACCGCGGGCCGAAAGTTCTGATAAGATGAAGAATGCGTGATAACAAGACGTAGACTCCGCTAGTGCATAACTAGATGATTGTTGAGTCGAGATGACGTAATACATTCCGAAAATATTTCAAAGCAAATAAAATTAGACGGGCACAACAATTATTATCAAAACTTGAGGGACCTGACGGGCAGCGGCTTCCCGTCCGGTCCTTGGGGTCCCAGAGCGTCGTCCGCGTGATAAGGGGTTCCATAGGCAATCATGTATCTGGAACAAAGCATATGACACATGATTCGATCGAACAATGTAACTTACTTTCCGTCAATTTCCAGCTTGCACACCAAATCACCGGCAAAGTTGATGTTCTGGGCAAAGTCAGCATGCGACACGATGCTCTCAAACGGATGCTCGAACATCTTTTCGCTGGCTCTCTGCATCTTGTTCGCGATCACTTGAAGATTGCAAGGATTGAAATTCGGGGCCTCTTTGATCTCTTTGTACACGGATTCCACTACGTTGTTCAGTTCCAGGTTGCAACAGACATATCCAGATGGATTGTGGAAGCATGTTTGCAGCGGAAGGGTGTCCTTCGGAGGGTATGAGTACTTCACATTCGGTTTGTCCGAATACTTTGTCATCTTGGTGCCGTTACGTATCTGAAAATAACTCTGTGTTCCGGAAGCCATGAGAACTTACATTCGAGGAGAACTCAGATGGCTTCTCCTCTTCCTTCTCGTACTCCCCATCTGTCCTATTCTTCGCATCGGCTTCAGCTCCAGCTCCGATTTGCTTTCCACGATACACGGGAATCCTCATTAGTTTGTTCTGCTTTGCTCTCTCTGCGTAATCGAGAATTGTCGGCTGGGAGACTGTCGTTGGTGGCTGCAAAGATCTCATTTTACATTTCCCATCGAGACCAAACCTTCGGAGTTGTAGTCGCTGGAGTCGGATCATCCGTATCGTCCTGATAGTCTTCATCGCCGTCTTCGTTGTTACTCTGAGCCCCTTCTCCTTCCACCTCCTCATCGGGTCCTTCTTTCTCTTCCTTTTCTTCCTTTTCTTCCTTTTCTTCCTCTTCTTCATCATCTTCTTCATGTTCATGTTCATGTTCATGTTCCTCCTCCTCTTCACTCGACTCTTCATGTTTGTCATGCTTCTTCCCATGGATCGGCTTCACCTTCAACGCGGACTGCAGCAGTCCCTTCTCTTTCGATCCCTTATGTTTCCGATGTTTCGATGGTTTGCTCGTCTTCTCACAGACTGAAACAGACCACGTCGACGTCATCGCTCATTCCACTCACTTTCACATGCAACTTCCTTCTCTTCGCTTTCCTCTGATGACAAATCCTTGCACATCTTGCACATTTTCGACATTTTCTGCTTGTTCTTTTTATTCTTCTTGTTCTTCTTTTTCTTGCTCTTCGACTTTTTTCTACCTTCCTGAAATGTTCTAGACTATTCCCCAAAGGCGGCATCTTTCTGTCAACTCACACCCTTTTCCTGCTCTTTCGGAGCTTGTTCTCCATTCTGATACTGTTCCGTTCCATAATTCCCTGGAGCTAAACCGGGAGGAGCAAGTGGAGGTGGTCCAGGAGGAGGGACAACTGGTGGAATCAGAGTGGGCGGATACGTGGCAGAAGGATACGTGAAGGGCGGATGTGTGACAGGCGGAGTCTGGTAGTTCTCCTGCCTCTTGATCTTTCTCGCATGATGTGCAATATTCGTCGAGAAGAGTGTGGACTGAAGGATAGAAGGCTGTACTTGACGTTGGATCACGTGCCGATGCACAGCTCGTGGTGCATTTGCATCAATCGGCTGGATGAGAGTGTTGTGGTGAACAGCAGGCATCGAAGCATCATGTGTCTGAAAGCAATCTGAATTGGGCAGCTGGGAGAGTTATGCCAACTCTGGAAAAGATAGGATTCCTCTGAGGAGGTAGAGGAGCAGGCCCCCGTTGCGGGTACGGCTGGTACTGTCTCTGCTGAGCGCCTCCCGAGAAGTATCCGTTTGCAGCCGGCAGTGTTGTATTTCTCTCGTTGCTCCGCTTTACTCGTTTCCCAGAATGCTCCTTGAGCAATATGAACTCCCACATCGGAACGATTTTGACACCCCGAATTTGAAACTTTGCATCTTTTATCCGCTTGCACGATTTGCTCGGGGCTCCGTAGCGATGGTCTGCAGAAATTAGTGGAACATCGGAAAGAGAAACCAAAAAACACTGTCGGATGTCAGTGATGACTGATAGATTTGTGAGAAAAACAGGATGTTATTCATAAATCCATCATATTTCTGTGAGAACATTCATAAATCACGGAACACTCACCATGACAGTTGGGCTCGACAAGATCCGGTGCGAAAATGAGAAGAAGCAGTGGCAGCCACATGCAGCCAAGTGTCCTCTTCTGCCACTCCCGAATGATAAGCTGTTCTCTGTTCGCCGCTGCCAGTTCAACTGGTATCACTCTTATCACATTTCAACGAAAGCCAGATTGCGTGATTCGATTAGGCAACTGCGTTCTGATGACAGCATAAATATCAGATATTATTACATGAACGATTTATTTATGTGTCTGTCCAGTCAACAACCAGTTGAAACATTCTACGTCTTGGCAATTGGGAGAGAGGAGAAAAGAGAGTATATGAGGAGTTATATACACGAGGAGACAGTCGAAAATGCGTCGAAATTTACAAGCACCTGGAGGAGGAAAAAGGAACGATTGTAACTGAAACGGAACAAAAAGAAAGTGGGTAGGAGGTAAAGCTTTTGGAAGAGGGAAGTTATGGAGAGTCTAGTCCAAGTCGAAGCCGAGGATCTCCTGAAGGTCTTCTAACATGTCCATGCTGTTAAACACTTGGATGTATCTCATGCCCAGCACCGCTGCACTCTCGCAGTTGATCTTCGAGTCATCCACGTAGATCACCTCCTCGGGTGCCAGATCCGCACAGTCCAGTGCGATCTGATAGAACCTTGGATCGGGCTTCTTGACACCTTCTTTGCACGACTCGATGACGTAGTCGAAGTACTTCTCCATGTTCGGAATCCTGCGTCCGTTCCTCTTCTCGTCAACATGATAGGTATCCAGCATCAGAATCGTCTTGACTCCCTTCTCGCGCAGCTTCCGACAAGCTGTCAGAACTGCTTCCTCCTGAAAAGAGACATGTTGATTGAGGCCTGGAGAGGCAGGATAACTCACGTAGACTGCCTCGTTATCGTATTCTGTCGCGGAGAAAAACTTGAGGTTTTCTATCCTGGAGCCGAACTGAAACATGGGAGATTGAGTGGGAACTCTGGAAAAGAACTCACTTTTCTGTTGTATGCCGACACAAACAGTCTGTCAAAGTCCTTCGCTGTGTAGATTCCGGTGAGAAGGTCCTCTTGGAATCCTTTTGGGAGAATGGCTGAGAGCTCCTTGCTCACAAGTGTTGGGATCAACGAGTTGTCGAATAGCTCGTTGTCTTCCTCAATTTCTTAAAAAAAATGAAATGAACCTTGCTTCAGAATCTTCTACAATTACTCACTTCTGTAGACATGAACATTTCGGGACTGCATCCACATCACCTCTCCGTAGTCGAATATCACTGCCTTGATCGGGTTCTCGTCATGATTCAACGAGTCGGCGTCCGAAGAAGCTGACGATGGCGCCGTGCTAGTACTCATTCCTGAAAACGAGTGCGTGAAGTACGGAAATGAATGTATCGGCCGCGAACACAATTGATAAACAAAACGAAAACGAGTGGGGAATAGGGGCGCCAAGCGGCAATGTTTACCCATACACTAATACGAAAATTTGAAAGTCAATCGAGTAGTCACACGTTTTTGCTGTTCCAGACTACTCGTCATATGTCTGTTGGAGAAGAAACATTGAAACACACGGAAATAGATACTCGGATGGAACACTTTTCAAGGCATTCAAGCGAAACGTGGTTGAAAAGTGACACACGCGATGAAAGAACGGGTCGGGAGATCAATGAGAGCGCAGTTTTCATCAACCGGCCAGAATCAGAAAAACACGAGAGTTGTGGGTGGAAGGACAATTGGAAGGGAAAGGAATGGTCAGTTGGACTGGCAATGTTCTTTCTCGTTCAAGTGGCAGGGGGTGGCGGATGGGAAGGGAAGAAAGAGGTTCTTGAACTTTGAGCATTCGGCTAGACATGGCAAATGGTCGAATATGGAAAGAAGGATCTTGTGATAGAAGAAAGAGTTGTGGGAAGGTCATCCGGGCACGAAATGAAAACACAAAGTGTCTTCTCCGCGACATCCGCTGCTCTCTTTTTGCAGGAATGGGACAGGGACAGCTGTCAGGGAAGCGGGAACTTGTCACGTGAAAGGGAGAGCTTTTGAAATATGCATGGAAGCGGAGGACGGGTAATAAGTTGGATGGCTTTGAGAGATAGTTAGGACCAATTGTTGGCCGAAAACATTGTGATCTCTAGGTTTTCCGAGGGTGTTATTATTCCAAAAAGTGCCGTCATTCGGGCGTTTTTGGCATTTTGATTTATTGCAACCCGTGATCTAGTTTTGTTTCGATTCCAGAGGCATAGACTAAAGTTTACTGGGAAGGAGAGTTGTGGGATGGGAAGAAGTGAGTCAGTCTCTCAGAGATTCGACTAGTTAGGGCACTTCAAGAAATTCTCATTAGTAGAGTAAACGAAACGAATAGCGGACCCTTGACTCACTCGGCTCTCTCTCTAATTTCCCCGTTTTCGAGATGATTCGATTCACTGGGGAATCGGAATCCGAAACAAATTCGTGCACGAATGTTTTTTTTCCGAAGAGACAAAGGTCAGGATGGACGGCTGAGCTACCTGACACCTTCTGCGGGAATTCATAGAAGACGTGACTTTCCGGAATGAAACGAAAGAGCAGGAAGCGGGGAGAAGAAAGGACGAATCAATTGTTCTTTTTGGCGGGCGAGATGCGGGATGTTGGCTTGTGTTTGTACCTCTAGAGACCGGCCATAAAGAAGCAGTGACCTAGATAGGACGGAAGAATTCTGGAAAGAATCAGAGCTCGACGCAGGGATTACTACACGGCTCACAACCGGAAAGTGGTAGTCGGAAGCTGGAAAAGAAAAGAAAGGGAAAGGAATACGAAAGAAGTTTTGCTCGCTGTCTCAAGAGCAACATGTGATTAGTTGAAAAGGGTTGGGTTCTCGGCGGTTCGGAACAATGGAAAGGAGTGGAGTAGGTGCTAACCCCATCGTCTAGACGAGCACTTTACCCGCCGATGACACATTGTTTTGTTTTGAGAAAGCAGAGAACTTCTGGAACGAAATGATGATCCTCTGCGGGGGGCTGGAAAATAGGAAAAAGAAACAAAAACATGTGGGCACCAGTGAGCAAATAATTGGGTCCGGAGGAGGAGAAACGGAGCAACGATCATCTATGGGCAGTTATCAACGAGTTAATGGCAGACACATCAGTCATCGGAAGCTTCCGGTGCCAGAGATCGGAATCGAACCATCGAGAAGTCACTGGGGAGTTGGGCAACTTTTCAAAAAGAGGCTATAATTGCGTTGAGGAGAGACAATTCGAAAGACCAGCAGTTCAGTAAGAGTGTTGCAAAAAATACTTGAAAAAGGTCGTAAAGGCTTTCTGACGATGTTAAAGTTTTCCGTTTGGCATTTGAGAAACTATTAGTTTTTGAACTTTTCTGCAAAACTCGGAGACGTCATCCAGCTGCAAATGAAAAGACGTCATCCAGCTGCCAAGAACAAGCTCATTTGTAAAAAGGTTATGTTTGTAATGAATATCATGTTTTAGCTTAACTTGATAGCTGGATGCTGTTACTCTAGAGTTACTGCTTCTGAACTGACTCTGCGCCTGTAGCGAGATTGTACTCAACTGTAGGTGCGGTTAAAGATCGTTACGAACTACAGCCCAATCCTCCGAATCGTAAACTTTTGAATTCAGTATCTCCACCGAAAACAAGTCATTTTCGGATTAGAAGATTAGAAGTGCAACGTGATTTTTGCGAATGCAGTCATTCTGCAGATGGTCTGATCGGGCCTGTCTTGAATTAGAAAACTTATTTCGGGAACGGAAAAATACTTGAACATGTTCGAGACGTCATTGAGTGATCTCTCGACTAAAAGAAGAAGAAGATGTAGGAGAAAAGAGATTTTTCATTTTTTGCATGCCATCACGAATTCTGTCCTCCGGGATGACCAGAAAGCAACTTCTTCGTGAACATTCGAGCAAAATACTTGGGAGATGCGAAGATCAACGGATTCAGGGGGAGTAATCTAGTCAAAATAAAGAGTGTGTCATCTGGAACAGTCAGGGGGAAATTTGGAAATGAATCGGTACGTAAGCGGGTTGTAATCTAGTGGGGGATTATGGGAAAAGGTCTGGCGAGAGGGGGAAGGAACCCCCGGAGAACGATGAAAAAATTGGGAAGCGAATGGATGGACGTGCCTTGCCGTCTTCTCTTTTCTCGTCATCTTCTTCTTGAAAATGGAACCAAAGAAATGGAAGAAAAAGAAGAGAAAGGGCTCGTCTCCGGAAACACAATGAAGCGAGAGAGGGGCATTATTGCGGGGAAGGTGACACGGGGAGGAAACTTTTATTGCAGTCGAAGAATGATTGCGGAGGTGAAGAGAAAGCAAAGAACAGGCACTTCTGGAATTGTGCAAACTGATGGAATGTAGGGGACAGCTGTCTGGAAGTGAGCATTGGTCGGATTCTAGTGGGAGAAAAGAGCCATCGTGAAGACAAATTGGAAAAAAGAGGGATACGGTAGGAACGAGGAAGTCGGAGATCAAAGCAATGTCACAAGATTGCGACCAGAACCTGTAGCCAGTGCCTCCGCTTCCGGCAAAATGCTTCGAGACGATGATAAAGTGCTACAATGTCGCATGGTGGCTGATAGGAATGTGAGAGAAGTCAAATCATCTGAGCATTCAAATTTGATCACAAAATGATGAATGCATTTTGAGAAGAAGAGTTTCCCTGAAACTCTCGAATGTTTTCCAGTCACGAGAAATTTTTCTCGAAAACACGCTTTTGTACAGTCTCCTCGCCATTATCAGGTGATCTGAAACGTGTGAATTGTCGGCAGAACACATGTGTGAACACGGCTGAAAAGCCGAATAGGAAACGAAATTCAATGCCAACCCGAATGTTTGCATTGCGAATGTTTTTCTTTCTCATTGAGCCGGCCCCAAAACAACATTCGGCCCCAATCAGGAAGGGAAAATGAAAAACAGATTGTGCGGCGGCGACGTCGTGTCTGAAACGGGCCGGCCTGAAAACGGCAGCTCACGTGGGCGTCCCTCGGCCACAAATGTCACTCTAATCGAATCTAAGTGTGCAAAATTGAATCGCGTCACACGATTTCCGGTCTGCCGTGTCTTCGGATAATTCTCGATGGTTGCTTTTTCTGTCTCGCGATGACGTGGCACATCTCAGACCGTTACTCATCGGATCGGGAGTTTTGTGTTCTTCGGTCTTTCCAATGATGCAAAATCAGAAACCATGGAAACAGTTCCCACGTGACTCTTTTCGACTTCCCTATTCCTTATGTTGCCTAAAACAGATCACGCACATGATATCTCACACTGGTTTGCACGTCAGCAACACGGATTCTTCCCACGGGTCCGGAAATCAGAAACTGGGCAGAAAGTGAAGCGAAAGGACAGGAGACACTTGAATGTCAATTGAATCCCACCCACTCCGTGGTCCCCCAGGAGAAGGTATAAAACGGAAAACGTGGCACAGTTAGAAGACGGAAGAAGTTGAGATTATCTCTTGTTTTTATTTCAAAACCTCCGTCGTCTACTCGCGTCATCATGTGGACACCTCTGCTGAAAGCTGCCTTTCCCACGTTACGTTTGTCACCAGGGGAGTATATAAGGAGCACATTGCGCCAGTTCTGATCAGACAGATCTCGTCGTCTAATTAGCTGCCCAGCCTCTCTTATTTTCCATTTTCTTGTTATCGCAAAAATTGAAAAACAAAAGAGAACGAAGTGTTCTACAGGCTTCTTCCCACCGCAAAACTCGCTCAGAATGCTCGCCAACATGCGACTCACCGCTGATCCGACGGAGCTCAAGAACACTTTGGCTCCGTACTTTGCCGGATTCAACAAGACGACCGAATCGGCCGATGCCGAAGGATCCATGAAGTTCATGCATCCACAGGGAGTCATCGTCCAAAAGGACATCACATCGACTTTCGGAAAAGAAGGTAGGTTTACGACCGTCTTATCAACCGAAACGTGTCTCTAACTCTTATCATTTCAGCGCTTCTTGATCTCTTCAAGCGCTGGTACACTTTCACCGGACCTTACTACTTCAACGTAAGCATGCAACCATCTGAAGATGACTGAACACATGGACACTTTCGTTTTTCAGCGCTACGACGAGAAGTACAGCGGAGGCGGCGACTGGATCGTCGTCGAGGCAAAGATGGAGCTGATCAAGGTGGAGGGAAAGGAAGTGATTCTGCGCGGAGACGTGATGCACATTTGGAAGAAGGAGCAGGACAAGTGGTTCATGTTCTACGAGCTGTACAACGTTGATAACTGATTGACGACAAGAATACTCACATGACTCTCTTATCATCATTTGATCAGTATATTTACGTTTTTTGATCAATGGATTCTGATAGTAGTTCTGTCTGTCCGCCCACGTATCGAAAGAGCAAACTTGAATAAATCGTAGCATTGACAAAACCAATTGTATCATTTTATTCGAAAACGGTCCAAAATACCATGTTAAGTAGAATTTATCGGGTCATATTTTAGGGTTTTTCAGCACGGCGATCCGTAGATATTGTGCGGAATCATTATCTGGAATACGGCACTTGTTAGGTTCCAGACGGAAGAAACAAAACGAAACTGACTGAGAACTAGTTTATTTTGGGGGAAAGAATGGGGATTTGGCAACAAAAATGGTCATTCAACGGTCATGTTACGGTAGTCGGTAAGGATTACGGTCGGCGGTTTGGCACTTACTTTTGGTTGCGGGGGACGGTAGGCGTGGTAGACAAAGTCGGGTTCGTGCTCTTTCTGGCGCAAGTGTTGGATCTGGAAATGGAGTTGATATAGAGCATTCCGCATGTTTTACCTTTCGGAAGATAAAGAGGATAGAGACGCATCCGAAGAAGAAGATCATGAGGGTCAGAGTGATGAGCAGGATCGTCTCGTTGAACTGACTGCTGGCCGAGATGGGCTCTTCGGAAAGCGACGAAGTGTTCATATGGCTGTTGGTGATGAAGCTGACGGGGAGTTTGCAGCAGCCCTTCTCACAGCACCCGGAAGCCAGCGGGCATGAGATGGTCACGGTTAGATCGTCTCCGTTGTGGTTGGCGTCGTAGACACAGAGGTGCGCGGAGCCTGGAAGTCCTGAGAACTCAAGTTCAGATCGCAGAAACCATTAGTTTCTCCTCATTTTGTTGCTGAATCTGGTGAGCAAGAACACAAAACGTTCTGTTATTCTTCTCTCATTCTTCGAAACCAAAGTGTCACTGCACCAAGTTTTGGCTATTTTCAAAACAGCGCTCATCAGAGAACCAGACACGAACTCACCATCAACCGTCGACGACAGCAAGCGTTTGATGGTCAGCGATGCGACCATAAGCTTCGGAAATGAACGAGAAGATCAAGGAACGGAGGCGGCTAAAGGTGCGAAGAATGACCTGCAAGATATCCGAATCCTGGGTGTTTGTCGAGCGTTTTCACGATCTGTTCACTCGGCTACCCTCACATGTGTCATCCGATCGCACGAATTTATGTACATATAGAAACATTGGCGCTCATTTCGGACGACAGGGGCCCAAGTGGTAACTTGGGAAAGGACAAGCAGAAGAAGAAATGGGGCGAAAGGGAAACGAAGGGTGAATGGGGGAAATGGGAATGAAAAGTGAATACAGGGGAGCATGAATAGGGCAGTCGTATTAGGCAAGAAAGTGTTTGTACAGTGCTTTTGGAAGAAAATGGAAGCGGTCATGGAAGGGAATGGGCTGGATACTGTAGATCATCAGGGGAAAGTCTAAAGATTTATATCCGTTCGATCAAGCGGCTTGTCCCAACGAACAAACAATGTGTTCCTGTTGCTTCTCTCCAGCTTAATGGGTCATCCCTTTTGTTCCGGATATCACTAGTGTTCGATCAAATATTCACTTGGTCTCTCCTTTATCTTTTTCTTTTCTTGCAACTTTGATTTCCTTTGTTTTTCTAAAACATCTTCTCTGTTTTTGGAGCCGCAAAGCGAGTTTGTTAAACGGATTGAGCAGGAAAACAAATTCGTTTAACCCTTTCCCCACTTCCATTTTCACCCACTCGTTTTTTGAAAGTTCCGGCTTGCAAATAGTGATTGGTAATCGTGTTTCGATTAGAGCTACACATCCAAATACATGACATCATGGGAATTTGGAAGGGCTCATTGAGCAGAGTGGCCGAGAGTCAAAAGTGATGTTATGCGACCGAAAACAAGCATGATTTGGAAAACAGAGATCAGATTTATGAACGGCGAAGCAGAAGATTCAGGTCCTAACTTGTCTCGAAGTTGATAATTGCAACTTTGGTTTTTTGGAGAATAATTGTCTTTTTGCTACTGGCTCATACTTTGGACTCGCAATTTGGACTCGTCTTCACACATTTCAGTGATCCACAGAATCAGGAGACACTTTTCCTCTTATTGGTGTTCCTTATGGGTCATGACGGTCATCAACGCGGCAGAGTATATAAATAAATAGTCTCTGGGGTGGGCTGACTATCCCGGTTCACTTTGATATATGCACAAATAGAGACACCGGCATGCTCATCCACCCACTTCATCATTCAATCGATCGACCCATTTCATCAAATTTCGAAAGTTGATTCCTAAAAAGGACAAATTGCTCGAGTCAGGTCACCGTCTCGCCTCCTAAAGCCCAACAGTCAACAGGCCCGCTTTGTTTTTTCGAAAACACTAGTTTCACTGCCTTTTTTGAGGCGGAACAACACGGAACTTTCTTCTGACACGGGTGGTGGATTTGTTCTTTAGGGTTAAGTTTGTTGGTCAACAACTTGTCAATCGTGCTCATTCACTCATTCACACTGCTCATTCTCCTTTTTTGATTTCAAAGTGTCTCTCGGTTCCATAGCAATCTCCCAATCGTGTGTGAAATCACGTCTTCTTTCCCCAATTCTGTGTCTTGCTTCCTCGACTGAAATCGGAACCATTCGCCCGATCTGTTCCGTCTGGCGATCCTTCCGTCTCCAAAACAACACAGACCTATCCAAACAAGCGTCCCGTCGGCTTGTCTCTCCATGATCCCCTGACACCCCACCCCAGCCGGGAGCACAGAAAAAATGGAAACCGCCAGCCGGAATTTCGAAATTCACTTGACACTTTCCCATTTTTTGTTGAGAATTCCCGATTCAAATCGCTTTTTTACAATGGGGTCACAGGTTATTGGCGCCTGTTTTCAAGAGCACTCTGCGAGTAATCACGACTTGATACGTTCAATTGAACCGAATCGAGTGTCCGAAAGGCAGTATCTACTCTTCTGTGAACTGTGTCAATATACGCTCACACCAACTCGGGAAGAGCCCGAGGATACTCCTCGATTCGTCACTTTTCAACAAATATTTTTATGCGAGACCATGCTTATTTCCTTGTGACCTGCATAGCTATTCAATGGAATATCATCCTCATCTGTTCCATATTCGTTCCATTAGTAATTTTTGATAGCCTTAATGAGAGGAAGCTCTGTACTTGTTCAAAGCTTCCGTAACTTGAACTTTCATAACTTCTGCTTTTCAAATTTACAGCAATTTAGAATAAGTACTTCTCATAATCCTTTACTTTACTGAATGATTATCTTGTTCCGTTTTCGCATGACCAAGCTCCCGAACTTCCATGTTGATATGAAACGTTTCAATTCTCTCTCCTTTTTTCAGATTCCACACTAGATTCTGCTTCTTCTCCTCTTTCCAGGAATCTACACCGATCACAGGTAAGTCTTTCTTTTATCAAAAAAGTGTCTCTTCCACCTCTTTCCAAAAGTTAAACCGCCTCGATCTCTTCAAAGAAAACTACTTTTTGATCAGCGACTTGTTCTTCCTTCTCCAGGAGAACCAGTTCATGTAAGTGTTTGCTCATGGTGCATTTCGCACCGGCACACAGATTTCTGCGTCGTCGGAGTCATTTTGTCTTTAGACCCGCTAACTAACCCTCACTCGGAACACTCTGCTTTACTATGCGTTCAGTTAGCATAATCAGGAAAACCAAGTAAAGATCTTTTGAGTGTTAGCTTTTGAATCTTTTCAAGTTGCTAGAAAATCTTGTAATTCGATTACGATGTTTCTTTGCAATCTTTCGTTTGAACAGATATTTTGAATTCAATTCCTCTAGTTGAAAGGTCAGCAATTTGTTCAAAATTCTTCTTGAATCTGCATTTTTGCATTAACGCTATCTGCACATATTTAGCAGTCAAAAACTAGACAGTTGGGACACACATCAGACAATTTCGCAAGCAGTTCGACTGTTTCAAATTGAACAGTAACCGGAAACTGTGATCCCTTTTCCAAGTTCTCCATCCATCCGTGCCAGCATGACCTTTTTTCGCCGGGTCGCTCTCTTTTCCTGAAGAAAGCCATTCATTGTTTGGCATGGAGCAAACTTGCGGGAAGAAGCGAATTAGTCGGTCTGCCGGCTGCACCCCCGCATTTCTACAGTCTCTGCTCCGTTTCCCTCTCTGATTCACCGTCTCCTCCGCGTTTCCATGCCGTTCCATTGTTGAAGGCTCTCCCCTTTCCACTCGAGAGCAAGCAACTCGTCCGCGCGGTGAAGCTTTCCGCGCTGACTGACTGCACCTGCGGAATTCTCTTTTTGCTCTTCTTTTCTTTTCTTGTCACCATCTTCTTATCATTGATTTATTGATTAGGCCTCAAACGCATATTGTTAGTGAATAAGACTTGAAAAACAAAAACCGCCAGCTCACAGTCAGTACCAATAAGCAGCACACACCTTTATTGACTCGACGTTTTGACAACAAGTCAAACAGCAAAACGGCGAGATCGGGACCGATTTGATTCATCGATGAGGTGGAAGAGATACTTCATTTCCGTACTAATCCTCCATTTCCTCCCGCAACTTTGTTTCAGTTTCCTTCTCTTCCTTTCAAGATTTCTTCTCAACTATTCGGATCTCGAGGCAACCGGTGGGATGGTTTGCCGTCGAGCAATGGAGTTCAGAGCAATCCCACCCTCTTTGCGTATGAACCAATCTTTTCCATTTTCTTGCCGTTTCTCATTCTCACTTCTCATAGCATAACACTGTTTTGCAGTCAGAACGCGGCACTTGGTCCCGAACTCGTGATGTCATCCTCTTCATCCAGCAACGTGGCGCAGCTCCAACAAATGGGACAAGTGGCCGGAACGGGCCCTGACGAGGTCTTCCAGCACGGAACCATCGGCAAGTTCATCAGGATGGAGTTGGAAGGTGAGCATGCGCAAATGAGCACGGCAAACACATCGCATGTTCGTGCTCACCGCAGAGCAAACAACATAGTTGTGTCGTCGGGTGTTCGTGACGTGGCAGCAGAAAGTAACTTTCAGGTGGATTCTCGTCCTTCGTGAGATGCATTTACGAGGCGAAACGGACGAATAACAACACAGTCACCCTGGTCTGCGAACGGGATCAAGAGTGCTGCGAGCACGGATGCTGTCCGAAGGACCAGCATTGGATGGCCGGTGTCTACGTGCTTCTGGCTTTCGTTCTCCTGGTGTTTGTCGTCGGCACGTGTCTGATGATCTGCTGCTATCAGAGATCCAAGAACCGTCAGAGGAAGGAAGAGTTGGAGGCCGCCGAGTACAGAAATGCCGGATATGCTCCATCGCAGGTAGGGGACAATGACTTGACTGGAAAATGATAGGAACTGTTTTCAGGTCGGCGGAGGCGCCTACTCTTCATACGGAGGACCCACCTACTAGATCCTCGGCTCAAACTACTTCTTCATCAGATCCCTTTCATCTATTTATGACTGCCCACTCCGATATCTGTATATAATCCCCTTCTAAACTATTCTTCATCTAACTATATTCTATGTACCGTGCGCCTTTCCCTCTCCCATTTTCCTTTCCTTTCGCTCGCTTTTTCCAGAGAAACTTTCATAATTTGTTTGTCTCTTTTTGCTCAAATGACGTGAACGTCGATTCTCGATTGTCGACTTCTGAATCAGCCCTCCCCGCATACTTTTTTTGGTCGTCGAATGAATCGTTTCTGTTTTACGAGTCTCGATGCCAGTCGTTTAATCCCAAAATTGTGTTGTCGTGGCCAAGTTGACCTTGTTGAGACTTTTTCTGTGACTCTGTCAGAAAGAGGCTTATTCATATATGTTTTCGTTGTCATCGAGAAGCTTCTAACCTTTGGACAACTTGAATTCTTGTACTACAAAGTAGTCGTTGTGTTGCATTCTTCCAAGTTTCAATTTCCATTTTCCAACGAATTCCAGTTTCGAACAGTTTCTCGTTAATTAGCAAAATCACTCAAATTTCAGTTTAGGGGTCACTGAAACTGATATAAAAGCCACGTGGCATCGAACACACCACTCCGATTCCCGTCCGATTACGGTTGCGTAATCCGATCTCTCCGCTGTCGTTCTCCGTTGTTCCTGTTCCTCATTTGCCAAGTTTGCAGATGGAAATTCAACTGATTCTGTGCCTATTTCTGATTTCCCTAGCGACTTCTGCAGTCATTCAACCAAGGATAGAAGCCTCGAGTACCGCCGCTCCATGGAGTTCTCAGTCTGACTCTTCTGGAGAAAGAGTCAGAAGACAGTATCCGTATGGACTAGGCAACTATGGAATGTACGGAGGATACGGCGGTTACGGTGGATACGGTAACTACGGAGGTTACGGTGGATATCCGGTGAGTTAGAATTGCTTTCTCCTCTTTGTTATTGCCATCTTTCAGTACAACAACTACGCCGGTTACACCGGCTACCAGTACCCATACTCAAATGGAATCTTCCCTTTGCAAGGCGGATACTACCCTGGAAGTATCGTTGGATCGGGGTCGATTTGGGCATCCGGAGGAGGACTTGTCGGAAATATGTTGTCGTTTTTAATTGGGTGATTCCGTTTGGCATTGTGACTAACGACGATCCGGTTGGTGACAACATTCGAGAGTCGACGGGTTTCTCAAATTTTATGCGCAAGCTCTCAAAGTTGGTCAAATTCTGGATCGTCATTAGTCTATTCACGGATTTTCCCCAAAACCTTGTAGTTCTGTGTTCTGTTCGTTGTACTTTTCCCAAATAAACGTTGCAACCTGCTCCCTCCCTCACCCGTCAATCAATTCCTTCCAATTGTTTTCCCTTTTCTTTTCCCACTTCTCAATTTCTAATTTCCCTCCGTTTTCTCATAAAATGTCTCTTGCACCATCACCTTTTTTCTTCTCGAAAAGTGCCTCGCTAATGAAAAATTCCGAAGAAAAAACGGGAGAACGAAAAGATGAATACGTATTTCATCATGTGATTTGATGGATTTCGTCACGCCGTTTCGGCTGCAGAATCGGTCATAAAACCACAAAAAAGGTTCGGATTCGAAGCAGAAGCGGAAATTATGCGATCCATCTTCTGCTTCCAGAACATTAATCTTGAAGTCCGAAGTCAAGATTTGATCTGAATTATGATCTCATCTCATGAAGATTAGATAAGAAGGGCTTCTTCGAATCAGATTTTCGACGAATTTATGTCAGATCTCACTGATTGTGATTTGGTGTCAGCTCAAATTCGCTGTTTTTTATATAAAATGTAGAGTTCCGAGTAGCTGACCTATTTTACAACTTGTTCTCTTGTCGGTCACCTGAGCTTCTGCTCCCACGAGAGTCCGTGACGTTGCTCCCAGACATCCCCCGTGTTCCCACGCAGTTCCAGTCGACTCCTGTTGTCCCAAAGTGTCACTTCCCGTGCTCCATTGCTGTGCCCTGCAGGCATTTGCCCTTCCGTGCCTCCTCCTCCTCCTTCCATTCTCCGTCCAACATTACATTCCATTTCATTTCTCATCAAGCTCCTTCTTCTTCTTCCATCGGAAATTAAACCCGCTTCCATCGTTTCCAGCTACCGTAATCCTTCCGTCCTCCATCTGTCACTTCGTGTTGCATCTTAACCCACATCTTCTGCTCACTCGTACCTATCCATCATTCGGAAAGGGATTTGTTTCTTCTTGTTTCGCTTCGTTTTGCCTTCCTCTCCCGAAGATTGAGCCAATCTGTTCTCAGGCAAAACATCACCTCGCCCCTCCTCCCTTTCTCCCCTGAATACCGATTTGATTAGGAGTCTCTTCGTCTTCTTCCCAGCCGCCTTCTCATCCACATCGCAATGTAATTTGTCTGAAATGCTTGCTGGAAAAAGGAAAAGTCTCTCCGAACTCGTTCCTTCTTTCCGCTTCCTTCCCTTCCAAAAACAACCAGATTAATTCCCGAATTCAGTTGCGATCCTTGTTTTTCCGAGACTGAGACCCAACTGGTTGAAGCGAGAAACTTGTCTGCCACGTCATTCCTCTTCTGAACTTTCCCCGAAAACACGAAATATTGGGAAGGATGAGTGTGCGTATGTGTGTGTTTACCGAATGAAATCCCAGAAAATGATCATCAGATGTCTCACCACGCGGAGGATTATGAATTCCCCCCTCCGATAGTAAGACGTCCCACATCGAAGATCTTTGCCAAATGAGCTTGTTCTTTTGTATTCCGAAAACAGCCGCCGTGCTGAATTCAGAATTTCCATTCTGCTGGAAATGAACTCGGACACGTTCCCAGTCTTGTTGACTCTTTCCTCTGATCTTTTCCTTCTTCTTTTGACTGTCCATCTCATCCATTATTATTATTTTGTCTACACCGGTTCGGAATACCAAGCACAACAGAATCTAATTATCTCCTCGTCAAAAAGAGTCTTCTTCTGTTCCGTTCCACCACCTTGGCGACCGTCTGCGTCTCCGGCCAGCTTCTCCCTCTCTCCCTCATTGTCTGCTCCCCTCCGATTAGCATTTTTAGTCTCATTACAATTCAGTCAATCGTTTCGTCGTTTCGGTGGTCCGGAGACCCAGAGAAATCCTCGTTTTTTGACATGGACACATGCACGCGAATGCGCTTTTTCCCGTCGCGCCCAGTGACTTCCACCCACTTTCGTATTCATCCCCACTCTTTGATTTTCCGATTCTGAATCTCATTCCCCTTCTGATCCACTTCCGGGAATGGACACATCTTCCTGGTAACTTTCTAGTCTTGAATCCCTGTTCGCGTGCTCTTTCGCCGTTTCGAAATGAGCCCACTTCATGCATTTTAAGGTTTATGTACTGGAGAGAAACGCTGCAAAATACGTGTTCAGTGTCTTAGTTTCTCGGGTCTAGAAAACACTAAAGATTCAAGAATTCGAGAATTCCCCTTGAAGAGTTCCCACGAAAAAGAAGGAAGTCTCATAGCTCTTCACGGGATTTCGTGTCTCTCCGTTCTCTTCGTATCATTATTCTTTTGATAATGAGAAAAACAACGGCGATGGGAATAACACTGTGATTCATGTTTTCTGATTACTGACGTACCGTAATGATCATGATCACTGACCAACTGCATCTGACAGCCCGATCTCTGAAACATTCCCCCACTCGGCTCCTGGGCACTGCTCCGTTCCAGTCATTTGTGCATTGCCTTCAATTTCTTCCAGAAAACATTACTACCCACCTCATTGACGGCTATAAATATGTACACTCCACTTCCCCTCCCGTTTCTCCCCATCTTCTTCTCCTCCTTCTTCTCTTTTTTTCCACCTTTTCCTCATTCCCACAGCACCTTATTAGCCTGATTTGCAGTGTGTGTACATGACTTTCCCGCCATTCGAAATGTCACATTCATTCATCCGATACATACGGATACTCCCACTTGCTGAGGCTGTTTCTCTTCTAAATTCGGACTGAATCTCTGTAAAAAACGAGCGGCAAGCCGCCTGAAAGTTCAAGCGCGTGCTAATCCGGTTTGACGGGTGACGAGGAGGCGGCTTTACTAATTTAGTTGAGAGGATGAATCCTCAAATTCGAGTAGTCTTGAATCGAACATCACTGGGCTTTCCGCAGGGTCAGAATAGATTTCCTGTTTGTTAAGAGATCAACGAAGATTTGATAGACAGCTTCTAAACGATCAGAGGTTAGACTTGACAGCTCCAACTCATGATTCTACAAGGCCTAGTTCAAAGCATCACTGACTTTTTCTGTCAGAACAGTTTCTGCTGCCATGGACTGATTTCTTGACCAAAAGGGTGGGAGGATAATTTCTGCACTTGTTCGCCACTTTTTGGGAAGGCGTGGGCGCCATTCACGTCCTCACTTCCACCATTGTTTTACATTTCCTCACAAGGGAAGGTTGTAGGGGCCTAAACTTGGAAAATTCTGAAAAAAAATCTCAAAAATCCGATAAATCGTCCTGAGGACGCCACATTTTTTATTCCTCACACTCGCCACTTTTGACCCAGTTATGATGGCTGAAAGTGCTTTTCAGTACTAAAAATTAGTACTGATTTCACGCGAAAAACGAGAAAATGGAAAAATATGAGTTTCGCGTGAAATTAGCACTGCTTTTTTAGTACTGAAAAGCACTTTCAGCCATCATAACTGGGTCAAAAGTGGCGAGTGTGAGGAATAAAAAATGTGGCGTCCTCAGGACGATTTATCGGATTTCTGAGATTTTTTTCAGAATTTTCCAAGTTTAGGCTCCTACAACCTTCCCTTGTCAAATAGAGCAACACCTTCCCAATGGATTCATCGTAGGCGGCTCCGACCTAGTTGTCTGACCATCGGATCGGTTACATTTCTCGTTGCACTCTTGATCCTTCCGAAGCCACCCAATCAGATATCCTGTGTAGTCCGGCTTCTTCGTCGCTCCCAAGTACGTACACATTTCCCCAGACTTCCTGTTTTCTCTCCTGGATTTCGTGTGTGTCCTTTGGAAAAGTCTTCGATTGGCACACATTCGTATCCTGAAAATATGTCCCCGAAGAACAAATTGAACGGCCTCTCCAGAAACCGATTCTCTCTTGTCGGCGGAGTAGGGACCACTCATAAATTGCGGCGGCGGGGCCGAATTCCTCCATTCGTACGCCGCCGCTTCCAGCCCAAAAACCTCCAGAGACCGAATTAATTGTGGCCCATGCTGGTGTTGTGTTTGTCTCCGTGCACTCTGCCCATCATCACTGCTCTTTCTGTTATTGACAGTTGCTGCCCAATTACAGAAAGTCCCCTTTCTCCTTCTTGTTGTGTCCCGACACATGTACATATTAGTTTACGTTTACCCATCTCCCGGCACGCCTTCTCTTCTCAATTTTCGCCACAAGCTGTCTTTCGGCGAAAAATATATAAACATATTTACAGAAGTGAGAAAAACGGAAAGAAAGAGGCGAGACTCGCGAATTTCTGCTCGTTTCGTCCTGTCCAAGGCTGCTGAAACTCGATGTGAACCAGTGCTCCGAGTGGACCATAAACAGTTTTGAAAGTTCCGAAGGACATTCGTGGTTACAGTTCAAGTGAGTCCCAAGAGACGTACAGGTCACAGAAGCCTGTTTGGTAAAACTGCTCGGTGTTGACATCCAGCTGAGTAAGCAGCAGTTAGTCACAGTTCTGCAGACAGCGAACCTTACCGTTTCCCCCATTCATTTCCTTTCTCACAACACAACTGATTCATCTGATTCTGATTCACCCGTTCCTCGTTAGTGTCTGTTCACTGACGACACACTCATTCAGACATACGAGTCCAAGTTCTCCTTGAGACCAAGACCCAGTCTTCCATGATAATTTCTTGATTCTCGAAACTTCTCGAAACCTCCGTTTCCCAGAAGATCCTTGTTGTCGTCTGGAACTTCTCCAGGTTCCCAAGCACCATAATTCCATAACGTCTTGAGTCTTGTTCTGAAATAACAAATCTGGAAATAATCTGTAGGACGTGCTCGTTTTAGAAAAGAGAACGCACTATAAATACTCAGAATCTCTGCGAAATCCACACGGAAGTGGTAAATAAATGATCACATCAACTTCTCTGACTCCTTCTAATCCCCCTTTTTCTTTCCAGCAGATGCTATCAGCAGCGATTGTGGAGCACGCGGCTCTCGGCTTCGCGTTCGCCGTCCTCTCGCTCTTCGTGCTCGCGTTCGCAGTCATCGCCGTCGTCCTGCTCACCATTTCCCACTCATGTTGGTATAAATGTGGTTGGTTGTTTTCTCGATATATTCAGTTCGTACCTAGTCTCTAGCCGGTTTGTTCGATTGGGATGACTGTGAAGTGACTCACTGACTAACCTGTAACCGTGCTCACCGCTACTAACCCCAACGGCTCAATACGTTGACCGTGTTCAGTTTCAGATGCCGAAGGCGATCCGTTGATGGAGGATTACAACACGCTCTTCACTGACGCCAATCTGGAGACGGGCGAACCAATCGATACCGTAGTCGGATTCACTCCGAAGCACGCCGACATTGTGTGATCTCATCTGATCTTTGTAATATTGTTCCTAATAAACGACTGTGTTTGCTTATAAGATGTTCTATTGAATCTTTGATCGGAACAGTCAGAAGACGTGGTTCTAAAGGTGCCTTGCGTCACGTAGATAGACTTATTCAGAAGATATAACTAAATAATTTCCGGTGTAAAGAACACAGGAGTTTGTGATCAAAAACATAATTCATATAGTCAGTCGTACATTACTCTTACTTATTGCCACACTCAATGAACCAAATACTCAAATACGGTTCCATTTCGGGAATCCCTTTGTACAACTGCAGGTTTGTCAGAAACTAGGTAACTTGTTCCAGGGTACATTATTTCAGTGCTCAAAGTTCAGACGAATGGTCTCGATTAACAGGTGTCCGGCACCCGTTCATTGGCTCTTTTGATATTCTCTACGGTCTAGTGATCAATGTGAGATATTATCAGTTGAAAAAAAAATATCTGGTTGGTCATTCAGATCCTCTACGTTCCAATCCTCGCGTTCATGCTTCTTCGGGACAACTTTCGAATGTCTTACTTCAAAATAATGGTGTTCCTGGGCGTAGTGGACATGTTGTCCATCACGGTCAACTCCGTCATCACCGGCATCCTCTCCATTCAAGGCGCCGTCTACTGCACTTACCCGAACTTCACCTACATCACCGGAATGATCATCCTCGGCCTCTGGTGCTGTTCGTGCTTCTTGTCCCTTCTGTTAGTTGTCAACAGACTACTAGACATTACAAAACCGGAAGTGGCCAAATTCTTATTCGAAGGGTAACCAGAATATCCGAATCATCGGACAGATCCGTTCTCAGAAACCGCACATTTGTCGTGCTCTCGCTTCCTGTCCTCTACGGAACCTTCTTCATTTTGTTTACCACGCCAGTCGGATTCTCCTCCAAGTATGTCACGTGGCTCTTTGATCCCCTAATTTTCGAAGGAATGTCTCACGAGGTACGGTACCCAGACGTCAGACTGGACTTATTAGTGTCTTTAGTACACCAACATTCCCCACGGAGTCAATAACGTGATGATGGTTGCCATCACGTGTGTTTTGTATGTTGCACTGTATTACACTCTTGGTGATAAACTCAAAGCCATCGGATGGGACGGCAACCAGAGTCAGAACTTTGTGAGTGAACAAAGGACAAACGGGGAATTGTAAGCAAAGGGTTCAGAGTATCCAAATCCTGGTGCAGTCTGCAATGATCTGCAGTATCAACATGGTCGCCTCCATCGCTTTCGTCGTCATGAACTTTATTCCTTTTCCCATTTGGCTCGTCATAATTGCTCACAAAGCCTGGCAATTCATCCATGGAGCTCCAGTCATCATTTATCTCAGTTTGAATAAGACTATCCGGAAGGGATTCTTCGAGAGAATGGGCTTTGAGGCAGAGAGTCAAGTAGGCAACAGCAGTGTGATCACTTGATCATGGTATCTACAGTTCCGTTTTCGAAAACTGTGTACCAATAAACTGTTGCCAATGTTGTCTATCGCATAACTTCTTTGATCGTTTGATCAGGAAACACATTCACAAGTCATTTTCATTTCTGTTATCATCTTGTTCAAACTATACTGTCATTTCGAAACACACTCACTCCATTGTGAAATCATTCTTCTAACATGTCCGTGTCTCAAACTGTTCTCATGGATCTGCCGGACGACATTCTCCTTCTGATTCTCGCAGGAACAGACACATTGTCCAAGTCAGCATTTCACGTCTTCCTGTGTGTTATACTTGATTATATTCCAGATTGTCCCTTCGCCAGTGTTGCAAACAGTTCCGACAACTAGTCGACAGTTCCGTCATCCGTTTCGAACTGCTCACAACTCGGTTGAAAACAGACGGAGAAGTACAACTGAAACTGTCTCTTTCACCAGAGGAGAGTGTTTCCGTTGAGTTTAGACCTCACACCTCTGGCTTTTTCGTCGTCAACTACTCGGAGGACTGGGAAAAAATCGTGGAAAACAAAGACCATATAGCTGGAGCTGTAAAACATCTTCTGAAAGTTCTCAGAAACCCGAAGTTTCTTGTCGAACGCTTGGTTGTAGACTTCCGGAGTGGAAGCTTCTTACGGCCTAACACAATTGATCAATTCAATGATAAGCAGAAGAAACTTATAGAACAGATTCGAGAAGGGCTGAGAAGATTTAACCATAAGATTTCTGCTGGACAGTTCCAGATCTACTTCTGGGGAGGCAATCAGAATGATATTCTTTCTATTCTTCCTTTTTTGAAACCGAGAACTCTCGAATCAATTTTCATTCATAACGTTCGATATCGATCAGCAGAATTAGATTATAACATTCATCTGGACGAAGTGGCAGAGTTGGAACAATGGAAACATGCGAAAGAGCTGCATCTGATGAATTATAATTTGGTTCTTCCACTGGATAAATGGTCACATTTTCATGAATCTAGAGTGAGAGTTGAGTGTTTATCACTGGATGACGTAAAAACAATGGTTGAAGTGAGTGAGAATTGTGTACGAAATTTGAAAATGTGTCATTCTTTCAGAACTTTTTGAGGAATTGGAACTGGCAGAAATGTTCCATACAGTGTTCAGGCTTCGACTACCAAGCAATTCGCGACTACACTGCTCAATTTGACAAAGAACAAGAACGAAGAACATTGCAATTTCCGAACTCTGTGAACTATTTAAAAATTGTAGTGTCTCCCGTTCAACTACTTTTTTATAAATCTGATTCCTCGTGCTCTTTTTTCTCTCCTCCTTACACATGTTCTCTATGCAACTACAGCAAAAGACGCCTCGCTCCCATCGCCACAAGCAGCACTTCTCCGCGTGTCTCCGTCTCTCCTTTTTCATATCTTCTCCAAGGAGAAACGGACGCCGCAGACGTTTGCGTTCTCTCTGTTCGCACTTTCTTTTCGTTTCACTTCCATTCAGCCACACTGCTTTCAGATTATAAGTTGACTCCGGAACATTCCGTTCTTCTTCCCCGAACATGTCTCTCAGCAAGCCAACCCTTTTTTCCGACATTCCACCGGAAATTCGGCAGCTCATCACGAAGAAAGCTGGCACAAAGACAAAGTGAGAGCACTTCCGTGTTCCTCCAACAACCTTTTTCATTTTTTAGACTTTCTCTCCGGCAATGCTCCAAACAGTTTCGAGACTTTGTAGACGAAACCGTCATGCACTATAAGGAATTCCGCGTGGTTTGTCTCACCTCTTCCCGTTTCGACATCACCCTGACGTCTTATGCTACACCAAACGCTCGTTACTCGTCTCTAGACGTTTATGAATGGAAAAACGTGCTTGTCGACAAAGCGCTTCAAATTTGGAACAAAGTGTTTAGCACTCCTAAACTTAAGATCGACCACCTCATCTTGGGTTTTGGTTTTCCAAAAACGTGGAAAGGGTCAATACCGAGTCCCCTGGACCCCATACGATTTGATAATCTTTTCGAACGTCAGAAGATTCTGGACGTCTTTGGCCAAGCTCGGAGCAATCTTCCAGAGAAAATATTGGTCGCTGACTTCCAAATCAGAATGCGTGACAGATTCGACGATATCGCATTCTTTCTGAAACATTTGAGACCAGGAACACTCAAGAGAATCGCAATAGAAAATGATCCTATTCAGTCAGGGGTTAACAATCCGATTGATATCACTCAAATCTCCGAGTTGGAACAATGGAAAGAAGCAAAGTATCTCCAACTCGATCATTTCGTAGCGGGTCATCCGCTTCAGCAGTACACGCACTTCCAAAGTGTAGCTCTCAACATTGATTACTTGTCCGTACCTGACGTGAACATGCTACTATCGGCAAGTTTCCTGGGAGCTTTTGAAAGAAATTGAAACGTTTTGCAGGTCTACAGACAAAAACCGATATGGTACAGAATCGAGTTCTTTTGCAAAAAAGAAAACATGACTTCCATCGACGCTTTCTTGGCTCGTCTTCCAATCGTCAAAAGCATTCCTATGGATATCGAGGAAATCGCAGACACTCGAAAAGTTCGAATGCTCGGATCGAATCAGTTCGTTATCATAAAGAAGTACTTTGGATCGTTTGCACTGTTTCGAAGCAACTGATCCATATTTATTTTCGCAATGAAAGTCAATTAGACTTTCATCTATCAAATTGGTGGAGTTTCGTGCAATAAAGTTGTCAAAGGTCCAGTTGTGTTCAATATATTCAAATCGGTCTTGGACCTTTTGATACTTGCTGTACTTGCCGCCTAGAAACACCTTGCGAGCTTCTAAACTAGTCGTGTCCAGTGCGCTTCACATGTTTCCCTTGCCGCCTCCTTCGTCTCCTCTTTCCATCCAACTTCGATTTTCAATAACTGGCAGCTAGTGCAGCGGGAGGTCTCTTCGAGGCCAACACACTTCGTCTTCGCTTTCGTTGCGTCTTCCATTTCCACATCGATCTTTTACTCTTTTCGACATAAGTGGATGGATACAAGAACTATACTGTATTTGGTCGGTAGGTTCAAAAAATGACGGTTTTTAGCCTCAAAGAGCTTCATTTTGGTAAAAAGAACTCGAGGTTCGAAACGTCTCCTCAGATTCAGTGGTTTCACCGTAAACAGATTTCTTCTTTTTGCTCTTCTGCTCCATTTTTCCAAAAGTATAGTCATTGGAAACTCTTTGCTAAGACCTTCTTGCGCTCCTTTTCGACCCATTTCTCTCTTTGTATTATCCCCTTCGCTTCCCATTCCACTCCCTCCAATTGTCTGTTTTCACTACACACATACAGCTGAGTGCGTTTCGTCTCACGCAGACTTTTGAATTCAAAATTCGCTTGCCCCGTAGAATGTGTCTAGACTTTTCAACGTCTTCTAATGGGTACGCCACGTTGTGATAACTGCAGAAGCCAGTATTGACGGCGAGAAGCTGGCATCGATTCGTAACTAAGTAACTAATCCCCGAACCAATTTCAATTTCCGATGTCGTGTCAAGACCCCCAACCCCCAACCCATTCATCATTTCTCAGTTCCAAATTCACACAAATTCAATTTGTTTCCCTTGCCTTCTTGACGTCTTCTTCTTCTCGATTCGATCAGGAAATTTGGTAGGACTGAACTGAAACAAGTTTCATGACAATAAAAAACAAAAAGTAGAGGATGCGAAGAAGAAGAAAACAAACAACAACGGGCGGCGGCGGAGGCAAAAAATGGCCGACGTGCTCCTCGCCGTTTCATTTCGTCCAACTTTTCCTCTTTCTTCTCGCCAACAAACATCTCTGCGTGACGCAGATGATCCACTCTTTCGCCGGTTCAACCAATAACAATTATTACCTCCTCCCCCGGCTTCCGAACCTTTGTTTGATCTCTCGCATATCCGAGGTCATCTCTTTGTGCTGCAATCTTCCACGTCACAAGACCAAAGAGCCCATTGTTCGGCCGGCTCACCGTAGAGCTCATTTGCATATACTTCAGACTCCAGAAGCCAGCCGACTCCAGATGAATTGCGGTCCTAATTGAACTGCGGCAGCAATACGGCAAAAGACATTAGCCACTTTCGTTGCACATATTTGAAAAGTATATATTTCGTCGCTTCCTCTCTTGGAGCCCCTTCTCGTATTTATGCATTGTGAGAGAGTATATGTGTGCATTCGGCGTCAGTGTGTATATATTCTTTCCCTTTACCGCCACGACCCACAACAATCATTTTCCAGTCCTTCGCCTGGCTAAAAATAAAACAATCACTAGAGGAATTGGGTGCTCAAACGCGAAAAACCAAAACTAAAACTAGGTCTGGAAAACAAGTGAAGAAGCGGCAGAGAGGCCCCCCGTGTTTATGATGAAGAGGCTCTTTGATCTTCCGATTTCTCTCGCCTCTCCCCGCATCTGCTCGCCGCCTTCTTCACACCATCCGAAAGATGCGCGAGGAATCGACAATGAGGTCTAGTTCCTTCTCTCTCCGCGGCGCCCTTCTACGCATTCCTGATTGGGTTTTCGAGGCTTGTTGAGCCAATCTATCTGCTCCATCAATCTTGCCTCGTTATTTATATCTTGCGGAAAGGCAGAAGAAGACGAATCGGAAGCACAAGACGAATTGCCAGCCAGCACAGCCAGCGATAATTCAGAATTTTGTGCATGGAAACTCGAAATCTCTGGAGACTCGCTGGCGCCTCTCCCTTCCCTTTCCACGTCATCTGCGCCTAGTACTGCCTGCTGCAGCTGCCTGCCTGCGCAAATCTACCCGAAATGCAATATTTACTTGTTTTTGTTGACTCGCACAGGCCTCACGTTCTGTCATTTCACCTCTGCGCTGATTTTTAGTTCTCCTCCCATATAGAAACGAGGTCTGCAGAGAATTCAGCTACTCGTTTTACGACTTCAAGAGGCTCAACACGGGCTTTTGCAGCGTACCGGCGTGGGAAGTTATTTTCGAGTAGATGTTCGAAAATGGCTATAAGCGTTTGAACAACAAGCAGGTTCCAAAGGGTTTGCGTGTCCGAATATAAAAGAGTTTATAGATGTACTGCCCCGGCAGACTAAAGTTGAGTCCGTTAAGCTCGTCTGCTCTCCACAATAAACTTCTCATCCATATCCATTCCCAGCAGAGCACACTTGCTCCTTTGGCCTCTAGGTCAATCGAGCGAGGTGGTCTGTGAACATTTTGAAATCGAAACTGACTACACGCATGCATTTATTTACCTGCCGCCCATAGAGGTACAAGCTCTGTCATATCACATTTCCATTCTCCTCTTCGCATTGCTCCGAGGAAGAACCAGCTCTCAACTCGCCGGCGATCAAAAAAGTGCTAACCTTATGCTGTTTGCCCCGTCGTCAAATAATTCTGAACCGCGCGCGTGTGCATATGTTTGCCCATCGTTCTTCTTCTTCTTCTTCTCACTTACTCTTCCAAATCATCAAAACTTGTCAAAGAAAAAGAGAACAAGTCGTGTTTCGAAGCAGCAGCACCCCAGAAGAAAAAGTAACATTTGTTGTTTTCACTTCGAGAAGAAACGACAGAAGAAGAAGAAGAAGACGCCTGGCACGCCTCAATGCCTCCTTTTCCCCTTCTTTCCCTCCCATATGCGTTGTTCTTTGTGCGGGGAGGGAGTATCGATCAGCTGATCGACTCACTCCGATTCCCCCAAGAGTCGTTAAACTTTTTCGGGTTTCAACACCGAACCCCCGAACCTGTTGGGTCGGTGTGCGTTACTGTACGACGACGGCAGAACTGACCAGTTCTCTTTACATCGGGAGGAACCTGTGTTTGTTCCCCTCTCCTTATCAAAAGTGTTACTGTAGTTGATGTGTCCTCAGCGGTTGGCTCACCTAGAGAATCCAGGAACTGGGTCAGTCGCAACGCCAATTTTCAAAGCTTTCCACATACAAATCGACAAATCAATGACGCGTAACCACCATATTTTATACATGTAGACCTCTTCCTCTGCTACACCGACATCTGCCACTATAATTGGTGACCGACCGACGGCGTCGTCGTCGTAGTCACACACTGCGCTCACTCGACCACCCATGGCAGATGGGTGTGCTATAGTGCCTCCCACCCCACCAACACCCGGCAGCATCATCGTTAATCTGGGTCTCGTGTTCCCTCCCCACAACACACATGTCCTCTTCTTCTCCCGAAGGTGCCTTGATGATGCAAGGAAGGCGAAGAAAAAAGCCTGCCTCTCCCCGTCCGCATGATCACATGACGATGACCCTGCTGCTGCTGTAGCTGCCCCGTTGCTTCCTCCATTTCCCTCTTGCTCTCATTTCTCTCTTCCCTAGCATGTACTCGAAAATAGACAGAGATAGAGTCCTAGACAGTTTGTCGCGTTTCCTCCTTTCGTTTCGTCGCCGTTCAACCCTCGGTGGCTTGCGTGCGTGTCTGTGTGCCGCCCGTCTTTTCCGCTCTTTTCCTCCTCTTCCATATTTCGTTCGCACTACCGCCGCATCATCTTCATCTCCGTCAAAATATTCCTTCAAAATGTTCGGTTTTCAGGCTCAGCGCAGTCTCCCTCTTCCTCCTCTCCTGAAACCTGCTTTCATGTCCGTCCAAGACAAGAATGTCGGATTTGAGCTCAAGTAAGTCGTGGATTCGTCCAGTCATTCGTCTCCCCTCGCCGCCATAAATTCTCTGGGAAACACATGTGAGGGAGAGTGTTGCGGCGCTAAATCGGTCACGAGTGACCACTTTCCGAGGCTTGAAAATTGTGTTGCGGTTCTCATTTCCATCAAGTAAACACTCGATTCCAGCAGAGATTCTCGACAAAATATGATTGATAACGGACTGATAGACAGGTGTCGCAGACACAGTGTTCTTTTCTGGTCTCGCAACGAAAGACAATCCACTTTCATTGACACACTTGGTTTCTGATAAGAAAGAAGAAATGAGAGTTGTTCGAACAGTACTCTTCTCCTTTTCTTATCTCTTATGAAATAGGAGCATGTACTGTGGTCGATGTGCGGGGACGAAGAGTTCAGGTTGTGCGCTACAAGTCAAGGAGGAAGTTCGGAGAGAACAACTAGAGATCGGGTACAGTAACCCTGGAGGACCATACACATTTAACCAGTGTAATTCAATTGGTCACACTTCTCCGAACCTCTTCCGGGAGGCGGATGTTTCAGTGATCAACACAGTTTGTCACTGTGTTTGTATCCCTTTCTCCCACGGAAATTGTGTGTACAAAACACGGAAACGCAGGGTGGCGGAGTGATCAGGCACGAGTTCTTTGCCTCCTCGTGATGATGTCATCCTGATCGCGGTGCCAAAGAATTGGGCGGTCTTGTCGCCAAACGCCGCGTCACGTGGCACCAAAACATGTCGTGTATAAATAGAGCCGAGCGACAAAGTCACGGTGACTCCATTCACACAAGACTTTTCCCTCTGACTGACTAAACATGATCTGTAATAATGTTCCCCTTTATTTGGCAATGCCCATGATGCCATCGACTAGTAGGCAGTTTAGGTGAGAAAAGAACTTGCTAGAGAGAAGCGCATCCCCCAGTGACTCATTTCCGTTTTCCTTCTTAATTCTTGTTTTTTTCAGCGAAACGGATTTCCCGGAATTGAGTGGCAAACTGACGGGCAGGAAGGAGAAGGGCAGACGTAGCGCGGTGGCCGATCGCCACGCACGCCAGGCCGCCAAGGCTGGCGCCTACCTCGTCAAGACCATCGACGATCCGAACCACGTGCTCGGAAAGAAGCGCAAGGAGCGCGTCGCTTCGGAGAGCCATGACGGCATCTCCGCCAACGTCGTCTACTCGATGAACAAGAACAAGCGTTGGGAGGCGATGGAAGACGGCTCCTGGGAGACGAACACCGGCAAGGGAGCTCTCGCCGTGCAGCTCGTCGAGCGTGTCCTGACCGCCAAGGGTACGTGACTGGGGTACTGTAGCGGACAGAACACCAGAAGTTTGATCTGTGTTGTCGATATCACACCAGGCGTCACATGTCGCACTTTTTCCATTATGCTTTTTCTGGTGGCGACAAACGAGAGAGAGAGAACGAAAGAGAGACTAGATTCTATCTTTTCATGAATGCGATGGCAAAGTACATGAAAGTGAATGATCGGAAAACACATGACCCGTTAAGCAATAACTTTCTGGCTCGGTCCTCCCTCCGCTTCCGCTGTGTCGACTGGTGTCAGGAGTTTTTGCGCGCGCGCGCCAATCAGCCAGTCAGCAGCCACCCGATGAATCAAATGATCGCATCACAAGACTTGTTTTTATTAGTTTCTACGGAACACGTTGTAAACTGTACTTAACGTTCGGGCCACGTGGCATATAGATCAAACTACATACGCGTTTCGCATAAATAAACACTCGGGTACAATAGGCACACAGAACAAGTGGTGGCAATCCGGTCGGCACATGACTCGCACGTGAACACTTCCATTTTTCAGACACGATCGACAACGTGGTGTCGGTGAAAGAAATGGACAAGAACGGAGAAGAGATCCGGCACGAGACCGCTGGCGGCAAGGGCGCTAGCCTTCAGTCGCTGCTGACATCCGGAGACAACAAGAAGGTGCGCGGACGGAAGGCTCGGAAGGAGTCAGAAGCTTCGGAGGCTTCTGAAGTGTCGGTCGACGAGAACGGAGAGGCCAAGATTCAGTACACCATCTACAAGCCGCACAAGAATCACAAGGTGCTGGCTGGAAAGCTGTTCAACAGAAACTACAACACACGCAAGGCCGGAAAGGTCCGTCATCTCTTGAAACGGGTTGATCTGACCGACATGGAGCGGTCGACGGACGAGATGAACCAGAGTGTGCACGTCGACGAAGCATCCGTGTACAAGCCGAGCAGGGACTTCAAGTTCTGCCTCGGGGACTACATCACCCCAGAGTCGTGCACCAGCAAGCCAGTCTTTGTCCGTCGGCCAAGCATCGAGAGTGTTCAACCATCGGAGGCAACTTTCGGAGAATTTGAAGACGAGGAGATTTCTCAGCCACTCTACGTCGTTGACATTTCGGAGTTCATCAAAGCTCCCAAGACTTTCGAATGGGCTCTTCTCGACATCTCCGAGTGGTCCAGCATTGAGAAGCAGGTGGAGGAAATGAAGTCGGACACGAAGATCTACGTGCAATGGCTCGACGCAGACCTCACTCGACTCTCGATCGATGCGTCTCGTCTGGTTCTTGGAGCGAAGCAGCCACATGGAGCATCCGTTCTCATGATCGTTGCTGAACGTGTCGTCGTCGCCAAGAAGGAACACCTCAGAGTGCTTCTCAACTCGGACGTTGCTCCAACTGGCCCGTTCTCGTGGCAGATTCTCCGAGCTCTTCTGAAGCACGCCGAAAGCCTCCAGGACATCGTCAACCTTCTTTCCAAGTTGGTTGCCGAGTGGAGAGACGGAGGACACGCCGCTCCGGAATGCGTCGACCTGCACAAGGCTCACAAGAGCAGATTCGAACTGAAGAGAGACTTGTTCCAACCGGCCTTCAACAGCACGATGCTCGCAGCCCCGGCTCAGGTCATGAGTGCCGAGAAGATGGCTTCCATCCTCCGCGACGAGGCCATGAACACGGAAGAGCCGGAAGAGCGCTTCGAACGAATCGACTTCGAAACCGACGACTTCGACTTTGAGGATGCCGACGAAGATAAGGAGTCTGTTACTGATAAGCTGAAATGCGTCACTTGCGACTGCACCAAGAACTCTGAGCTCTTCGAGTTGGACGACTGCTGGCAGTGCCGCGAGTGCCTCTGCAAGCACATCATCGACCAGATCCGTGCCAAGTGCATTCCACTGGAGATTCCGTTCGTCCTCGGAGAGGGACAGTCGGCCTACGACATCTTGCCAGCCATCATTCCACTGCCACTCCTCAACTTCTACACCAAGATCGCTGCCACCGAGACCCTGGCCAACGTGGACGGAGGAGACATCGGAGAGTGCCCGTCCTGCAAGCAACTCGTTCACATCGACCACTCCACCAACTCCTACAACACATCTGCTTGCTTCTCATGCGGAATCCACTGGTGCCCAAGCTGCGAACGCGAGCCGCACTTCCCGATGAGCTGCTCGGCGTACGCCACGTGGATTGAGAAGTGGGAGCGGGAGTACGAACTCCATGTTCTCGAGAAGACCGACTACCTGAAACGCATCAAGTGTGCCTGCGGATACACCATGGAAGTCCGTGATCAGGGCGCCCGTGCTGACTGCGGAGGATGCGGAAGAGTGTTCTGCCCACGCACTCTGGAGATGCTCGAAGTAGCTTACTGGTCCCGCGATGAGAATGGAGCGGCCGTCCGAAGACTGGAGATGTCCAACGTGCTGCCGGCTCTGTCCGTCGAGTCGATCGTCGCGTCGAAGCAGATCAAGAAGGAGTTCTCCGAAGTGTGCGGAGAAGCACGCAAGCTCCGTTTCAACACCTCCAAGAAGGCCGAATTCGAGAGAGCCGTTCGCAAGCTCAAGAATAGCCACGCTGGCGTGGAGAAGTTGCGAGACATCCGCAAGACGGTAAGCTTTCAGATGAAGAATCTAAATGAAGACGAGAATGTTTTAGGTGTTGACCATCGTCGAAAACGGTCTCGCATTTGTATATACCGAGAAGAAGCAGGAGGCGGTTGCCCTGAAGCCACAGCTGACCCAGCTCATGAAACAATGGAACGACATCGAGGCGGAGGTCCAGCATCCAAGGTAATTGTTGCTCGGATCCCTTCCAACATCCAATCGTTTCCTTCAGATCCGACTTCCAAACCAGATGCGATGCCATCGAAAAGAGCTTGTCCAAGACTCTGGAACAGCTCAAACTCGTCGCCTAAACGTCTTCTCACCCAATGTGTAAATACCATCAAAACAACATGTACACCTTACCATCCATCCAAAATTATCATATTTCATATTGCATTTTGCCCTTCCTTACCCACTCTTCCTCTCTTCTCAACATTACTACCCATATTTCAGTATGACAGGCGTTTGTATGTGTTTTGCAGCCGTGCTTTTTGTAAATAGTGTATACAATTTTGAAAAATCCCCCAAAAACACTTGTAAAATGTCTCCCCAAGCAAAAAATTGTTTCGTTTTCCGAAACAGCAAAAAAATTGTGTTTGTGTGCATGCTACTTGTGAGGCAGTTGGCCTCCTACGGAGCCACGGCCAGCTCTGTATATATCTTATCACTTTTCCCCCTTCTTCCCCTCGAGACCCACCATCCGAAGGTTCTCGATTTCATATGTGCTGGATCACGTATATCTATAGGAATTGGCCACTTTCCCCTGTCGAATCCCATATAGGTTTTCACTCCCTCTCTTTCCAATTCTAGGCCCCCAATTTCTAATTTCCATTCAAGAACGCAGGCGTTCATCCCCCACCACCATCATTGATCCGATTCGCTTGCTTTTCCCGAAAAAAAGTAAAAACCCCAGCTTGTTTCCATCGCCACAAGCACAAAAAGACCTCATCTTCTCTGGAACTTCGTTTTCTATGTACTCAACCACTTGCCCTCCCATTATGCCTCTTTAGATTTGTGTATTTCGATTGTGCTTTAGCGTCTCCAGAAACATTTGTATGTCTGAATAAGTCAATAGCAATAAAAGTTACAAAAGGGCAATCATTTGATTTTCGGAACCAAATTCCGGATCCCGACAGAAACAACTGTGAAGCGAATCAGCTTCTTGAGCCACGAGTCATTCATTTATGTCTTGACGTTGACTTTTTCTCGAAAGGTCACGGAGTTGAAAAAAGAAAGTCAATGGAGACACGTGTTCAATCGAAGTTATTGCTGATTCCTACAAAGCACGATTCAAAAATGTCAGCAGGACCTGTGATTATCCAACTGAGCGACGGAGATAGAGTTGGTCGTTTCACGGTTTTCAAGAAGCTTGGCGAAGGAACTTTCGGTGCTGTCTACGCTGTGAGGGATGATTCTGGAGGGGAGCATGCGCTGAAGGCAGAGTTGGCGACGGAGAAGATTCCGGTGAGTGATGGGCTCGAACTGGAAGGAAAGGGAAGTTGCAGCTGCTGAAACTGGAACTGTACGTGATGCAGAAGCTGACGGCGAAGAACGCGAAGCACATGGCGACGTTGATTGGTTGGTGACTTCCACCGAAGTTTCAGAAAAAATTGATCTTTTCAGACAAGGGACGTCATCAGAACTTCAACTACATCGTCATGAAGTTCCTCGGCAAATCGCTCCAGGATGCGAAGAAGACTGGGCCCAACGGACACTTGAGTCTCGGCACGGCCATCGGTGCCTCCATCCAGTGTCTCGAGGCACTCGAGGAACTTCACTGGTGCGGCTTCTTGCATCGGGACGTCAAGCCGGGAAACTTCTGTCTGGGACGGTCCGAGTGTGGCGAACTTCGCAAGATATTCGTTCTGGACTTTGGACTCTGCCGTCGGTTCGTCGATGATCAGAACGTGATGCTGCAGCCGCGCAAGAAGGCTCCGTACCGCGGAACACCTCGCTACGCACCCATTGCTTCGCATAACGAACAAGAGCATGGAAGAAAAGACGACGTGGAGAGCTGGTGAGCCGGAGAGTTTGTGGGAGATCGTGGACAAAAGCTTACAGGTTCTACATGCTGGTCGACTTCACAAATGCCTCGTTGCCATGGAAAGTGGTCAAGGAAATCAAAGACGTCGGCGAGGCGAAGAAAAACTCGCGGTTCCACCCGTTGATGTCGCAGATGTTCACGGGATGCCCGCAAGATGAATACAGACAAATCATGAAGTGAGAGATCCGAAGGTTCCTGTCAGAATTCAGTCTGTTTTCAGTCACATCGACAGCTTGACCTATTTCATGGAACCAAACTACGGCCTGATCTACGCGACTCTGGGATCATTGATGAAGAGCAGGAACTTGCAGGAGTTCCCATATGACTGGGAGAACGAATACGGCGCTAAGTAAAGCTGATTTACATTCGATCTGTTCAGAATTTGATCGTTTAACCCAAGACCCCTACCTAGAAAACATGAACTTGTTTCATTGCCTGACGAAACGCCCCCATCACTTGTTCTCCCCTTGCCAAAGTTCGCTGTGCAAACATCTTGACTGTCTGACCACGAATTGGTCTCTTGGAACACACTTTTTCTCGCACGCATTGATACCACCAAAGTCACGTAGGCGCCGAGAGAACACCGGCGATCGTGGAGACGCAGGCGGCGAGCAATTTAGAAAATCGTCCGCATATTTAATTTGTCATCCATCAAATGGGCGGGCAAATTTATGTATTTAAGCAGTGTATTCAGAAGTTCAACGGGGTTGAAACCGTCGTCTTCCTCGTAACTGTTAATGGAATTTTGAACCTGCGCCAAGAGTTCAATAATTCTAGGCCACAGAGGAGAAAGTTAGGCCATCGTCGAGTTTCACAATTTTTATCTTTGTTTCGACCTAAATTTGCATATTTCCGAGTGCAAATAAAAGCAGGCAACAAGTATGATTGTTTCAATTTTTGCGTGTCAATCTCTGATGTGTTCCGTTTCTTCTCTGGCCCAGTTTCTCTTTTTACCGCCACGTTCTCGTGAAATCCAAACAGTTTACAGACGATGTCGCGCGAGTTGATGGTCACGGATGGTGGCGAAACCGTCGGAAACACGCCGTTGGTTCTTCTGCGGAACATCACCAAAGGACTCGATGCTCGCATCGGTGAGTTTTTACTTTTCGTTTCCTCTAAATTCGGAATTCAAATTTACTACATTTCACTATTTAGAAAGAAGTTGTATTGTTTGGCGAAACTTTCAAATTTCAGCTGTCAAGATCGAATACTTGAACCCTTCGTGCTCCGTCAAGGATCGAATTGCTAAATCGATGGTGGATGCAGCCGAAAAGGAAGGAATCATCACTCCCGGAAAGACTGTTCTCGTCGAGGGAACCAGCGGAAATTTGGGAATCGCGTTGGCGCATATCGGAAAGATTCGAGGGTGAGATTTGGCAACGATATTCAAATTATTCTAAATGTCTTTCAGATACAAAGTAATTCTCGTTATGCCTGCGACGATGAGTGTGGAGCGCCGTACGATGCTCCGTGCCTATGGCGCCGAGTGCATTCTCTCCGACCCAGTCGAAGGCCACCCGGGAGTTGTTCGTCGTGTCGAAGCACTTGTCGCCGCTCTCCCGAACGCCTACTGTCTGGATCAGTTCTCTAATCCCGCTAATCCAGCTGCTCACTATCGGACCACTGGGCCTGAAATCTGGAAACAAACCCAGCAGAAAGTGGACATTGTGTGCTTCGGAGTCGGGTCGAGTGGAACGATCACTGGCGTCGGAAGATATCTGAAGGAACAGAAGCCGGACATCCAAATCTACGCTGTCGAGCCGTACGAGAGCTCTGTGCTCAGTGGTTTTCCAAGAGGACCGCACAAGATTCAAGGTTTGTTTTGCTCATTTTCCAAAAAAAAAAGAATTGATTTTTGCAGGAATCGGAGCCGGTCTCGTTCCTGCAAACGTGGATCACTCTCTATTCACCGGAATCCAACGTGTCAAATCGGACGATGCGATGAAAATGGCAAGAAGACTGGCCGACGAAGAGGCGATCCTCGGAGGAATTTCATCTGGAGCGAACGTCGTCGCGGCCGTCGAATTGGCCAAGTTGCCGGAGAATGCCGGAAAGCTGATTGTGACAACGATTAACAGCTTCGCCGAGCGATACTTGTAAGAATCTTATTCCAGTTATATTTTAAACGTAGACGGTTTCTAGCACGACGGAACTCTACTCGGACACTCTGAACGAAGTCTCCAAGCTACCAATCTCGAATGATGAACAGGCGATTGAAATCGCGAAAAAATACTTGGGAATCTAAATAAGTGAACATTCTTATTGCATACTGTGATAATTCTATTGCTTCCAATGAATTTTACGAAAAATCGAAATACGTAGTATAGAATCATGGCAAAATTTGGGACTAGTAGGAAATTGTGGAGTAGAACACCTGTGTCCTAATTCTTCTTCGCAAGGTACATGACATTGATCGGGAAGTACGGCGTGTCGACGATGCTGACGTTTGGGAACCCGCACCGATTCAGAAGTTCAATGGCTCTCTTCTGACCCCACATAGCTCCATAGCACAGTGCATCCGGCCGGTTGCTGCCGACGGGAAGACAGTGGAACATCGAACATCCGTACATCATCGCCGCCAGTGGACCCAATGTCTCCCGATCCTTGAACACATTACTCGATCCCACAACTTCGACCATCGCAAACACTCCATTCGGTTTCAGGACACGACTGATCTCTTGGATGCACTGAAAACTTCTTGTTGACAGTACTTCGGAATAGTTCTTTTCCGTCAACAACACTAGTTAATTGATGGTTGTACTCACCAAATCAGGTCTCATTTGGTCATGGCACGCATCGAAAATAAGCACTAAATCGAACGATTTGCACCAATTCGGAGGCATCTTTCCGGCATCACATTGGATGAATTCGAGATTCTGGAACTGTTCCCCGGACTTTTGTTTCCTTTCTCTCGCCTGTTTGATTGCATCCTCTCCAATATCCAGTCCGACAAAATGAGAATTCGGGTACTCTTCCGCCAAGAGAGAACTGTGGAACCCGTTCCCGCAGCCCACGTCGAGAACTCTGATTCCCCCGCTCTTCAGCTTCTCCTCGATTCCGTTTCCAATCGCAGGGATCATATGCGGAACGACGTGTTCCTCGTGCAGAGACTTGCTCATCACGCTCATAAAGTTCTGGAATTCCGAGAACTGACAGTAATCCAGCCCGTAGGGCCCAGAGGTCTTGAAGCATTCGATCAGCTGGTCGAGTGGCTCCAGAAGAGTCGTCATCATTCCGTTGCACACCAACTCAAAACCGTCGTTTGTCAAGTCCTGTAATAGTTGTAAACTTCACTGAACACCCTTCTCTCTTACATTCACATTCTCCGCAGCGATCCAGAACTTCTCCTCTGCATTCACTTCGAGAATACCGCCACAAGCAAGACAGTTACACCATTCCCTAACGTATCTGCAACATATTCCTTCCATCTCCACTTCTCAAGTGTCGTTTACCTCTCCTTGCAACCAGCCGCGTTGGCAAGTTCTTCCGGCAGTACTGGATGGTCTTTGCTCGAGATCTCAGCCAACTTTTTGAACAGATTCAGACGATTCCCAATGTTAACGGCATTCGAGATAACGTTGCTGACGACAAGATTCTAGAAAAGATTACTGTAGTCTTAATATGAAGCTTCCGATAACTCACGAAAAGCTTTTCTTTCATCGTGGAGGACATTTCCAAGAGCTAGGTCAAATAATTGAGAGCAATTGATGAAGGACTACGTTCTGATAGGAACATGTGCCTTTTATACCAAAAAATGGGAGAGAGAGAGGCGCAGACAGTCTCCCATTTGCATTTGTCTGCGTCTCTTGATCTTTTACTCCCTCTCCGTTATTGTACTGCTAATCAGAAAACGTGACTTTGGCGATTTCTGATATTTTCGGACAGTGATGTATGATAAGATAAGATGATGGGAATCTTTGTCAGGAAAACGATAAATCTTATTCTCAAACAACAACCGAACGGTTCTAGACAGTTTTCTTACTCAAATACAAATGATTATTCGGGAAAAACGGAGTGAGCACCACCTCGACATCTTCGAATCCACATCGGTTCAACAGTTCCAGCGCCCTTCTCTCTCCCCACATCGATCCGTATCCGAGGGCATCTGAACTGTTGCTGCCGACCGGAAGACAGTGGAATAGAGAACATCCGTACAGCATCGCAGCCATCGGTCCGAAGATCTCCTTGTCCTGGTACACATTGCTAGATCCAACTTTCTCTATCAACGCAAAGACTCCGTTTGGTTTCAGGACACGGTGGATCTCTCGGATGCACTGAAAATCACAGCCTTGTCAGGTTCTGTTTTCTTCTGTTTCTTACCAAATCCGGACGGGTCTGATCATGGCAAGCATCGAAAATCAGTACGAGATCAAATAAATCTGTCCAAGATTCAGGCATTTTAGCAGCATCACAGACTAAAAACTCGAGATTCTCGAACCGAGATCCTTGTTTCGTTCTGTAAATCCGATTTGTCACAGTCTTTTCTGACTGCTTTCCCACTTTCTTTCCGTTGCCTGCTTTATGGCCTCTTCTCCAATATCTAATCCAACAAAGTGAGTTTCTGGATATTCTTCTGCGAGAAGAGAACTGTGGAACCCATTTCCACAGCCCACATCCAACACTCTGATTCCTCCTTTCTTCAGCTTCTCCTCGATTCTGTTTCCAATTTTCGGGATCAAGTCAGGAATGACATGTTTCTCGTGAAGTGCTCTGCTATGCGAACTCTGCATCTCTTCGAAATCGTTGAACTGCGAATAGTCCAGCCCATACGGACCACTCAGCTTGAAACATTCAATCAACTGTTCCAAAGGAGCCAAGAGAGTCGGAACCAAACTGTGAGACACCATTTCGAAGCCACTTGTTGACAGGATCTGTTCATCATTTCTACAAATACCTCCAGGGAATCTTGCAAACCTCTATATTCTCTTCAGCAATCCAAAACTCTTCCTTTTCGTTAACTTCCAATATTTCTCCACAAGCCAAACAATTGCACCATTCTCTGACATATCTTCAAGCAAAATCTACAAGTTTACATTCACCTGAACCAGTTTACCTCTCCTTGCATCCAGCCGCCTTGGCAAGTGCTTCCGGCAGTACTGGATGGTCTTTGCTCGAGATCTCAGCCAGTTTCTTGAACAGATTCAAACGGTTGCCAATGTTAATGGCATTTGAGATCACATTGCTAACCACTAGGTTCTAGAATTTCCGCTCGAACGTTTCCAAATTTGCCACAAAACTCACGAAAAGTCGTTCCTTCATGGTCACCGGCATATTTCGATCGAAGGATTCAGCTCAACTGTTTTGCAGGGAACGGAATATCAGAAAAGAGGAAACAGCTCCGTTATCCTCAATATATAACTTCATTTTCTAGTCAGTCTCTAGGCAATTTCCATTGGTGAGAAGTCAGTGTGCATGGAGAGGAGACGCAGAGATATGCCGTGCGTACGTGACTTTAGCGAACATTTTCCAAGAGAACCGATCTCTGTCGAGGAGAGAACCACGTGTTCTGCTGTCAAATCAAACGATCAAATTAACACTTCCAGGAGACATGGCACTCCGTTTTCGCTTCGATGACCTGAGGGCCTTTAGAGATTTCAGATGGGGAGGAAACATGAAAATTCAGTGATGAAACATCACAAAACTCTAACCTCCTGAAAGGAATATCAAGTTGTCTTTTCATTCAAACCGTAACTGGTTTCACACAAATTCTGATTTCTGCAAATTCTCGTGATGCCGACTACACTCTTTTTTACGGATGTGCAAACATTTCGCAACTGTCTTTTTATTCTTTTGATGTCTCGTTTTTGCTGAATGTCTGATAACTCGACTCACACTTGCTTCAAGTTTTTCGGACTGCTAAAAATGAGTTCTCAAGCGTCATGGAACGACATTCCGGATGATGTGAAGTTGAAAGTTATCGAATTTCTGCATTACAAAGCAAGGTAAGTGTAAGCCGTTCCAAAATATTTGTTTTCAATTCGAGTCTTTCCAGGTGCAACCTCCGGAAATGTTCTAAAACAAGTCGAGCTCTTGTTGATAACTGTCCATTGAACCTGGCCAAGTTAGCACTTGTCATCGACACCGTTCATGTCAGAATCCACATCTGTGCTCCAGATGACTATCCGTTGTTTGTCCACTATCATAAATACCAAATGGGATGTAAACTCAAGATAATAACACGAAACACTCTGACGGAGAAAGTTCTCGAAACGAAGAACTTTCTGGAAGTTGCTCTGAAAGATTTCGAAATATTGGCAAGGCGCAGACAGCTGAACGTAGACTTTCTTCACATTACATGTCCAGAAGGATGGTATCTGAAACGATTGAAGACTGCGATGGCGGCAACGGAAACGAAGATCAGAACAAAAAAGTTCATATTGCACTGCACAGAAGACTACACGGAAGAGTTCAAAAAATGGATAAACGGAGAAGAAGTTGAACACAATGTGCCCGTTTCTTTGGAACAAATGTAAGTTATTCGGGGATTTGACAAAATCAAAAGATCAGCCTTTCAGAATAGCCAATGCGAACGCCGCCGCAGATAATCAGTGAATCGGACATCAACAGTTTCACAAGTACTAAACTAACCTCGAATAAATGAACTTCATACTCGTTTCTTACCTTAGAACTCATAGGATTCACTCAAACTTTGCTCTCAGGACAGTCTCTTGTTATGATTGTTCTTATCAGTCTACACCTAGACAACTTCAACGTCAGACGGTCTTCGTGCTCTGTCCAAAAGCCAAAAACACGTTGTTTTCAGACTGTTTCTTATCGTTTTCCATTGTGTTTTACACCCTGATTGCCTTGTTTTCGCACTGATAAGCAGTATAAAAGGGAGCTCCGGAGACAGGAGAACCCAACAGTTTCATTCGTTCACAATGAAATCCGCCGTTCTCTTCCTTGCTCTCATCGCCGGAGCCAATGCTCAGTTCAGTGCGACTGCACAGACTGCCATCGTCAAGGCTCACAACGACCTGAGATCAGCCATTGCTCAGGGTAACTACGTGGCCGGAGATACTCAGGAACCATCTGGAGCCAACATTCTGAAGATGGTGAGTCGGGAAGACATCCGATGTCAATGAGCAGGTCACTTCAGAAATGGGACAGCACCGTTGCGGCCTCTGCCCAGAAGTACGCAAACACGTGCCCAACTGATCACTCCGGATACCCGGGACTCGGAGAGAACCTCTACTGGTCGTGGTCCAGTGCCGCCCCATCCAGTCTCGACAAATACGTGAGTAGTGCCTTGAGGAACCTTTCGTGACTACAGTAATCCCAGGGAGTCGCTGCGTGCCAGTCGTGGGAACAAGAGTTCCAAGACTACGGATGGTACTCGACCACCCTCGACGAGGACACCTTCAACTCTGGAATCGGACACGCCACCCAGATGGCTTGGGCCAAGACGGGAGCAGTCGGATGCGGAGTGAAGAGCTGTGGAAAGGATCCCGAGATGGACAACATGTACAGAGTCGCCGTCGTCTGCCAGTACAAGGCCGCGTGGGTTATCATTCAGAAAAGACACTGTTGATAAGTGATTTGCAGAGGAAACATGATCGACGACGACATCTACCAGCCAGGAGACACCTGCTCGTTCTGCCCATCCGGAACTAAGTGCGAGTCTGCTTCCGGACTCTGCGCCTAACTGCCACATGTCGTTCTGTTTGTATAATTTGCTACATTCCAATAAACACTTCATTCAAACAACATGAATGTCTTTTGGAAGTTCTTTTGGGAAACCCCTTTCCCTGTGTTCAATAAAATCGCCTTTGGGTTCTGATTGACCGATTCGAATCCAGATTTGCCTGAATTCACATGCCTTCTCTACCGTTTCAAGTTTCATCCACACAAAACACGTAGCTTAATCTGGCTAAAATCTCGGATATTTTTGATTTTCCTGAAGATTGTGAGATGAGAAAGACTTCCAGGACTTGTTAGTGAATTCACGACAACAGCCGATTGGAAAATGATCTATGACGGTTCGCAAAAGCTCAAAATTACAAATAATGGAAGAACCAAAATTCAGAATCTATGTCGGAAAATCACTATTTTCCTCATTTCCAAACTTGATCCGGTCGGGCATTTGGCATGCTGATCGGCAAGATAACATCGGTTCCATCTGGTCTTTTGAATCTCACAAAAAGGAAGAATGTCTCGTTCAGGAGGTTTATTTTCAAAGAATATCTAAGCGATTCAAAGTTTTGTACAGGTGTTAAGACACATTAATTTATCCTTGTGGGTTGGCAGTGATTCCGGTCTTGTACATTTTCTCCGGCTCGCCGAGCACAATCCGATCGATAAATTCCTTTCCTTGAATGAAACAGTGGTCTTGATTCGACGTCTCGTACTTCCATCCTCCGAACCGACCTCTGGAGTAGATCTGATGACGTTCCAGCTCTCTATGAGCACGGCTCAATTCACGGTCTCGCTGAAAACTGTCTTGTTATCAACTGGAACTGAATAGGAATTCTCATACATTTGGAGTTGGAATTGGGTATCCGTATGGGAGAGTAATTGAGAAAACGGACTCGATGGCTTCTCGAGTTATCATCTCCTTCACCACAAGCCCTTCCAACGTCTTCTCTGTCATCTCTTCTTCAGTTATCTGAAAAACATCTTTCAATCACACATCCAACCCAGCAACTCACCGGATCATCGACAGGAACTGCACACTCGCACATCAACGACCAGAACTTTTCGCCGTCTGGAGTGACTTCTCCGTATCTGCTGAGCACCGTCACACGGAAGAACGGAACGGCAAGATCTGGCATGTAGAGCCACGTGATGGTCTCCAGGAACGGAGTCATTGGTTTCCGAAGGCCGACTCCGACCACGAAGACCTTGCTCCGCATTATATCGAGTGGAGCTGTGAGTTGAGTGTGATTTATCAGTTGATCAATTGGAGAAGTGTTCAGCAGAATGTCATAGGACATCTCCACAGACTCAGTCGTTCTTTTTCTCTGGATTTCGACTGTTTTCTTTTTATGATTTACACCTGTGACCTGAAAAACAAAGTATTTTCCTAGTTTCGAAATGTCTACTCGCCTTGTGATTGTACCTGAACCATTCGTTCGGCAGTTTCTTCGCCATCGACTTCCACACATTCCCGATCCCTCCGTACTTCGGAAAGTTGAAGTACGCATTCGGTCCCCATCCGAAATCTGCATTCACGAGTTCTTCCTGATTCATCGCACACAGCTCTTCCAGCTTCTCTTGTGGCAACTTCGCAACCCGAGAGCCCACCCAATTCGGCGTCAGCTTTGTTGTGTCCGTTGTCCAAACTTTCTTTGAGTAGGGTTTGAAGAATATCTCGAGCATTGTTGGTCCAAAGTGTTTGAGCACCCAATCTTCGAAAGTTTCAGGACTGGAAGTGTCGTTTGGCTGGAAGCAACATTTATAAGAGAGCCTAGTTTGTAGAACTCACATTTTCGTATCTCTCTTTCAGTTCCTCTAAACACTTTCTCTTCACTTTCTCCGGAAACAACGGAACTGCGAACTGAGCAGGGTAAGGTACCAGATGGATGCCCTTCTTCCCGTACACGAAGCTCATGTCTACTTTGCAGTTCCTCGCCAGCGTGTTCCATTCGTCAACAGCCCACTGGGTCGCTTTTTCGTAGTACGGACAGTTCTGACTGAAGGTTATGTGGCAGCCCATATCCCAGAGAAAGCCCTTCTCGTCTGTCACTGTACACGAAAGACCTCCTGCATACGACTCCTGAAACAAATGACTTGAAGGGCGCTTTTGATGACTGACTAACCTGTTCTAGGATCACCATCTCCACGGTTTCCGCTGCCTCGATTCCTTCATTTTTGAGCTCATTGAGCCGGTAGGCTGCCCCGAGAGCCGTTGGCGCACCACCAATGCAGACTATCTTCATTTCAAGACAATGTCAAAGAGGAAGCTGGACTGTATGGTGACATTTTGATTCAAAATATATACGTGGGAGAGGATGGGCGGGACAAGGAACCTGTCTATGGAGAAAAGGCTTGGAAGGTGGCAGAGATTGGAAATCTACTGAAATTCAACAAAAAATGTCCGGGAAAGTTCAATATCCAACTGTAGAAGAGGAAGGAAGAAGTAAGGAACCGATGTGTTGACAAGATGATGACTGGCGGCATGAAGTGAGTACGCAAACGTTGTTTTCTTCTCGGTCGGGATCTGTATTCAGTTTTCTATCTAGAGGTTATAAAAACAAAATATGCAGGAGTGGTGGTGAGAACAGATCGCAGCATTCGCTGCCTGTACTTGTCTTGATGTTAGCGTTCGCAGCAATTGTTTTGATTCCGAACACTTCGGTAACATAATATTAGATACTTTATCACAAAAACACTTTCAGAATGTGCTGTATGATTCCTGAGAAGAAGAGCTTTCATGAAGACGTTGAAGGAGTTGGCAGAGAAAGTCTCCTTTGAATCAATACACGATGATAGGAGCTTCACCATTTACAGAAAAGTTGAGAACGTTGCAGCTCTCAATGTATGGAAGGATCAACGAGTGGATCTGACTTTCTTCGTCAGAGCCAGTTCAGTGACATTTCAATTCCTCGACAGGTTTGTCTGATTTGCATCTGCGTCAAAAGACCATCTTCTGCGCTGCTAGACAGACCATTCTATCATCGGATCTAATCTCGCACAACAAAAAATGGCCATGCGAATTTCGACATCATCAAAGTATCTTCCTTCCAGACCGAGTCGTACATGCTGACCCTTCAGAGTCCCGAATCCACGGCCATGGCACATCTCTGCGGACATAGAAAGTATCGTTGTGAACGACTGCCTTGATGAATCGCATCTTCTTCAACTACTTCAAAAAGCCGAGTTTCATTGTCCCCACTCTTATTCAAGGAGAGTCTAAAATAGCCTTTCATCGCTTTTTCAGAAGTTCTGTCAAAACTGCGTTTCCTGAAGAACGAGTGGAGGAGGGTTCGAATGCAACAGAGACGTTGTATCAGAGAATACATTTCCAGCTCAAGTCAATGTTCAATGTGGATCCGTACAACACCAAGCATTTTCTCAAAGTTCATTACCACTCCCATAATAATATTAACAATAGAATAATTAGTGAAATATATTTAACTTTTTATTCTTGTTTCATGGCATCTTCAATGATTGAGGCAACACAACTTCATAAAGAGCTGTTCATGAGATCCCTGACTGTTTTTCTGAATTCTGGCTCCAAGAACTCTAGTCCTGGCCGTGAGAAATGAGCGGTGTCGTCCACGAAAGAGACCAGTTTTTCTCTGTCAAACGTCAGGAACTTTTCGTTTTCAATAAACGGACGACTCAAATCGAACATCTGAAACAACAAGTGAAACATTGGATTCTGATGGCTTCCCACGTGGCATTTCGAACATTTCATCTTCTTGAATCTTGCGAATGCATTCTTCAGAAACCGATCCACTTCCTGAAATCAAGAAGTTCTGTTCCGTTTTCCTCTGTGTCACTGACTATTTTCTTCATGTGAAGATCTTCGAGTTCATCTGGTTTTTGGGTTGCGTAATGCAGAAAGTTCATGAAAAAGTTACTCTCGTAGACTGGATGTGGTCCGAGAATGTACATCTTCTTCACGAATCTGAAAAAATTTCAGCTTTTGGAATTCGTTAATGTTGTAATCACTTCTGGTAGAACTCCAGTGTTTCGTCCATTTGTCTTATTATATCGTCTTTTTCCCGAAGTTCCGAGTAAAAACTGTTTGAGTATCTGAACGGTCTCGTTATAATAATCACAAGGAATATGATATTCACTTGGAAACAATGAACAGAACATCGGGTTTCACATTTCGAATGATAGTTTTGGTGATGTTCAGTGTCAGTAGAGAAACAGGAATCTGTGGATCTGCATACAGTCCAAAACTGTCTGAAAATGAATTGGTTTTAGTGAAATGGTGAGATGCGATGATACGAGCGAGTCCAAGGTATCGGAAGTCGGAATAGTTGTGGTGGAACTGGAGTCGGATGCTGTCGAGAATGTTCATCGAATAGCTGTTGCCTATCAGCATCACTGACATACTTCCATTGCCTTTCTGAAAGAATGAAATCTCATGTTGCATGTAGAGTGTACTCTTCACTTTGAACTTGCAATCTCCAAAAGAATCGACTTTTCTCGTTGGAGAATCCGGCTTCGAGACGTCAACACAAGGTTCCTCAAAGTAAATGTCCGGTTTCCAGAGGTGCCCTTCCCGTACGTTGGCTCTGTTCTCATCCATAATTTTCTGGAGAGACGGGGACAGTCTTGTCTTCCAGAAGTTATGAGTTCGAATACTGTACTGTAAGTAGGCATTACACAGAATGAGTATGACGATCAGTGAGATAACGGCCGGTTTTTCCATTTTCAGATAAACTTTCTCGTAGAAGTGGTGCAATAGTATTGAAGCCAGGAAAGTGGAAACTGGAAATAACACTAATTGAGAAGTCAGGGACATCGGATCTGACCAGTGCAGAACACATAGTCCTGGGTGAGGGATCCAGAGAAAGAGCAGATAATTGGCCAGTGAACAAGGTAGATAGAATAAGAAATGTCGCCCAAGTACAAGAGGCATTTCGAGTTGAAGATCTGAACTGCTTTTCAGATTCAACTCCGATTCAGCAATGACAGTACCGTGTTCTCTTGACTGTTTACTGCAATGATAACAGCTGTGGAAACGGTGATAAGAGGTCGGAGAATCAAGGTGTTCATTTTGCTGGGGATCAGTGACATCCCTATGATGATCAAGGCAACAACGACCAGATCTTCTTTTCCGAAAAGTGTTGGGAATTTGAACTGTTGATCACATTTATCCGATTTTTGTTGAACTGGGAATTCGGTTTTTGTCCAGAACAGTGAAACGAATCCGGCGGAAAACTGCCAGAGACGAAGGAACATAAAGTTGAAAACGAATTGTTGGTTGAGGAGAGAGGACGGGATGAAGCCGAGAACTGTGATCAGGGTGACAGCTGCCAGCTGAAAGATAACTGATATCAGAGATAAGATGTGAAAGAGTTACTTTCAGAATGTTCCCTTTGAGGTGTTGGATCCCGAAGAAAATGAAAGGGACGATGAGGTAGAACTGCATTTCGACAGCCAGGGACCACATGTGGATGAACACGTTCCGGGAGGATCCATCCGACAGGAACTAGGAATTAACGATGAGAAACTGGAACTGTATCTTTTGCTAACCTGTCGGAAATAATCAGCACTGTCATGTATAATCAGTTGGTTGGTTACAATGAAAAGTGAACTAATTGAGTATCTTCTGTTCCCTTCCCAATAGGAATCGGCAAGGTAGAAGTGAAAAAAGATAACTGATAAGAAGATGATAAGATAGTAGAGAGGGAGTATTCGTTTGAATCTGCGGTAGTAGAACTCGAGAATGTCCGAAACACTTGAAATATCTTGACGAGTCAAGTTGCAGGCCATTAGGTATCCGGAGAGAACGAAGAATCTGAAAAGGGGAGAGTTATTCTCAGAGGATACGGTAGCTTACATGTCGACTCCCAAAAACCCATTTCTGAAGAGAGAAGGAAACAGATGGTACAGGAAAACCAAACTGATGGCGATGCCACGTAGACACTGGATATCTCGACGAATCATGCTGATCAAGTGATGGGAGAAGTCGGTACTCGAGGAGGGGGATCTCTCGCGAAACAAGACTGCATCGGGATACTCCTCACCCCTCTTCTTGATCTAATGATTCTCTTCCTGAACTTTCCGCAAACCGGGAAAACACCATAAAAGCAATACATAATCGGTCACAACGTTCTCAACAAAAAGCAGTGTCTGAACTACAGACAGGCATCTTCTTGAACCTAAATGCACTCATGTTTAGGTGTTGACCTGTTTGTAGAATATATTGAAAAGACAAGCACTTTACAGCCAAAGGTTCTCTAGTTAAAAGAAAGAGCAAAGTTTCCAATTCCATGTCTCCAAAGGCTTAGTAGACAGCGTTTCTCTTCTTGATCTCCAGAATTGCCGTTCTCGTCGTTCAACGTTTCCAATTATTGTTTTCTAACGACGTCCTGTAGAGATTGAAATAACAAAAGCCTGCCGTATTGTGGCCCAAAGAACGTTCTCTACTTGAAAGTGTAAGAGGCAGCCAGTAACCTTTCAAGTTCAAAATGTTGAGTTCGTTGAACTATCTGTTCACCGGTCTCAGAATTCTTCAAACAACACTGATAACACTGCTGAAAACGTGTTGGTAATCCGTCAAACCGTGGTTTTTCCAGTCGCGAGACAATAAATCACAAAAATGGTGGCACGAAATGAGAAGAATGGCAAAGGGCAGCAGGCGGGAAGAGAGGATTATGGAAATGCTGGAAACACTTTTAAAGATGCTCCGATCCAGTGTCATTGCGACTTGACCGGATGGAACAACGTAGATTCCAAGTGTTGTGTGCTTGTTTGCTGGGAGTGGGTCAACTGTGCATGCAGACTGCTTTCGATGCGGAATCGTTCATTCTCGAGTCAGTTATCCATTCTATTCACGAACGGGACCCTGGAAGAATTGGTTTACATGCTGGATATTATGGGTGAGATTCGGCGAAAACTGTCTCTTTGACTCAATAACTTTCAGACAATCAGTGATTTACGGAACGTGTCTTATCACCTGCCTATTGACCCCGTCTATTATGAACTTTTGTGTTCCCAAAGTCATTCTCATCATTGCATCCATTTGTTATGCGGTCTTCCCAGCTGGATTTTTATTCCTGAACTCTTATTTCTACTTCTTTTCAACAGCACTCCTGGGAATCGGAAGAGCCCGTAAGCTTTCTCCGACTCACCTTGAATCTATTAAACTTTTTTCAGTTTTCCGTCTCGGGCAGACCACGTATCTGACATCTCACTCCACGAGACAATCAATCGAATCAAATGTTTCTTTGTCTGCAGCCATTGGAAGTTGCAGGTCCAAATAATGATGACTCCTAAATAATCCAACGTCCTCGTGTTCAGTTTCTTCATGAGTTCAGCTATTCTCGCCGCAATCACTTACTTCACAGCTGGAGACCAGAACAGTAGTTCCCCCAAGTTCGAGAGGACATTCAGCGATCTCGAAATGTTGGATTCTCTTCCTGAGAACACTTCAATATGTTCACTTTTCCAGACGCTTGCTGTCCACGATACTCATCGTAGTATCTATTGTCGCCGTCATCATAATGTTTCTGATTCCATCAGAAGACGCTGAAAACTGCATCGAGAAATCTGAAAAGCAAGGCAATTGTCTCGCGGATCTCAGTGAGGACTTGAACTCATCTCCAGAGATTCCGCAGCAATTCAGAACTCACAATGGCTACCGTAGTCTCTCCAATAGTCCTCCAACTCGTTCCGATGACCATTCTCAGCGGTTTCAATGCTTCTTTCTTTCTTTCCATTTTCCCAACTGCTATCAACTTCAACAACCACAACTCTCATTTGATATACGCACCCGCTGTTTACAGTCTGGGTAGTGGAATAGGAGAAGTGATAAGTTGAATGATTAGAAGATACGGAGCAGTTATGGAACATTAGTTTAGTGGGAGGCATTGCATCTATTTTGAGCAAGCGAATCAGAGGGTTCGGGATGAAGCCGACGATGGTGATCGGGGCAGTGACTGTGACTGTTTACTGCGCTCTCGTTCACATTTCAACTCCTTTCGAAGCACCGATGAGACCAACTGATAAGGCACCCCTTCTTATCAACCAATCGTTTGTTTTTGGGACTCAGACCTTTCCCAACTGACCCTCTCTCAGGTACCCTTTGATTCTGCTGATTGCAGTCATTTGCGGAATCAGTGATTGCTGTCTAAACAACGTTCGTTCGGTCATCTGTGTTCTGATCCTTCCGGGAAGACGTGCACAGTCCGTGTCAGTCTCCAGAATGTTCCACTCCGCCGCCTGTGTCGTCTGCTTCTTCTTCAGTCCCATCACTCCGTTGTACATCTACACGATGAGTCTCCCTCTGATGGCTCTCATCTCAACATTCATCTTCTTCCGAGTCGCAAACAACGTCACGGCAGCAGAAGAAAGAGTCAAGACGAGGAACAGTTCACAGCAGACTTCTGATTCTACAGAACAAAGTATTCAGATTCAAACCATGTGCTGAAGATTATTTTGAAGATGGAACATGATCAAGATAAAATAAGTTTAATTTCCCTTTTGAGCCAACTTCTACTAATCTTTTAGGCAAATGTTTTTGCAGAATCACCTGAAACATTTTTTCCTTGACATGAGAAATTTCTGAACTTTAGCAGCATACTTTTAGAATCAAACTCTTTGCATTTCACCTGTTTCCCTACGTGAATCACATGTTGTGAGTAGTTTGGTAGGCTAGTGACGAGTTCTTCCTAATGAATTGTTGTTCGAAAAAACCTAGCGTTATTCGTAAAACAAGTTCAAAAACAAAGAAAGAGAAGTAAAAAAAAAAATGTGTTGGTGTATGAACCGCCGTTTGCTGCCACCAAAACTCAATTACCAGCAGTTGGCTTTCACGGAATACGTAGTGCTCCGTCATGACAACACCATCTCCATTGACCTCACAAACCACATTCTGCAGGTGATTCTTTGGTTTCTGGATCTGCCACCCTACTAACTACATTCTTACCCATCACTTCTCTTCCAGTTCTCGGAAGTTTGCGCGCGAACCTTCTCTCCCCATAATTATCACAGCTTGTTTATCCCGTGACACCTTTTCAACTCACCCTCAACACTGATTCCGCCCACTTCTGGCGCCACATTCCAATGATGACCGCCTCAGATTTCTTCGCTTCGGAGCTATGTACTGTAGTTTCGACGATTCTGAAACAGTGCAAGAACGACTGGATTTCCAAGAATGGTACTTGTTATGAAGACTCTTGCTGCACCAGTTACGAGGTGAAACTGATGTTTCCTCATGTATTTACTGTGCTTTCTCCTTTCAGACCGCCACTTCCTGGTACTATCGACTAGCTCAACTATCACACGTGGTATTCAGTATACTGGGCATCTTTGCAATGTGTGTTTATGTGATGAGAGACTCCGCAAAGATCATGCTCCCTGACAACGTCCGTGTCCTCGTGAACATCATGATCCTTCTCATGTTCTCCCACTCGATCGACATGATCCTGATCCACGTGAGACCTCCTCCTCCCGATTCCCCACTTCATTCCGTTTCCAGACCTACCACATCTACCAATCGTTCCTCGCCGTCTCTTCCAACCCGTGTTTCGTCCGTGTCCAAGTCTCTTTCTGCGCCCTTTTCCGTTACACGTTCTCGTTTTGCACTTTGGGTCTGGCCTTTTGCCAGTACTGCGTCTACATCGACCGACTCTTGTGTGCATTCTACAAACCGTACACGAGACATCAGAAGACGATACAGTATCTCCTAGTCTTGAAATGGGTCGGTCTTCAGCCAGACCCCCCTCACACTACTTCAACCTTTCCATTCCAGTTCCTCCTCTCCACTTCGGTTATCGCATGGGTCTACCGTGCCGAAGACTCCGATTCGTACCTGCTCTCGTGTCTCAACATCCCACTCGCATCCATGGTCGACCTCTCCCTCGTCACCGCCGCCGTCTTCCCCATTAACATCGTCTGCTGTTTCCTCTCGATTGCCATGTTCAAGCACTTCAAGAGAAAAGAGAAAGGGTAAGTTCTCACCTGAACTTTCTGGTCGTTGTCAGTGCTAACCAGTGATTATATCCGTTTTGCATTCCTAAACTCAAAACTTTCGCTTGGTATAATCACTAGTTGTAATGCTGTTTGTTTCTCCAAAAGATGTCATTTTTGAAACAGATCATGCAAACATTCTCGAGATCCGATCAAGAGATCAACCCTCTGAAAATTTTCTTTTTCTAGGAGCCGTTTCGAAATAAACAGTCATTTCACTGCTGCCGTCGATGTCGAATCGTCTGAATTTCTGTACAGAACCACCCGAACCCAAGCCATCTTTATTGTGATCTACCCGGTGCTGTCTCTCACAATGCGATTCTTCTACGAAGACACTCCGAGACCCCTTCATCTTACGATTGCAACACTTTCTTATGTGAGTTGATACATCCCCAAAGGTGTTCCTTATCAGTGTCTTCCAGGTATTCAGCATCTACTGTTTCGTCGTTCCGATGGTCATGATGGACTACGGAAGAAAATCAACAGACAATCGGAAAGCCAAGATCTGGAGTCATGTGAAGCTGAAGTCGGTGGGCAAGGAAGGCGCTGATAACTACTTTGAAATGATGAAATCACAGTGGGAATAAACAATTCTTGTCTCTTTTATCATCTATAAAACTAGCCAGTCGGATAGAAAAACAAAGAATATCTGTTCACCCGAGGCAGATTTGTTTGTTTTGAGCTCAGCGAAATGCGACAGTTGGCTACTTCTCGGGCAGATCACTCGCATCTTTTCGCTCTCTGAGCCCTTTCTTTCGGAATGCCTAACTACAAACTGACGTATTTCAACAGTCGCGGACTCGCCGAAGTGTCCCGTCAACTATTCCATTTAGCAGATGTTCCGTTCGAAGATCAGAGATTGAACGATGAAGAGTTTTCGAAATTGAAACCGAGTTAGTTGCCACCTGGTGATCTATACTTCAATTGCAGTGTTTCAGATTTTCCAAGTGGTCAAGTTCCCATCCTGTACATCGACAATGTTCCGTTTTCCCAGTCAACTGCCATTGCCAGATATCTCGCCAGAAAGTTTGGTTTTGCTGGAAAAACCCCAGAAGAAGAACTTGTGGCCGATGGGATTGTTGACAGTTTCAAAGACTTTATTGTCAGTTTCCGAGAACTGATAATTGCTATTCTGTCAGGAAAGTCGGATGAGGAAGTGGTCAGTCTCCCCGTCAACAAAATCTCAAGTGAAGAACTTTCAGAGCAAGATCAAGGAAGACGTCGTGACACCAGCGAAGGAAATCTACTTCAAATACCTGAAGAAGATTTTGCAGAAAAGTGAATCTGGATATCTCGTCGGGAACTCGCTGACATGGGCTGATCTGGTGGTGGCTGACAATTTGACAACATGCTTGAATACGGATTTAGTAGATGAGAAGGGAGATGAACTGCTGATGGAATTCAGAAGAAAGATCACGGAGACATCAAAGTTGAAAGAATACTTGGAGAAGAGACCAGTTACGAGATTTTGAACCTTGATTCCAGAATAAAAGAGTTGATATTTAAGTTTTCTCAAATAAAATAAATGAAGAACCTTTCTGAGTTCAACAAAAACGTTTCACTCTGTAAAACCTTTAGTCTACTCGCCTGTTTGTTTGTGTTTGTATTGTCCGTCTGCCACTTTAAAATGTATTTTGTGTCGAGTGAATCTTGTATCCGCACGTTGGAATTGGTTCCCAATTAGCGGCGAATGATGACAATTTCGACGCCTCTCTCTGTTACTTTACGATCTTTGAACAACCCGTCGGGTAATATAAAAACAAACATTTTCACTGCGACAAATCACAGTTTGTTCACTTCTTTCTGTTTGTTTCTGTCAACTTTCTGAAACAATGGTCCAGTACAAGTTAGTGTACTTCGACGCTCGTGGTCTCGGAGAAGCCGCCCGTTTGTTGTTTCACGCTGCTGGAGTTCCATTTGAAGACTACCGAATCGGAATCGAAGAGTTCAAAAAGCTGAAGTCGAGTGAGTCAAAAACTATGATCTGTTATTCATCCTGGAACTTTCAGCTCTTCCCGCCGGTCATGTGCCCGTTCTTTACGTTGATGGGTTCGAAATCTCTGAATCCGCCACAATCAACAGATATTTGGCAAGGAAATTTGGTGAGGGAGCTCGTGAGCTGTATCAAAAACATTCTTGACTCTAGGACTTGCTGGGAAGACTCCGGAAGAGGAGGCGTCTGCTGACACAGTTGTCGACTTCTTCAAGGATTTTCTGTTCAGTTATCGTCAAATGAGCAGCGCGTTTTTCTTCGGAAAACCCAAAGAAGAGATTGTAAGAACAATTCGGAGTTTGAATTGCCGTTTCAATATCAAAATGTTTCAGGAGAAGATAAAAAGAGAAGTGACTGGTCCAGCAGCGGAACTGTACTTCGAGAAGCTCAACAGAGTTCTCTCGAAGAGTTCTTCTGGATTCTTCGTTGGAAACAGCCTGACTTGGGCTGATATCGTAGTATTCGACAACTTGATTTCGTTGAAAAACTTTGGATTATTCGATCCGGAAAAGGAGAAGAAACTGGGAAAACTGTGCGAGAAAGTCAAGGAGATGCCGAGATTGAAGCAATACTTGGAGAAGAGACCTCATTATGATGTCTGATTTTTAGAAACAAATGGAATTGAAAGTTCAAATAAAGGTTCATTTGTTATCATTCCCACTGTGTTTTCATCATTCCGAAATAGTGATCCGCTCCCTCCGTTCCGACAGACTTTATTCCGACTTGACTCAGAATTCGGGACTTCCGATTGTCAGTTGTTCTTCTCGCATAACGGACCATCACCAGAGGAACTGCAAAACTGTAGATGCTGAATATCTGAAAACAAGACATATCATTTCGAAGTCCGCGGAGGGTACTGACGTATGAAAGGGTCGCTATCGTGATTCCGATTGTCCTCGGCACATCGTGATAGAAGAATCGCATAAGCAGGGACGTGACCGAGAAGAGAGCCATGAAGAATGCCTGCGTTCCGGTCGTCCGGTACAGGAATTCAGAAGACTCCACGTCGACGGCCGCAGTGAAGTGTCGGGCCATGTCGAAGCGACTGCTGGAGCTCAAATGGGAATAATCAAAAAACGTTTCGTTGATAAGATCAAGGAATCAGAGTCTTTGAAAGTTCAACTAGCCAATCAAAGTTTCGCAATCAATTTATACACTCCTTATCCAATTTCTTCTTGATCTTTTGGCTGACGTCGCCTTGTACCCAGTGACGTTTCTCAGAAAAAGAGAACACCTGACCTAGTCCTAGACACATCATAATTTCAATTGTTCCCTTGCTCTAGTCTGCCCTAACCCTCCAATTACCCCCATACTCTGTACCCAATGTCCTTCTCGCCAAGCTTTCAATTTCCTGAACTCACCCTTCTTCTTTCCGTTTGAAGTGCCGGAAAAGACAGATTGAAAGAAAGAAACACAGGAAATTGATTGGGAAAATGACTGCAGTGGCAAGGGCCATGTCACCGACAGAAGCAGTCGGGACGTTGAGACACGACAGAAGGTACGTGTCGCCTTGTTCGTTGCGATAGACCCATTTGACGACGGAAACCGAGAGAACAAACTGGAATTGAAAGAGTGAAAAGGGCATGAGAGGAGGGAACGAACCAGCTGAACCAGTTGCAGGAACAGAATCAGCTTTTGATGTTTCGAATAACTTTTACAAAATGCGCAGAACAACCGATCGATGTAGATACAGTACTGGCAGATAGCAAGAGTCAGTGTGCAGAAAGAGAAGGTGTAGCGGAATGGAGCACAGAAGGAGACTTTCTCCCGGACGAAGCAAGGGTCAGTGGCCACTGCACGGAACGATTGGACGATGTGGTAGATCTGGAAAACGGGGAATGGGCTCTATGATGGGGAAGGCTTACATGAAGGAGAGACATGTCCATGGAGTGAGCAACTATCAGCAGAAGCATTATGTTGACGAGGACGCGGACGTTGTCTGGAAGCATGTGCTTCGACGCGAACCGCAGCTTGTACAGGATCACAAAGAAGATCCCGGCACAACTGAAGATCACGTGGGACAGTTGGGCCAGTCGGTAGTACCATGACGTGGCCGCCTGAGAAATAGGTTCAGGAATGGAGTCAACTTATTCTGTTACCTCGAAACTAGTGCAGCAAGAATCTTGATAACAGGTTCCATTCTTTGAGATGTAGTCGTTCTGGCACTCTTGGAATACTGTAGGCACCACTGTGCAGAGTCCTGCCTGGTACGTTTCCAGTGGTGTCATTTCTCGAAGAGAACAGAGAACACGGGGATCCGAAAGACAGGTGTGTTGAATTGTGTTTTGGAAAACAGCAGTGGTCGGCGAAACGTATAATTTTAGGGGTGTTGGCGTGGCGGGAAAAAAGGATTATGTGGATTTTTGGTCAGGAGAGGCAGAGAATTCAGGAGTCGGCCAAGTGCAGACTGGGGTAGTTCAGTGGTTTCCAGCACAAATCAGCTGTCTATTTCAATATGACTAATGCGGAATAACCAAAAAAGAGCTCAATGATATCGAGCCGGCGGCCGGAAATTGAGTGTTTTCCAATTTGTCATACTCGTCAGAAAAGTCAGGAGGTAGAATGGCAGAAAGCTATTTTCCGATGCGATCAGGGCAGCATTCAATTCAATTTACACGTAATTCGATACGTGATTTCGGAGAAAAGTACTGAGAAGACGTGCACTTGTTGCAGCTTTCAGAAGATTCAGATGCTGACTTTACAGTTTCCAGTCTCAACAATCATATTCCGAGTTCAATTCCACTGGCTACTTGAAAGATTCTCGATCGTTTTATTACTTTGTGCAGTTAATCCATCTAGTAGGATCAGAAAACACTCAATCAGTTTATATTTGTTTTCAGTTCGGCCAAGTTATAAGTGTCAACAACTAGTCTACTGAACTTAAAATTGGGAAAATGACACTGAAACATCATGACAATATACTGCAGATCATGGAAGCTCTTGTTTGTCACGTTGGCACACGGAGAGGAGATCGCTGAATCTTGGAGGACCTGATTGTTGGTAAATGAGTTGAGAGTACTGGAACAAAGCAGAAGAGTACGCCGAATGGCTGGAAAAAGTGAGGTTTCTATCAGATTTCGATAGAGAAGAAAGTGCAATGGTCACAAATTGAGCAGTAATGCTGCTCTACCGGGATTGCAGAACATTAAACAAGGTGACATTTCCAAACAGGAGAAGTTTAAAAGTTTGTTGAAGTAAAGTGAAGTCACTTGATGATTCTTGTCATTGGAACCATGACCAAATAGAGACGCACAGCCGGCGGCTCGAATCTCGTCCTGCGATGCCGGAAGCCATCAAATGCTCAACGATCCGAGTCGCATCCTCTGCACGAGAAGCCGTCGCTCTCGTCGGAGTTGTCATTGACGGCAGGTTTATCCCGGCTGTCTCGAGGTTCCCAATATCCCAACAGGTTCAATGAATGCTGATTTCAATAGGATTCTGAAAAAACGAGGCAGAAAAAGATTTCAGAGAATGATTCAGCGAACATTCCTGTATAAGATTGTCTTTTTTTCAAAGTGCCCATTAAGAGATGAGGATGTACGCTCTCATGGCCCCTCCCGTGTAGTCCGCGAAGGGGCTGCGGGCCAATACCAAAAAAGAGAAGAGAGAGATTTGAAAGTGATAAAAGTTTGATAAAGATTCGAAATTGATTTGAGTTTGTTGAGATGTACGCTCTCATGGCCCCTCCCGTGTAGTCCGCGAAGGGGCTGCGGGCCAATACCAAAAAAGAGAAGAGAGAGATTTGAAAGTGATAAGAGTTTGATAAAGATTCGAAATTGATTTGAGTTTGTTGAGATGTACGCTCTCATGGCCCCTCCCGTGTAGTCCGCGAAGGGGCTGCGGGCCAATACCAAAAGAGAGAAGAGATTTGAAAGTGATAAGAGTTTGATAAAGATTCGAAATTGAATTGAGTTTGTTGAGATGTACGCTCTCATGGCCCCTCCCGTGTAGTCCGCGAAGGGGCTGCGGGCCAATACCAAAAAAGAGAGAAGAGATTTGAAAGTGATAAGAGTTTGATAAAGATTCGAAATTGATTTGAATTTGTTGAGAGGGGGGTAAAGCTCTTAGGTTTTCAAAGTCAAAAGAACTAACCCCCAAGTTCGTCCATTGAAGCATCCTCGCCGCATCCTCCATCCTCCATAGACAGCCAGCCCGCTGAGGCACGCACACTTCGAACCGATCCATTCCAAGGAGGATCCTTCCATCCCCAGTGTGGAGCCGCGTCCTTCGTAGCATCAACCTTCAGAGCCAGAAGCCGCACCATCGGATCCTTGGCTTTCGGAGCCGCACCACCGGACCCTTGACCATCGGAGCCGCACCTTGACCAACGAGTCCTTTCCCATCGAGGGCCGCACCTTGACCAACGAGTCCTTTCCCATCGAGGGCCACATCCTCGAATCCTTGACCATTGGAGCCGCACCATCGCATCCTTGACCATTGGAGCCGCACCATCGGATCCTTGACCATCGGAGCCGCACCTTGACCAACGATTCCTTTCCCATCGAGGGCCACATCCTCGAATCCTCGACCATCGGCTCTCGGATCCGCCAATCCATCCGCTCGCTTCGTCGTCTGCCCCAGGCAAAACTTGTTGTAGGAACTAACAGACTGAACTTTTCTCCCCCTTTTATACCGATTTCTTATCAGCGATTTTGATCAACACGTCATCTCCACGTCATTTCTCCGTGACCATAGGTCTCACGCAAGAATTCGGAAATGTATGCTTTTGGAAAAGGATCGCTCAAAGCCCAATAGCTGGATGAACATCGATTTCGACGACGAGATGTAAATGTTGAACCCATCTCCACACCTCTCACTCAACAACGCACCACTCTCTCCCGGGCACTTCTTCCAAGCCGAGCTCATTTTCTGTGAAGAAACTGACAAACTTCAGATGTATCTTTGTATCCATTTCCGGAATATCCACCAGGTATTTCTGAAGGCGACAAGCACGACATTTCAGAACTTTCGTCTCTTTTTCCATCCACTTTTTCTTTTTTTTGTACTTGAAACTGAATTTTCCATTATTGCGCAACGGAAAAAAAACATTTTACATGCATTACAAGAGATAACCTGCAACAAAAAACAATTCCTTTGTTTTCAAAAACGAAATCTCAAATGTACCCCATAATTCCTGCAAACCCGCATCCCGTTGGCAAACAAAACAACTGAGTTTTTGGAAATGGCGAGTTAGTCGTGCACGAGTTGGGTACGAGCATTGAACAAAATGAGGAAATCTGAGTGAGTTATGAGTTTATGACAAGTTGATGGAGCGAATGAAACAGGGAGAGCTCTCATTATCGGGGCCTTCTTGTGATTTGTTCTTTGGAGGATATCTCGAGTTTGAACATGGAAATACGTTTATGTTTTGTTATCGGGAAAAGTAAAAACGGAAAGCTAGGTGGTCGTTGAGTTGAGATACGACAAACGGGCAGGTGTGGTTTGGGAAGCTCTCTTCAGACACGGAAACATCTTCTCTCGTACTGGCTTCGTGAAGTATATCATTGCACAAGTAGAAGCGAATCCGTGATAACCGACAAAGAGAAGCAAGATCAGAACGAAATCTGAGAGTGTTTGGTACTTCTGATCCTGTTTTGATTGTCTTACCGTTATCAGTCATCTTAACAAACATTCCGAATAGTTGGAAAAAGAGTGGGATACCGATAAGAGTTGAATGGATAGCGCTCTGATGAGAATATGATTAGGAAACCAACTGGACTTGAATACCTGAATGAACAGACTCATGAGAAGCATTCTTTGCAGTTTTGTCGTCTCTGCTGACAACGCAATGCCAGTTTTTTTCAGGAACTTCTTCACGTAGAATATGACAATGGTCGAAGAACCAAACGAAACGATAGTGTTAGTGGTCCAAAAAGAGACCATTATCCGGAAAGGAACGTTTTTTCCGACTGCATAAACACATGAATAGCACGCGATCTCGGGAGGCATTTCGGGGAAACGTTCTCGAAGAGATGCAATAGTTCGGGTTTGATCGGCGATGCGATCCGAAAAAGTGAATACCTCAACGAAAATCACAGCGACATTGCTGAAACGACGGATGTTGAGTAAGTATTTGAGAATCTTCGAGTATATTTTGGCTTCTTGGTGGATCATCGAGACTTTGAAGCGGAAGTAGAACATTTCACAAATCGATCCGACTGTTGTGTCTATCTTCAAGAAACTTGCATTAACGAAATGAAAGCGAGAGAAGAAACAAACCAAAATGGACAAAATGTAGAACTGGATCAAGCCACTGAATCCGAGATGAGCAAGCCAACCGGTGGTACGGTACATCGGAAGGGGCAAGTAGGTCAGGGGCAGCATGAAGAAGGACACGTAGGTCTCGGAAGCCATGTTCCTAAGAAGAAGATTTGAATTTTGAAAAAAAGAGAGGGATTACATGATGACATGGAAAATAATGTAGTATTTGTATGTTTTGAAAATTTTCGAAGAATCTCGAATCAAAATGAGTAAAGTGAGAAAGTAGATGGGATAGGAGACGAGATGAAACGAGTGCATCAACGTGCTGGAAATGGACAGGATTTGCTTTTGACCTGGAACATTACTTACGTGTAGAAGAATGGAGCCGGCAGAGAACAGTTGGGCTCCATTGCGGAGGTATGCACAGGCTCCACTCGCACATGCGCATTCACTGCTCACACGATTCCTAATGACACGTTTTCACTTCCGAGGACGAGAGCAAAAAGATCGCACGCTTCCGGGTCCACGTGATATCACTGATGACTGTGGTTGCTCTCGAAGTCGCCCTGCATAACCACTTTACAATCTATGCCTTCTGTCGTCTACTGCCTAAAATAAAGTGGGGAGAGCAAAGATGTGTGCGCAGAAAAGTCTCGAAGCGGGCCGCCGACGGGATCCAAACATCACGCAGGGATTGACACGTTCCCTGTTCTCGATTCAAAACGTTTTTATTGGTTCGTGATATGATTTGAAGGATGAAATGATCAGTTGACAGTGTTAGAGCGTGCACTCGACTGTGGTGCCGGTTGGGTCCTCGCGCTATTGTTCATGCAAGGAATCATCTTGTCTCGGACTGGTTTCGTGAAGAATATCATTGAACACGTCGAAGCGAATCCATGATAAGTGACTAGAATAAGAAGAGTCTGGGCGAAACCTGAACTCATGATGGTCTTTTTCGTCGTACTTTGCAATCACTCACTATCATTCCTCAATTCCACAAGCGTTGCGATTATTTGAACCGCAATCGGGATCCCGATTAAAGTTCCGTGAAGAGTACTCTGTCCGGTTAGCTGATAACTTCATCAAATTCGTAGCTTACCTGAATGAAAATACTGATGAGCAGCATTCTCTGCCACTTGATCATTTCCGCCGACAGCGTGACTTCAGAAGTCTTGAGGTACTTCGATACATAGATGACTACAGTGGCAGCGGAAGTGACTGCTGCAAACAGCTGCACACACCATATGATGGAGAGAGTCCAGAAGACCCAGTGTTCGTGGACTGCAATGATGCAGGAATAACACGTGATTTCGGGAGGCAACAACGAGTTCTCTCTGTATAACCGATCGAGTTTCACGTATTGAGCACGCAGACTGTCTTCGAAAGTGAGTGCCTCGACAAGAACGGAAGCAGCCAGCAATATTCGATGGGTGTTCACTTGTACTGTCACAATCTTCAGATAAACTTTTGCTGGGGACTGGACAACGGTGACTTTGAAACGGTAGAAGAACATTTCGAGAATGGACTGCACTGTTGAGCCTATCTGGAACCTATCAGCTGATTGTGTAAACAAAAAAGGTGCACACCAATGCGGAGAGAATGTAAAATTGTAAAAGGCCACTGAATCCGAAATCAGAAAGCCAGCCAGTGGTACGGTACATTGGAAGTGGCAAGTAGGTCACGGGGAGCATAAAGTAGGCCATGTACGTTTCAGAGGCAATGTTTCTGGAACGAGGAATGCAACGGATATGTATGGAGACATGGAGCAGTTACAGCAATACATGGAATATCAGGTAGGGTTTGTATTTCTTGAAAAGAATGGAACGCTCACGAAATAAGACAACCAGTGTGAAAAGATATACGGGGTAACTGAGAAAATGAGAAGTCTGCATGATGGTGCTAGAAACATATCGATTGATTTCTCATTGTTTTGTTTATTTGTTACCTGTAAACGGATGGAGCAGGAAGAGAACAGTTCGGCATCATATCGCGGGAAAATAGAAGAAACCTGCGAATCAGCTTGGCACTCCATCTCTGCATCGATTCATAATTACTAGTTTTCCCGAGAGAAAGAGGAAATTGCAGAGTACGAAGAGCATAAAGATCATTTTGTTCAAGTGATCCCATTTCGCCGCTGATTGTTTTGATTCGATTTTGTTGCCACGACTTCCCCTTCTCACTCACGAGTTTCATTTTTATCGTCAACGACATCAGAGAGTGTCTCCAGCAGAGACATCTCGGATCCGATCTATCGTGTCGAGTTCAACAAATCAGTTGTCCGGATCTCCCAGAGCGTCTACTCAACGTTGTGTATTCGATTTGCTTTCACTGTTCACTCGGTCAGCTTCTTGATCGAAATGTTGATTGCAGCGCTCGGAAGATGAACAGCCAAGTTGAAATCATAAACTTAAAGAGACAAAACAATTGGAAGTAAGAGTTCGTTGATATATTGAGACTTGGAGTTGTTCTTCTTGGTGGCTCTTCTGAAAATGAAATTTTTTGAAGCATTCAAGAAGTGTTTTCTTTCGAGGAGAAGGAGTTAACTATATGCAACTAGCTTCAATTTTTCACTACTGCTCAGAAAGCTCTTCCAAGAGGTAGAGAGTCAGTTTGGTCTAGATCTGAGACGAATGCGGAAGGCAGTCCACACCAGGAACCTGATCATCTGATTCGAGGATTCCGAAAATCTCATTGTTTGTTTCGATCCACGGATGTTCTCGATTCGCCATGTTCAGCACCAGATTGCATCTTCGAAAAGCGAGTGGAGCGACGCTTCTTCTCTCTAGTTCCTCTTTTTCAGATCGCTCAGAAATTGTCGCGGGAGTGACAATCCTCGCAGTATCGGACAAGCTTCAGTGATGTCGGCAAAAGATCCGAAAATGTGATGAACGATGGCGAAAGCTGATGAGCGAGGCAAGGCGAGAGGAATCGCGCGTTTTTCAGATACAAAAAACGAGTAATGGGTCACCGGAGGATTAACAAAACACGGAACCTACACTGGAAGTATACGGTGTCTTGAAAAGGAGTAGGAAGGTGATGTGACCAAATGAGTAGGCTGGTTAATCAGTGAAGATTGGAAGATCCAGGAACAAAATCGTGTCTGAAAACATGACTTCCAACTTTCCGAACTCTTGATCTCATTGTGACCCACATAGTTTTCCAGATTCTTATACCTTCGCCTCGAGAAAGTATCACAGGCTCTCGTCATCCGGACCATTTGGAAAAATCCTCTTGGCACTAAACTCTGGAGTTTTGTATTCTTGATTTAGCTGTTCAGTGACTCCGTGATTCTCGCTGATCATCCGATAACAGAGAGAACCGAAAGAATAGATCCTACCGTACCTCCGATCCGCAGCCTCTGTTCTGCCCTCTTTCGTCCTGATTTTCAAGATTCTGATCTCCTGGTGCGGCGTACTTATTGACGGCGCTCTCCACTGAGAGACAAGTCTTGAGATTATTTGAGAATCGAGATGTCCGCTGCTAAAGGTTTGTTCAAATGCTTCAGTGTTCAACTGGAATGCCAACTTATTCTCCCAATCGAGCTCTTCTTTCAGCCACTTCGCCACTAAACTGCTGCTCCGTTTGCCTCGCTTCCGAGAAGGTTTCCAGAAACTTCGGCTCCACCACGTGCTCCCCTTGTGCTGCGTTCTTCCGAAGAACCGTCGCTTTGAAAATACGATACGTGTGCAAGTACGGCAACAGTTGCTCCGTTGCCAGAGGTCAGTCAATCCGTTCGAGATCTCTTCTCAACATCCTGTTCATTCAGAAGTTCGCAACGGCTGCAGATCATGTCGCTTCCTGAAATGTGAAACTATTGGGATGAAGAAACAATGTGAGTGATTAGTAGTGGGTTGATCAACATGTTCCCGTTTTCAGTGGTGCAATCGAAAGGAGAAAAGAACGATCGATTGCCCGAGTACATCAGAAAAGGAAGAGAGAACGGGTCGGAGGAGGTCGTGAGAGGTAGGTAGCCTTGGGAAGCATACTGTAGCTTGTTCGCACATTTTGTGAGAAACTATTAATGAAACGTTTGATTTCAGGTTTCGCAACATCCATTTACGTTTCCCGTTCTGACTCTAAATCGGACAGTTGTTGTGTCAGCCCCACTCCCAGCTCGAACAGCTCCTCCTCCGATGCTGCCAGCTCCGCCGTCTGCCCGATTCTTGATGTGACTTCTGAAGAACTTTTGAACTATTACGTCGGGATTGTGAGGGATTCGATCGCTCAATGGAAGGATGCGTTGGACACTACTTCCATTCAAAATTTCATCGAATCGAAGAACTTTGGAGACCAAAACGCGTGGAACATCTGCTCGAACTGTCCCGGAGTCGACCTACTCACTGAGGATGAAGTCCCGATCCTTCTGCGTTACTGCTCGTTTACCAACGTCTGGATGGATTCGGCATGGATGAAAACATCGGAATACAACAACTACATTGTAAGAGAACTTTTCCGGATATTCATAATTCAATCTGTTTCTTTTCAGAAAGAGTTGATGGGTCACGAGAATCACTCATTCGCCAGAGTCAATTCGTGGGAAATGGGCTGTTCAGAAATAGAAACCTCTTCCCCAAGCGTCTTCGAAGCTCTCGTCTCCCAGTTTCATTCGACAGTCACCAATGCAATTTCGCATCTTCAACTCGACTTGGTTGAATATTCCGCCTTGAAGGCCCTTTGCATCTGGAAACTCGGACTCGTCGACTTCACCCTCACACTCAAAATCGTTGCCCAGGAGCAGTACTATGCTCTGACACAAGCCCTCGCCACTTACTATCGATCGGAGAAGAAACTGAAGGACATGGAGATTGCTGTGAGAATCGCTGATATCACTCTGCTCCTCGGACCTATTTTCGTAAGTGATGTCTTTTGAATTTGTCATTCCAGTTCACCCGTTTTCAGGAATCCTACTGTGAAGTCATGCGATTCTACGAAGGGTTCAGTTCGAGTCAATAACAGTCTTCTCTGTGATAATCCCTTTTTCTTCTATTCAATCGTTCATGTTCTATCCCATAATAAATCTATGACGTTTTTCGTGTGTAGTCTGTTGTTACCATGGCCGAGACAGACGTCTGCGTCCTGATCAAGATCTTCAACGCACTTCGTGTTTCACAAAGTCGGAAAATTCGGAGATCGAAATCGAACTATGTCGTCGGTATCACGATGTATGATGTGCACGATACGAAATGCGACTGCGACCTAAGAATTCCAAGTTGTTTTACATCGTGTTTAGGGACGACTTTGTGAAGAAGAGATGAAGATTTTCGCGATGATGCTGAGAACTGTCACTCGAATCTTTCCAGATTGGAGCTACTTCACACTGAACCTCAGCTAATCCTTCATTGTATATTGCTTAAGATCAGGGAAACTCTCAGAGATTCCATAAATGGGTTGAAGAAGTATAGAGCGAAATTCAGTTCTTTCACACAAATCAGTCTGCTCAAAGAAAAATGTTTCAGTTTCGGTTCACTTCAGCAAACTCTTGTTTTTCTCAAGTACGTTCTGGTATATTCAAGATCAGAACTGTAGATAAAACAAGGCAACGGCCCGTCGGGAAGGTGAAATGCGCCCATCTTTCGAAGAAAATACAAACTTCAGGAATATTTCGGAAGACTGATATCTTCCGAAGGCATTGATCCAGAACAACTCCAGTGTTCGAGTCCAGAAGCATAGAACAAAAACAATATGGAAAACAGAAGATCTACCCTAATGAAAAATCAGTACAGCAGAAGATTCGGTTATTTCCTATGATATTCTGGATTCGAGTTCTGTTTGAATGTAGAGACGTAGCATTTCCGAAAGTGTAACCTGTTCATCTGGATTTCAGATTTGGCGCAATTTCGAATCAATTTTCTTTCTATTCTATTCGAGTCTTGGTTTAGTTTCAGATGAAGAGACCAATGTTCAAAACAAAGATCCAGGGTCGTTGCTGCAACCTTCGGGTAGATATCATCTGGCAAGTTTGAACTTCACGTGGAATCTCCGACACATGATCGGTTAGATAGTGAATCGGATATTAAATTGATGTGAGAATGATATTCAGTTGGTTTCTGTTGAAAGATTATTTCTGATTCAGTTTGTATATGGATTGGGGGAACAGACTCCATCATCTAATCTTATTCCAAATGCCTAGAGGTAGTATGCTCCAATTCGCAATGATCGACAATGGTGTCATCCAGAGCAACAGATTGTTCGAAGCGTGTCTCTACAAGAAATTGTCTTTGGCTCGAAAAAATTTTAGATTACAAGATACTCCTTTGAGTTTTTTTCAAAATGTTTGAGGCGATGACATCAACAGTTTTCGCATTCATTCTGTATCTCTAGATCTACCGTATTCCGACCAATAGACACCAACAAAGCGAATGTAATTTTCGAAATATTTGACCTGACTCACTTCGCAACAGAACTGAATGAGACAAAAAACGATTTGACACATCGACCTCCCACTCTAATCCATGATAATCCTCATGCTGGCCAGAAGATCGTTTAGTTTCAACCGTCAGTTCACAGGCCTTCTACCAACACTGTCACCGTCATGACTAGACTACTTCTTGTTGCCAGCATTCTCATCGTTTCTGCTCATGCTGCTCCGTTCCTGAATTCACGTATGTCTCAATTCCCGCTTTGAAAGCTCGTTCATTCGATTTGCAGTTGATCAGATGAAGAAAGACATGATTGCGACCGGAGTATCGGAAGAGACCGCTGATGAAATAATGAACATGGGGAAGAGATACATGAGAGACCATATGAGCGAGTTAACCAATTTTAATAAGGAGAGCCTGATGCAAATGGCCGTTGGTCTGAATTCGGAATGGGAGGATTATCTGAAGACGAGGTCGGAGGCGGATCAAAAAGCATTCGAGACGTATTCGATCAATTCGGCAGCAGAGAACATGCAGAGTTACATGGACCTGATGGGCACTAAAAACTAGCCATTGAACATATAAAGTTGTTTTGTCTCACGATTTTCCATATTCCTCCCGCTTTCCCGTTCTGTCAAATTTCAAAAGTTTTGTCGACATGTCCATCATACGCAGAGAAAAACCCACAAGCTCTCAGTCTCAGAATCTTCTCAGAATCCCTATGCAAGTTTGCAAGTAGTTCAAGAAATCAGTGCGTAGAAGAGGGATCACTAAAACAGAGACACGTGATTATCAGCTCTTCGGCACGTACGGAAAGTTTTTAAGATTAACGAACCTTCGAATGTCCATGTATGCAATGTGTCTTCTTTTCTGTGGAACCTTTTCAGATAGGAGTATCTCCGACTTTTTGTGACCGCGAGTAGTTCGCCCAGTTCATGTGCTAGATGAATGAGCCGAGAAACCGCCCGTGTTCGCATGAGTGGACAATGAGAACATTATTATCTCGAGGGATCACGAGTTCAAGAACTCGAAGAAAAACAAACAGAAGTTGGTGGTAATTCCCTGTGATTTGGACGAGTCACACCTCCCGCAACCTACAATTAGTCTCAAATACTGAACCCGTCCCAGTTCTTGCTCACTTGAGATCTGATATGTTCGAGACAACTGTTCGTCTGGGATGGTTTGCTGAGATGTGTTCCACGACTTCTGGAATCATCTCCATTCTTTTCAATCTGCTCTTGATCTACCTTGTGAAGGTCAGGAAGAACACAGGACACCTGTTTTCCAACGTTTATCAGTGGCTGATTGTCGCGTTTGCAGTCACTGACATATTCTATTCTCTCGTGGACATGTCGACTGGAATGGTAAGACACAGTGTCTGATTTACAACTATCCAATGTTCCAGGGATTCCTAGTTCACGGTCACTGTATGTTTGCTTTCCTCTCAAAACGACTGATCTCGCAGGTGAGATTCGAAGAATGCTGTTCTTCTTATCAGTTTTCAGAGCTCCGAAGTACAAGAAATCGTCCTGATGCTACGATGCTCCACTATCCCAGTCTGTTTCGGCATCCTTCAAATCCACTTCATCTATCGATACATCACAGTTTGCAAGTACATTCATCATAAACATGTTTTTAAAAGTATATTTTCGCATGTTCAGACCATGGCTCCACTACATATTCACCGAAAAGAAGTACATCGTACTCCTCATCTCCTTCTTTCTTTTCCACGGAGTGTACTGGTACTTGGGAACCCTTCTTTGCGTTGTCGATCCGTTCAGTTTGTCCTACATGAACGAAACGTTCATTGAAGTGTTCAATGTGCCAACGGAACGGTTGACTGCTGTCATGCTTCATTTCGAGGTCAGTTCAAAACAACAAACGGCTCATATTCTAAATTTCCAGGAAAGTCGTCCCGACCTGAATCAGAAGGCGTGGGCCGTACTTCTGCTCGCAGCTTTCCTCTTCTCAGCCACAGTCACTGGATTCCTGTTTTTCGGAAGCCGGACATATCAGAAGCTGAAAACAGTTCAAATGAGTAACAGAGTCAAGTCAGTTCATCTACAGCTGCTGAAGATTCTGGTCATTCAGGTCAGTTTGATTTCCCGGTTTCTCGAACGAGATAAGCATCTAAACATCCACACCGTTCTGCAGACCTTGATCCCCGTGATCGTCGCAATGCTCCCGTGTTCTCTCATCTGGCTTTCTGCTGCATTCGGCTCGGAATCTCCTGCTTGGCACAACTTGTACATGGTCCCTCTCATGAGCAGCTTCCCGTTTCTAGACCCTCTTGTCAACATTTTCCTCTTTCCCAGCTTTAGAATTGTTCTGATAACTCAGTGTCGGAAGATGGTGGAAAGGACAGCGGCAGTATCATTTGTCAGTAGAAGTAATTTGTGATATGGGATACGTGTCACAGTTCGGTTCCAAGTATTTGATATATTTATTGAAAAAATAGAAACACAAATTGATAATTTCGTTTCAAAAAACATCAGATTACGGCTTGCACAAATACAACACAGTACCGGGGAAATACTCGGTCGGAACGACCTCGACGTCCTCGAATCCGCACTTGTTCATCAGCTCAACCGCTCGTTTCCGCCCCCACATTGATCCGAAGCACATCGCATCCGGACTGTTGCTGCCCACCGGCAGACAGTGCAGCATGGATCCTCCGTACTTCAGTGCTCCCATCATTCCGAACGTCTCTCTGTCTGTGTGAACATTGCTCGATCCGTCCACGTCGGTCACCGCCACCAGCCCATTTGGTTTTACCACTCTCTTCACCTCGTTTAGACACTAAAAACAAGGTCATTTCCAAAATGAGCTTTCCAACTCACCAAATCTGGTCTCATTTGATCGTGGCAAGACCCAAAAAGAAACACGAGATCGAACTTTTCTGTCCAGGATTCCGGCATCGTTGCAGCATCACACACTACAAATTCCAGATTCTCGAAGCCAGTTCCATCGGACTTCTTCTTGGATCGAGCAGCTTCGATGGCTTTCTCTCCAATGTCGAGACCAATAAAGTGGGATTTCGGGAAGTGCTCTGCGAGCAACTGACACTGGAAGCCTCCTCCGCAGCCGACATCAAGGACTCTGAGACCTCCCGCTTCGAGCTTCTGTTGGATTCCGTTTCCAATGGCCGGAATCAGGTCAGGGATGATGTGTTTCTCGTTCATTGCTCTCGCAAACTGCTCTTGCATCTCTTCAAAGTCACTGTACATCGAGTAGTCGAGGCCATAGGGTCCGTTGATTTTGAAGCACTCGATGAGAGTGTCGATGGGTTTCAGAACAGTGGAGAGCATAGTGTTGAACATCAGAGGGAACGAGTGCGTCGTCAGGGCCTGCAGATGTTCGGTTTCTTATAATCAAGAAAAACTACCCACTTCCAAGTTCTCTTCCGCAATCCAGAACTCTTCCTTCTCGTTCACTTCGAGAATCTTTCCACAGGCCAGCGTGTTGCACCACTCACGGACGTATCTGAAGTGCCAATTTAGACATCATCAAATATTATCTCTCACCTCTCCTTACATCCCGCCGCTTTCGCCAATATCTCCGGAAGCACTGGATGCTCTTTGTTGGACACTTCGGCAAGTTTCTTGAACAGATCAAGACGATTTCCGATGTTCACAGCGTTAGAAAGCACGTTTCCAGTGGCCAGTTCCTGAGAAGAACAAAAATATATTCTCAACTGAATGAGAAAAACTTACAGTAAGACGCTCGATCATCGACATATTTAATCGAAGAAGTTGCTCCAGCAATGAATAGATGCTCGAAGTTTTCCTGAACGTCCTATTTATACTCGCCGTCTGCCTCGTGTGTTTTCCTTTCTTATCTCTGTCGTCTCCTCTGTTTACACACTGTTTTTGTGTCAAGTCTATGTTTTGTGCCTGTGGTTCGTGATGACCAAACCTTGCGTCAGGTCTGGTCAAAGCTAGGGACAACAGAATTTCTGAGCAACATCTGAGACTTCTGATGATCAGATAACTTGGCTTTTCAGTTTCATAAGTTCAAAAGTTCCAAGATCATAGGAAATTCGTTGTGAGATGCAGTTTGTTTTTATTCACATCAACCCTCTCCGTTTTTGTTTTTCGTATTTAAATGAAAATAATTGGAAAACAACTATGTTCAAGTGTTCAAAAGATGATAAAGCAATATCACCGCTTTATTGCTTTGGAAAACAAAGAAAACCTTAGAGATTGTCGGCAAATACTAAAGTTTTGTGAATTCCATTTTCACAGAAGTGTCTGGAATCCGGTTGAAACTGTAGGGAACACTGTCGAACACAGTAGGAGTCGGACCGAGAACTTTGAAGTCGTAACGGAGGAGAAGGTTGCCGAGAATCTGAAATAAAACCATCGTGTTGTTTCCGGAGTGTGTCAACCCACGAGATACAGCTGTGTTCTTGCTACGTTCTCCCCGACGCAAGACCGTTTTCCGATTCCAAATGGGATCAGTTGAGATATCAACTTCTCATTCTCCAGGAATCTTTCCGGCTTGAATTCACTGGGATCCTTGAATATTGTGTCGTTTGCATGATAACAGCTCAACTGTGCACAGATTATGGACCCCGAGTCCACGTGGAACCCTTTGATCTCTACTGGTTCATGAGTGATCCTCCAATAGTTGACATTCAAAAGTGAAGCATGTCTCTGGATTTCAGCGATGGTTGCGTTCAGATAAGGAGTGTTCGGGCGATCGAGAAGAGCCAACGGACGACTTCCCCCTTGCGTGATTCTTAGAAGTTCATGGCGGACACGAGAGACAACTTCCGGATGACTGGCGAGGTGGTTGAACCCTGCTTTCAATGTGGTTGAAGTTGTGCTCTGACCTGCTTGCCAGAGGTCCAGAAGCAACACTTTGAGCCCATCGAGGCTGGAATATTAAGATGCATTGAGTTAGCGTTTCACAACCATACCTGTAAACATTCGTTCCGTCTCTCTCCTTCTCCATCTCCATCTTCGCAATAAACGCATCAACAAAGTCTTCCGGCTCATCCCAGTTCGCAGAATGTGTTCCTTCTTGCACTGCTCTGTACCGTCTGTTCACTTCATCAGCCACAAAATCCACGATTCCACTCCGAGCAGCAGTTGTCGTTCGGAACCTGGACGAGAAGAACCTCTTCAGTAGCCAGACAGAGACTGTCGTATCGAAAAGAGTGTTGGTGCCTGCGGAGGAGTCAGATATCTGCTTGACGCTCAAGTACTCTTCCGTGTTCTCATCGTCGAATCTCTTTCCAATCAGCACTTTATTCAGAACACTACCGACAGTCAAATCGAACAGTTTCGACATCCAGACCACTGATTTCCCGTTCACGGCTTCTTTATCGATCTGTGCGCATCTGAAAAGGTTCTTTCTTTCGATCTCTTACGAACAAATATATTTACGCACCTGCGATCCAGCTCATCCATCGTTCTCTTCTCCATCAAATCTCTACCAACTCCCAATGATCGGAACGCCAGCAATGTAAACCTCCGCATCTCTTCCCATTCTTCTCCATTCGCATTGAACAACCCGTGCCCTTCTGATGAAGACTCCAGGATTGGTGCCATCAATCGATCTTTGTATTTCTTCCCATTCTTCACAAACACCTCGTGAGCTGTTTCGTAATCAGCAATGCTCACGTAAGGAAACGGTCCAATCCAGAGTGTGAATATGTCGCCGTATTGCTGGATGAATTGAAAAAGTAAACAGATAACAACTCAACGGGCTCACTTCTCTGTAGTAATTCAGGGCCCACACCATCCGTTTGCTCCTCCACACATGGTAAGCCAGTTCATGAATATTGCCAATGATCGGAAGAGGAAAAGGACCAGGAGGATATTGTTTGTATTTTTTGTACTGATTGATAGTCAGAACTATCAAAAGAGTTGTGATAAGCACTACAAGGAACATGTCGAAGGTGCTGAGAGGATGGATGTGTCGGGTTTATAAAGGATCTCTGTTAAAATTCGGACGACTCTTATCTCTGAGAATGGCTGCAGACTGATGTTTTGTCATCATTATAACACGTTCACTGTCTCATCCGTTCTTTGGTCAATCCATATCCGAAACAAACTTTTGCAGAAAAACAGTATCTGATCAGAGTTTGGATCATTTCTGTGAACATCATCCAATTACAGACTTCCTCGACTTTCCAACTATTCTACCGTTCCTCCTCTACTTGGTCTCTTAGTTGTGCTGCTTCCTCGAGGCATCAGAACACGTTTCGATCGAGTCGGAGATCAAAAATTTAGATGCGAAATGATGACAATGGGGCGGATGTCTTGCAGATCACTCAGGTCGTTAGGTTCTTGAAAAGCAAAGTTCTAGACCATTTTGACAGTTGAAGACCAAACGCCTTCTACTCACGAAACAAGCAATTCACGGAGATTGGGACGATAACCGATCAGAATTTGTAGTGTTTTTAGATTCAGGTCGGAGAGATCATCCGGTCAGAAATACCAGAACAATGGCTGCGAATGGTGTTGACTGGAAGATGAGGGATCTTGTAAGGGCATTAGGTCTTATTGATAACTGATACGATAAAACACGAGAACATTTCTCTGAACTAACTCTGATTCATTGAAGAGAAGAGCAGTGATCGGTCATCATTAGAAGTGCATGTTATCCGGATTGTTCACAAGAACCAAACAACGATCAAAGTAACAAACCATCCAATGACTTTCCCCAAGTTCACCTCAAAAAACCATTCCCAGAAAGCATTCGCACAAAGAAAGTCTCTAAACGGTGCAGCTCTCGAAGCATTTCCAGTTACCAAGAACCGATCATAAAAGGCTTTCTTGATCTAATTGTTTTCCCACGTCTCATGCTTTCTGATACAAATCTCGATTTCTAATAAACGTGTTAACGAATAATAAACTGATTTGTTCACATATAAAATAACACACCTACTACTTGACCATTTTGTAGGCCACCGGATTCCCTGCAAGAAATTACTTTTTCAGCTGTTGTCTCCGCCAGTTTCCTATTCAGAAGTCATGAACGAAGCTCAAGAAAAGACCTTGTTTGCCTTGTTTCCAGTGAGTTCCTTCTTTTATCAACTAACTATTCTTATCACTGCAGGCCTGTCTCATCGGCTCAGTTATCAACTGGTCCATCCTCTACAGTATCTTCAAAATTCCCTCCCTGAAGCATGCTTTCGGATATCTCTGTGCCAACCAAGCCCTCTCCGATGCTCTCCATTCAACCTCTTTCCTTCTGTTCTTCTGCCCAATGGTCCTCCTGTATGACATTATCACTTCTATATCTTTTATCAGTGACTTTTCAGTGATCAGTCCTTCTTGAAATCCCACTCGCACCACTGCGGTTTCTTCCTCTACTTCTGCTACGAAGTCTCCGTCTGCACCCATCTCGTCATGTCTCTCAATCGGTGCTTCGCCACGTGGACCCCTTATCACTATCAGAAAGTGTTCAGTGATGATATGACAAAGATTGTGATCCTTTGTGTCTGGATCTACACCGGAACCGTTTCCGTGCTCTTTTTCCAAAGTAAGCTCACCTAATTGCTCTGAATCGACCAGACATCGCCAGGTCTAGACTCTACTAACCAGCTGTTCTTTCAGCCTTCTGTCAATTTTATTACGACGAGGAAATTCAATTTCTCACTTTCACGAATACTGAACTATGTCGGGTGATCAGTTGGTATGGCGTGTTTCTCAAGAACGCGGCCGTCGTAGCAGTCATCATGGTCATGGACATCGCAACGGTCATCAAAGTTCGACACTCTTCCAGAAAAGTGATTATGAAATCAGAATATTAAAATACATACAAAGAAGTTTCAGATAATGAAGAGTTCAGGTGGAGAAACCCCCAATGCTTTTTCTCAACGGGAGATCCGATTTCTAAAGCAGACAGTGTTCCAGGGAGCCGTTTTCATGCTGGAGCTTTCGACGTACTTCTTCGTTCCCAAGTACTTCGAGAACCGGTGGGCTGTGTTCCTTGCCACGTCGTTTGCTTGGGTTGCAGTGCACGCGGCTGATGGGTGAGTGATAAGAGAAGATCTTCAGAACTTATCATATCAATTCAGAATTGTTGTCATTATCTTTAATCCGGAGATTCGACGGTACCTGCTATCTCATGGGAAACAAGTTCATTCGAAGACCGCTATCAGCTTCTCATCAACTCCACATGGAAGGGTTTGCACATGAGAATGAACAATTGGCGAATGAAATGTTTATTGGAATGAAGCAAGTTATACAGACAGAAAGACATGTGGCAGTTAGGCGCAGAGTCCGGAAGCAGACTCGCACTTGGTTCCGGATGGGCAGAACGAGCAGGTGTCTCCTGGCTGGTAGATGTCGTCGTCGATCATGTTTCCTCTGCAAATCACTTATCAACAGTGTCTTATCTGAATGATAACCCACGCGGCCTTGTACTGGCAGACGACGGCAACTCTGTACATGTTGTCCATCTCGGCATCCTTTCCACAGCTCTTCACTCCGCATCCGACTGCTCCCGTCTTGGCCCAGGCCATCTGGGTGGCGTGTCCGATTCCAGAGTTGAAGGTGTCCTCGTCGAGGGTGGTCGAGTACCATCCGTAGTCTTGGAACTCTTGTTCCCACGACTGGCACGCAGCGACTCCCTGGGATTACTGTAGTCACGAAAGGTTCCTCAAGGCACTACTCACGTATTTGTCGAGACTGGATGGGGCGGCACTGGACCACGACCAGTAGAGGTTCTCTCCGAGTCCCGGGTATCCGGAGTGATCAGTTGGGCACGTGTTTGCGTACTTCTGGGCAGAGGCCGCAACGGTGGTGTCCCATTTCTGAAGTGACCTGCTCATTGACATCGGATGTCTTCCCGACTCACCATCTTCAGAATGTTGGCTCCAGATGGTTCCTGAGTATCTCCGGCCACGTAGTTACCCTGAGCAATGGCTGATCTCAGGTCGTTGTGAGCCTTGACGATGGCAGTCTGTGCAGTCGCACTGAACTGAGCATTGGCTCCGGCGATGAGAGCAAGGAAGAGAACGGCGGATTTCATTGTGAACGAATGAAACTGTTGGGTTCTCCTGTCTCCGGAGCTCCCTTTTATACTGCTTATCAGTGCGAAAACAAGGCAATCAGGGTGTAAAACACAATGGAAAACGATAAGAAACAGTCTGAAAACAACGTGTTTTTGGCTTTTGGACGGAGCACGAAGACCGTCTGACGTTGAAGTTGTCTGCTGATAAGAACGACGAAAAGGCCAAAACAGACAAAAGAGCTGAAAAGCTCACAACTCAAAGATCAGTATTCCCCTTGGATCCGGAACAAAACGAAAAAGGCTCGATTGAGCAGAGACAGTGAGGATGTTGGATCGATGTAGAAGGGCTATGTTTCCGAATGTTTGCTTTTTATGACAAAGTTCTGAAATTCTCAAAATTCAATCATGCGTTCGCATATATTCGTCATTCGTTTTTGTTTGCACTCACAGCTATAATTCCAGTCATGGAAAGTGTCAATCGACCTTGTGGAGACGCAGAAGAGCTGCGTGCCAAACTGATAAACCCCGACGGTTTGCTCACTCTCAACTCGACCGAGTTTCGCAATATTCGAGTAATTCCTTACATTTTTGCATAATTGTCTGCCAAAATGAATAACTTGTGAGTTTCTCGCATTAGCATTCTTTACGATATGTGAATCTTCAGAAGCCAGGATAATATTAATTTGAAGATGGAACTTGATATGTACAAGAAATATATTATGAAACAAGCAAACAGGACTGAGAAATTGGTCGAAGAGAACAAGAGACTGTGCTCGAAGTGCTATGGCCCGTGAGTTCCTAAAGCATTTCGATCGATTATTATAGTTTTCAGATTTGAATTGGTTCAAAAACAAAGCAGTGAGATTGCTCAGCTGAAAAACGTACTGGAAGCTGCAAAGTGAGTGAGTTTTTCATATCAGTAATCCATATTTTGTTGAAGTTCGAGTTGCCGCCAATGGGAGGAACAAGTGAGAATGGAGCGTCTGAAAAACACGAAACTTCAACAGGAAGTAGTGAATCAGAAAGTGTGAGGAATACGATAAAAGCATGTTGCATAATCTTAAATTTCAGTGACACTGAAAGACTTTCACACGAGTTGGGTGAGCAGAAAAAGCAGAACATAATGGATAAAAGTATTTTTGAAAGGTAAGAAATCTGTATTTTGTTGTAAATGGGAAGAGTTTCAGCATGCAAACCCAATATTCAAAATTATTATCGGAGAAGGAAGATATTGAAAACGAACTGAATATGCAAAGAGTTCTGTCCGCAGAGTGAGAATTCACCAGTGATAATCTATAAAATTCATGTGTTACAGTATGGCGGAACGGAACAAAAAACTAGAGAAAGAAGCGCTCATGACCCAGAACGAGAGAGTCAGAAATGAGGAACTCCGTCGGTTCAGTGTTCATACCATACAAGAGGATTTACAACCGGGACCTAGCAACAGCCACAGCTATCGCCCATCATATTTTGATAATAACCATCAGTAATAACCTAACTAGCTTAATCTTGACTTGAAGCAACCATATGTTTTCCATTATTTGTCTGCTTTTCATTTAGCATACAACCAACAGCTCCTATTTCTCTTGCTGCTGGATGTTCACTCTGCTTATAAATCATATATATATCAAAGTAGTCTTTTCAAAGAAACTACAGTATGATCACAGTTCAAAATATTCACTAGTCTTGTGATTTCGAAAGCGCAACCTCTGCAGAGTGTTCCGAGCGGAAGAGCCATAAAGCCATAAACCGTGCTGCATAAAAGGACGAACTTGAAAGATCAACTGCAATTCATACGCGATGCAGAGGACTTTCCTGCTTTGCGCCTTGGTGCTAACCCCCGCATTCGCTCACTTCTCCTCGTCATCCTCGAGTGAATCTTGTGAAGGTAATGTTCTGGTAACAGTTAGGGGAAAGTATGTAGCTTCAGATGGACATGGTCACGGACACGGAGGTGGAGGAAGACCAAGACCTCCAAGTGGAGGACAGAATGTGAGTGAACTTAGATGAGCCGTGGGGTAATTTAGACATTTCAGGGGGGTTGTGAGAGTGGATGGAGACGTTTCAACCGTCCATCCGGTGGCTGGTGCATTCGAGTTTTTGGCGGAAGACTGAGCCGTCCCAACGCAGAGGCCCAATGCCAATCCTACGGAGCCACACTCTCGGGACTTCAGAACTACGAAGAGATCCAATACATCACCAGTCAAGCAGTCAGAGTGGTCACTTCCCAATCGACCACTTCCGTGTGGGTTGGAGCACAGAGAAAGGCGGCATGTGCCAGACAAGGACTCACTGCCACGTGCAACGGGCAGACTTCGTTCGGATGGACGGACGGATCAGCGACTGGAACTGCTGGATTCATCTGGGACTACAAGCAGCCCGACAACGCCCACAACCTTCTGCAGAACTGTGCCGTCGTTCTCGCCGCCCGTACTCCGACAGTTCAAGTGGGTTCGGTGACGTGGAAGACGAACTACATGGATGACACCGACTGTGACCTCGTCTCAAGTTCGCCTACTCCAAGAGCAGTGCTCGCCTACGTCTGTGGAAAAGTGGCTCGTTAACTGCCACGAAATAAATAATTATCGAAACCACTGATTTTGGTGTACTTTTTTCTTTGAACTTTGGCTTTGGAAGCTTCACATAGTTTGAGGTAGTTCTTGAGTCTTCAGAACGTTTTTGGTACTTCAGTCATCAAGCTGGCGCAATCATAGACAAAGAGAGAGTAGTGCGAACAGACTACGCGTGTGGCACTTCCCAGCCACTACACGTGTAGTCGCTTTCTTATCGTATTACCCTTCAAGAAACAGTATAAAGTCTGAAGGTTCGGGAACTGTTTTTTAACAGAATAGAAATGCTGCTGATCCTAATTCTGACCTCAGTTCTTGCTGCGGCCCTGGCCTATCAATGGAGGAATCTGAAGAAACTTCCCAAAGGTACCGTCTCCTGAATCTCCGAACTATTCCTGACGTTTCAGGTCCCACACCGCTCCCGATAATTGGAAACTTTCATCAGTTTCTCTACTACGGACTGAAGTACGGGAACGCCGTTTCAGTATTCCATCACTTTGAGAAAATCTACGGAAAAGTGTTTACTATCTGGATGGGTCCTCTGCCGACCGTCTACATTTCCGATTACGAAGTGGCCCATGAGACACATATCAAGAGGGCGCACCAGTTCAGTAAGAGGTTTGGGACTGGAACTTTGGATTATATTCGAGAAGGAAGAGGAATCATCATTTCGAACGGAGAGTTCTGGCAGGAGCATAGACGGTTTGCACTGCAGACGTTGAGAGGATTTGGGTTGGGAAGGAATATGATGGAGGACAAGGTGATGGAGGAGTTCCGATACAGGTGAGTTGGAGTGATAGCGAGGAGTAAGGATGACTTTCAGAATCAACGACTACAAAAAGACTCATTTCAAGAATGGCGCCATCGAGATCCACACTGGAACTTTCTTTGACTTGCTTGTTGGATCTATTATCAACCAGATGCTTATCAGTGAGCGCTTTGAACAAGGTGATAAGGGATTCGAGAAACTGAAGAATAGCTTGGCGTTGGCGTTGGAGAACTTTGGAATGATCGACATCTTCTTTCCTACTTGGTTTCTGGAGTCTCCGTTGATGAGGTGGAGACAGAAGAAAGTGTTCGAACCGTTTGACTTTATCATCGAAATGACGAATGATAACATACAGAAAAGGGTGAAAGCAATTGAAAGCGGAGACCATGTCATCGAGGGAACAGGGGAGGACTTCCTCGACGCGTATCTGGCAAAGATAGAGAAAGACAAGAGGGAGGGACTGGAGACAACTTTCAAGTGAGTCCCTTCCTTATGTATTCCAGGCTTCAACTCAATAACTTCCAGTCTGACCACCTTGGCAATCGATATTTCCGATCTGTGGCAAGCGGGTCAAGAGACCACTTCGACCACGATGACTTGGGCACAGGCATGCTTCCTGAACAACCCGAGAATCGTCCCGAAAGTCCGCGAGGAACTATGGAAAGTGACAGCGGGGAACAGAAGTCTGTCGCTCTGCGACCGACCTGACACCCCTTATTTCAATGCTACCCTGAATGTGAGTTTAGAAACGTCTCCGGCAAAAACCAATTTGAATTCAGGAAGTCCAACGATTCGGTTCGATCTTCAACTTCAATCTGTTCCGTCATATCGACGAGGACACTGTGATCAACGGACAGCCACTGGCAGCTGGTACTGCAGTGACAACTCAACTGTCGATGCTTCACACCGACGAAACACTGTTCACGAATCCAAAAGAGTTCCGGCCGGAGAGATTCATTGAAGATCACACTCTCGAGAAGAAGCTGATTCCATTCGGAATCGGGAAGAGGTCGTGTCTCGGAGAGTCATTGGCGAGGGCAGAGTTGTATTTGGTCAGTTTACATACACATGTCACAGATTCAACACCTTTTGTTTCAGATCCTCGGTAACCTGATCATGGAATACGACATCGAGCCCTGCGGCCCGGTTCCAAGAGTCCAAACCATCGCTCCATTCGGCCTTCTCAACAGACCTCCCAGTTTCAATATCAGATTCGTACCGGTTAAAGTCTAGAATAATACACGTGAATGAAGCGTTTCTCTCTCTGTATAAACTTGTAGTGATCTGAACCCAATTCCATGAAAACCGAATAAAGAGTTTGTGATCTTTCCAAAAACCAAATGTCCAAAACAGAATGAGCATGCATGAGCACAGTTGACAGCGGAAGTGCGGATTTCCGAATATCAAGGTTCAAATGAATACTTTGATGATGATTCCCAATGTTTCTGAATGATGTCCCGAAAGCACAGTTACGCATCAAAAATGACCACATGAGTCATAAAATCTCAAGAACTATAAAACATTACCCTCTTTTCAATGTTGACAAACAAAAAATTTTTAAAAAACGGAATCTGAAAAACGGAATTTTGATTGAAGCTTTTGATACCTAGAGATCATAAATAGCATGAAAAATAAGAGAAAATGATGGCCTTGAGACAGCTAATCGTCGGGAGGAAAGGTCTCTGCTTCCAAAACATATGTACTTCTCTCTCCAAAATTCAAATCCAAATTCCCGCCTTCCTCCGCTCTACTTCTTCTTCTGTCCCATTTCTGACTAACCGGCCCCTTCCTCGATGCCTCATCTCATCATTCCCCTTTCATGTTCCCGCTCATTTAAACTCCTGATCAGTCCGTTCACTGGCTCCCAATATCTGAGCATTTCCTCTCAAATAGGTCATTTCGCTACCACATTTCCATTCTAAAGACAGAAAAATACAAAATGATAAGAGTATAAAAGTGAGCAAACACGGGTCTATTCCCATTCCGTTCACCAGTTTTTTCTCAGTTTTATCACCCTTCTCGCATGTTATTCTCCACCCAATTTCCCGTCCGTTTCCTCTCCGAATTCTCCCTATAATTGTGCGGAGTGACACGTGATTTCCCCGCTTGAATTCACCGCAACTGCTCATTATTTTTCGTCTATTCCTCGTCTTATCAGTTTCTTACTTCTGGCTATGTGGCCTACGCCTCCTTCTTCAGAATCTTTCAAAAATCTTTCTTTTTCTAGATGACGCTGAACCCGATCTGTAAGGAGTACACCAAGTATGGAGAATATGGGATCATGAACAAGTGGATCGAGCAGACGCATCGGCTGTGTGGAAAGAACAAAAAGAAGACCATCGAGAAGCTCGATGATGATGTGGAAAATAGGAAGCAGATACAAAAACTGCATGTGAGTTAACAGATAAAGTTCACACTTTCCCTACTTTGTGCGCAGTTTATCAGAATTTAGAAGTTGTTTCCAGCATGTAAAATGAGTTTTTTCAGAGTGAACGAAGTGGCAGCCACCATACCAGCGACAAGTTCCACAAGAAGGGAGAGCAGATCGACAAATTGGTCAGGAAACGGAACGTGAAGCTCGAAGATCTTAAGAAGATCGCGCTCAATGGTCACTATTTCGACTTCCATTGGATGACGACCAATGGGGCGAAGAAGTATGTGGACGACATAAAATCGGAGATCGAGTCGTTCACCGGTGGAGTAACGGTGAACATTATCACTGGGAAAGGGCTGCATTCGACCAATGGGAGACGGGACGAGCCGGTCTCTCTCCTCCAGCAAGCTCTTCTGGATCAATTCCCACACTGCATTGAGAAGAGCGCCTCGGAGGGCGGAGTCCTCATTCTTTCGATCCGAAAGAAACCGACTGTCGGAGAATCAATGAGAGAACGCTAAATAGATGACTATTATGAACTATGTACGGAGTGAAAATCATGAAATGATCTGTTTTGTTGTCATATTCCGTTCTGATGGGAAACGTTCAAATAAAATTTATATGACATGTCGGACTGCTTAGGCCGCAACCCGGAAATGACTCGGGGCCTAGTTCATTCGAAAGGGAATCATCGACTTCCTATAGTGAACTGGGCTCAGATTTTGCCAAGAAGTCCTTATTTTGGCTCACGGAGCCATCAAAGTGTCCAGTCAGTACTAATTTTGGCCATTGTTACCAGTACTCATTTTTTCCGCGTGAAAAATGCATTTTTCAATGCTAATTTCTACTGGATTTTAGTGCTGGCTGGGACTTTGATGTCTCCGTGAGCCAAAGTAAGGACTTCTTGGCAAAATCTGAGCCCAGTTCACTATAGGAAGTCGATGATTCCCTTTCGAATGAACTAGGCCCCGAGTCATTTCCGGGTTGCGGCCTAAGCAGTCCGACATGTGAGATTCTGTGTCCTGAAATATACACGAATTGTGGCATTGAGCAGTAAAACTGGCAAGTACCGTTTCTTTCTGCACAACGTCTCATTAATAGTTTAATAGATGTCCTACTTCGCAATGAAACGTGACACGGTTCTAAGAATTCCACAAATATTCATCAGATTGGTTATCAGTTCTGATCTGAAACTCCGGGCCAAACAGGTCTTTTTCCTCCGTTCCGAAACGCAATGGGTGAGATTCTTCCTCAAGAACTTCCTTGGTGAATCCATTCCAGAATTTCTCATCATAAGCTTCGTTACTTGGGGACTGGTCTCTGCAGCACAACGTGAGCCGTCTCTTTCGAACCCTCCGAACTTTCCGTTTCAGTTGCCGAGCCGACGACGCAGCTGATCCCTTCGAACACGGCTCTCCACTACATCCTCGGCGGAATCGTCCTGTTTCTTATCATCTGTCCGGCCATTATCACCTTCGTCTTCTGCAAGATCATGAAGAACAAGCAGGCACCGCCGCCAGCTGAGCCGTCGAGCGATTCGGAGAACTCGGACAGCAAGAAGTCAGAGGTCTGAATCGGACGAATGATTTGTGAAAAAGAGAATAAAGATAAAAAATAAGATTTATGTTAGAGTATTCAAAACACAGATGAAGGAGAAAGATGTCATGATTGACGTTTCAGACGGGACGGAAATGATAAAAAAAAAAGAGGGCTGAAAGCGAGGAAATGGAAGAAAACACAGGAGAGATGATGGGGGCAGGGGAAGTGTTATTCGGCAAATTGTAGAAAACAAATGAACGAGAAATTAGAAAAAAAGTATGGGTATTTTAGGGAAGCCATTAAACATGTTTTGCTGAGAATGTGATACATTTAGATTTGGTTTGATTTAAAATCAAATTGTGGCAATTGTGGAGAATTTAGAATTTTTAGTTAATATTAACAGAGAAACGGGGGAGAATTTTCAACTCTCAAAAATTCGAGAAAGTGGATATGCGGATTACGAGACCCCAGGGTTATTCGAAGAAAGTTGGCGGTTTGCGAAGACGGCCTGGGTAGCTGCGACGCGGTCCCGTCTGCTTCTCTTCGAGCGTCTTCTTTCTGCGAGCTGTCGTCGCCGATCCAGTCGTTCCGTTCATCAGTCTGCTTGTCGACGGAACATCTCGATTGCGGATCGGTCCGGGAGTCGAGAGGGATGAGAACTGGGCCGAGGTAGATGCTAGTCCGGAAGTGCTTGGCGCGTCCAACGATGAAACCGAAGTGGAGTCCGAGTCGGTCTCTTTTCCTTTCTGCTGGGGATCTTCTTCGGTAGTGGTGCCAGTGCTAGAACCATTAGCCATCTTCTTCAGAAGATTGGCTTTTCTCGTCGCTGCAGCTTTCTGGCCACGTGTCTGCTTCAGAGGAATTGATGGATCTCGCCTGGAAAAACACGGTTACGAAGGTTTTTCGATTTTTACACTTACGTGAGAATGGTGATGTTAGCTCTCTTCATCTGCTCCTCCAAATCAGTTTTTTCTTCGGCTGTCATCGGTGGAAATTGTTTCTCGAGGCGCCAATTTCCGTTGATCTTGTTCTTCTCGTTATAGTAGAAATCGACGAGTGCCGGTGTGTTGACAACTTTTCGAAGCTGAAAATAGTTTGTTGGGAGTAGAAATAACTCGTCTCGACATACCTCTCTGGCGAAATAGAAGTGCTTGTATGGGGCTCCGCGTGTCGGATTCGCATGTCTCTCGACGGCGATGTTGGCAGTGTAGAACTCTTTGACGTATTGCGGCACGAGATCTGGAACTTCCATCTGCAGGCCGAGCTCGATTGTGGCGTTGACGTCGTAAGCGTTCATGGAAAGAATGCGCAGTACCTGAAAGAATTGAAAAGTTAGGCTCTGGAAAAACAATGAGTTCACTGACAGTGTCGAATGGAAGGTGGTTCAGCTCCTGTTTAAGACGTGTGATATCTTCCTCCGTCACGTCATCCTTTGCCGGAACCACCAGGTACTCTTCGCGATCGTCTTCTGTTGCCTTCACGTCCACTGGCTCCGGTAAGTCGGCTACCGATCTGAAAATCAAATTTAGCACTGAAGGCACTTTGGAAAGGTGTGCGATAGCTGCTAGTCCTTAAAATTGTTCTGTCAGCTAGAATTTTCTAAAGAAACTGAGGATTATGCTTTCTGTGCCAATTCCAAATGTTTCTGTTTTTTTCAGAATCGTTAAATTACAGCGATAAACGTACTTCGGATTGTGGCTCGGATGGTAGTCGTTGAAGGCGTTCTTGCGATTTCTTCTTTTCAAGAAGCGACTTTTGTCGTCGGGCGATTCTGGAACCGACGGTGTCACGCTTTTTTCTTGCTCGCGGATCTCGATTTTCGCAGAAGTTTCTCCAGAATTCGCGGCATCCATTTTATCGAGTTTGTGTCGCTGAAAATTCGCGTTTTTTAGATTTTTTGGTAGAAAAACTTTTGAAATATTGATTTTTTGCGGATAAACTAAAAAAATCGTCGAAAAAACCGATCAAAAACAAGCAGTTAGCAAGTAAAAATTGCGAAAATGGAAAATGTGCGCGCTCGACGAGAGAGTGTTGCGAAAGAGGAGAGGGTAGAGAGTGAGAGGGTGACGAGGCAAAGAACAAGAAGAAAAGAGAGCGGAATGGGAGAAATCAGGGGAAGTGGAGGTGGGAAGGGGATTCTGATAAAAGAAAAGTAGCAGACGAAATAGACTGCCCCGCGCATACAGTCCTACGGTCGGGAAGAGTCGAGAACACCGTTTGACTGAATTCGGGAAGGTTTACTGACTCGACAAGACCCAAATGCAGGAAACGCGACAGTCTACCATGTTTTTGTTGACGTCTGACGAATCAACAGAACATTTGTTACAAAACCGTTTTTGAATGTTATCGACAGAGTGACGAAACAATACAATCGTTGTGAGACCCACAAGGACTAATGTGCAGTGTCCCTTTGTGCTAGACTGAATCTGGTCAATATAAGTTAACAGAACGCGTCGCGCGCGTTCAGACGCAGAACTGTCGATTGTGCATGGATCGATTTTATCAAGAATTATTTAGGCGAAGGACTATAATTTCAGGAAAACTGAGAAGAGTTTTGAAGAAGTTGATGTAACAAAATGGGAAACTGACAGTAGAAAAATGCCTGCAAATGTCTGATCCAGAAATAATTTTCAAAGTAATATTCATTTTGCTGATTATCTTCTGAGCCATGGAGTTGTTTCTTGGCACGACGTCAGTTGTTCTTTGCGAACAAATACAAGTCTTCAACACACTCCTAATACTTTTCACGTTTTATTAAACGCGCCTGGCCTAGTTCGAAACCGTTATCAATATCATATCTTCGCGAACAAGACTATTTCGTATAACCAGTTCAGTTCTGTACCGCGTTGGAATTATGGATAAGACCATCGACATCTCTGCGGCTTGCACTATTCATAGGTACAGCCGTCGTTTCGTAAACAATGATTGGAAAAACGGAGTCAATTGGTAAACTGATGAGTCATAAGGCTTCTGACACTACTCTGTTCAGCAAGTGCAATTTTATTCTCTACCAAGAGAGAAACGAATTGACGAACAGATTGGACAAACTGGGTCAGTTGTCATGGGACTTTGACTGGATCAAGGCCGAGATGAAAGATGTGGAAGAGTTCGTGGGGTACATTGAGATGTCGTGGAGAGAGGGAACGGGGGAGAAGAAATCGGAACGTTTCGACGTGAGAATCACGCAATCCGGACAGAACATCAAGAAGAAGGTCGACGTGTGCTGGAACGACAAGAGAACCTCCGACACGGTTCTGCTCTCCTACAAGCTGCATCTGAAACCGGTGTCGTCAAAGCAGGAAGAGATCGATGCGAAGTTCGCGGAGCCTTCCGACAAGACCGATGCGATTCTCGTGGTGGAGGGAAAGAAAATGCACGTGAACAAGGCGGTGAGACACAGATTCCCCCGGAAGTCACGAAGCTTATTGTTCAGATTCTGTGCTATCACTCTGACTTCTTCGACAGACTGTTCAACTCGAATTTCAAAGAAAAGACAATGTCCGAGATTCCAATTGAAGACGTCGCACACAGTGATTTCACACAACTTCTGGGCATCATTCATCACGAACCGAACTTTCCGTCTGGTATCTTTCTGTCAGCTGAACTTTTGAATGTCAGTGCTGTTTTCAGTGAAATCGGCTGGGAAACTTCTGGAACTAGCCGATCGGTTCATGATCCCTGCAGTGACTCGCAGCGTCGAGAACTTCCTGAATCATGGGAGCTGGAAACGGATGCGCACGAGCCAAGCACTCTACCTGGCGGATCGGTTCAAGATGGAAGGGCTTCTGGGAAAGTGCATCGGATTGTTCAAGACTCGGAAGGACATCGAAGACGTGACAAACTCGGCCGAGTTCCAGAACATCTCGGACGGAACCAAGGTCAAGCTGTTCCACTGTCTGTTGGCTGCGAACAAGGAGGAAGATGCTGCGAATCGGAAGAGGGCTCTGGAAGTCGCCCAGCAGGAGATGGAGTCCGCCGCGAAGACCCCGAAGCTCGGAGAATAACTTTTCATTGATTTCACTAGAGATTATAATAAACATTGTGTTTCTTGTTATCGGTTATCTCGATTGCCACGAATGTCTCGGCAAAGCCATCAAGATAGACTACTGTAGGTGTTTCTCAGTCACCCTGCGTCTCTGTTTCCATGGAGTGCCGTGAGGCCTGGCTGCTTACACCCAAAAGCAATACACCCCTTGCAAGGGCCAGCTGGAATCGAAGAAGATATAAAACAGAGAAAGAGAGAAGCGAGAGGGCGTGCGGCGACCAGAGAGACGGGCGTGAGGAAGAACTCCACAGTTTTCTCCGAGTCTCTTCAGCCATCACTCTCCCTCCGGCCGGTATTCCGTTCTGGCTTCAACCCCGTCCCTGTTTTGTCACCCTCCATTCGCCTTCTGCTTCATTTATATAAACAACGTTGCAGATGGCTACTCCTATTTCTTCAAACTCCGACCCGGTAACTGGATCTCCAGAAGAGGTCCACTACAGATGCAAGGCAAAAAAGATGAATGGACTTGAAGAAGAGATTTTTGCGAGCGGAACGAGAGACGGAATCAACTGGTGAGAACAAATGGAAATGGTCTGTTACAAGCAACTTTAGGGCTTGCAAGTTCTCGACGGAGTTTGCCTTCTCGGAATTCAATTCCGAGAAACTCGAGAAGTACGTCTACGTGTCCTGGTACTTCGAATGGGATGAGCTGGAGAAGAACGGAATCAAGGGACTCATCGGGAACATCACCTACTGGCTCAAGGAACAGTTCGAGGCCACTCCGATAAAAGAGACTTTTTGCGTTGATCTGACCCGTTCTGGACAGTGGATCGAGAAAAGGATGAATGAGAACAGGAACATGCAGAATCGTTTCTCGAACTGCACCCTGCAATTCGAGTTCTCTCTCCAACCTCTCGTGGCTTATCCGGATCCTGAACCTTTGATTTGTCCCGAGATGAAAGACACAGTTCTGAAAATTGGAGATAACAGGGTGAAGGTGAACAGAAAGGTCGGTTGTTGAGGTCTTTTTTCCGAACACAATTCACTTTTCAGTTTCTGTCCCTTCACTCTGATTTTTTCGATAGACTCTTCAATTCGGGACTCAAGGAAACGTATGAGTACGAGATCAACATTGAGGATGTCAACTTTATGGAGTTCAAACTTCTCCTGAGCATCATCCATCCAACTTGGACCATTCCGTCAGGTACTTTAACTCATCCATCATCAGCTCTCAGCTCTTTCCCTTTCAGATAATTCCATCGACGGAGTTCTTTCCTTGGCTCAACGTTTCCTGCTCCCCGCTGCCATGAAGCACATCGAGAACTCCCTGCTCGTGCACACTAGACTCTCATTTAATCGGATCTTCTTGCTGGCGGACCGTTATGGAATGCCGCGTCTTCTGGAGAAATGCATCAGATGCATCTCATCCGACAAGCACTTGAAGTACGTGAAGTCGTACTCCGAGTTCACAGAGTTCAGCAAATCAACGAGAGAAAGACTGGAACATCATGCCAAGTCATCCAAACCAAGTACGCTCCAGTGCACCTCACTTTGTAACTGACCTATTTTCAGCTCCACTAACACCCCAGAAGAAGCCCGGAATGGTGCACATTGAGAAAAAAGTGAAGATCTTCGAAGATGACTTCTACTCAACGGGAGCCAGAGACGATAGCAGCGATGTGAAGTGGTATGCCTTGTTGCTCTAGAGGTTCATTCTCCGTTTGTTGCAGGGGGTGGCAATTGTTCCTTGACTGTGGCATCGCCAACAACTTCGAGAGATACGAAACTTTCGTATACTCGAAGTTCAACTTCAACTTCACAAAATTCATCGAGCAAGGCTTCGATGGGGCGGAGGGATTCATCGAATTTTTCTATTCGTCGGCAGAACCTTTCATAAAAGAACGAATCGTAAGACAGATCGAATTGAGATGGAGTGGATTGGATCGAGCCAACGCAGAGCAAGTGATTGAGAAGAGATTCAGACTCGACCCGTTCCGTCGTGAAACTAAGATCTGTTTCTATGGGTTCCGTGCCTATTTCTATCCCGTTCGAGGCATTTCGCATGTTTCTTTGCCGAATCAGTGGACTGATGCCACAGTGACAGTTGAAGGACACGAGTTTCCTGTGAATACGACGGTGGGTTGGATGCCAAGACAGTACTGTATTTGCCCCTTTTCAGATCCTTTCCGCGAACTCAACGTTCTTCCGTAACTTGTTCCTCCGGGCGGACAGTCAAGTGCGGGCATTCACTGTGAACAGAGGAACAAAAGAACAATTTGCCTTCCTCTTGGACTACATTGGCCCTGAGCCAAGGGCTCTAAATGGTAACTCGTATGACACATGACACGAAGTCAAGAACGTTAGTTTTCAGATGGAGACGCTCGGAAGCTCCACATAGCGGCTCTTCGTTTCGGCGTTCGTGGAGTAGCGCGTCTTGCCGAGAATCACTTCCTTTTCAATCCGGAAATGTCCCTAGTCTCAGCGATTAAAACTGCTCTGGCTCTCGGAATGTCTAAGTTCCTCGACAAATGCATGAAGAAGTTGCAAGATCCCCTTCTGGCAACGTGTTTGGAAAAGTCACAGGGGTGGAAGACGCTGCCGATGCACTTGAAAGTCTCGATATTTGAGCAACGACCCATTTCCCCAGAGACTTGAAATTATATAACAGTTTTGTGTTTTTGCAATATTCTACGTTCTGTTTCATTTTATTTTTTCTTATTTCAAGAAATTTCTGAGAACGCGTTTCGGGTTGCCAGGAACAACAAACCTGGATCTTCTTCTGATTCACCCATTCAAACTGTAATATTCTTTCTTCTTTAATTAATCTTTTTTCGTTGACTGGTTGATGACAACTTTCTGAATGGATCGTACTGATGCAATAAACAAATTTATGAATCGGATCGGTTTTGAACTGCAACGGACTCTTTGATATCACTGATTACTAATCAACTCGAAAAAACGCGAACATTGTAAATGGGTTCATTGAAACGTGGGAGCTGATTGGGCAGTCTCCCGTTCATAATCATTTCTCGTTCCAGATATGTTTTCTTTTCGAATGTTACGAATTCTTCTTATTTTGACCTGTTTCGTGTCTCGTTTCTTTGCCGTAAGTCAACTTTCCCTCGACTGATCTTATCACCTCGTCCAGTTCCAATTCGATATCTGCGAAGCTTTCTCCAAAACCAAAGAGCAGTTATCCAATGCGACAGTTCTGATTGTTGGCTTCCGAGATGAGACGCTTGAAAAGAAGGCCTTCGAGACTTCTGACATCTTGAAGACTTTCTACGAATGTTACGGGCGTTCCGGCGGACTGGAAGTTCGCAGTGCGATGTTCGGAAGGAAATGGAACACGAGTCGAGATGGGAAAGAATGCGAAATGGTTGCAATGGCGGGTCTGCAATACGGTAAGTGCAACGGAACCATTACGAGCAGCAATTGATGGATCAGAGTTGTTCGTCCGGAGGAAAGTTCGATTAGTATTCCCTGATGACCTCAATCAGAATTGTCATCTTGACCAAGTGATTTCGAATATCTACCCACTGTTCAGCAGAAACGGTTTGCATAGTTCTGATTCGGAAAGTAATCAGTGGTTTCAGATGTTCTCCGTTACATGTACTGCAGTAGGAATCTATGTTGGATTCAGAAGAAAAACAGGATTCTGATGGAAATTCAAAGCATTCAGATTGTTCCGAAGACACCGATATACGGTGGGACAGTAGTGACTTCCTTGACGACAGGATAGTTGCAGAACAACTGGAGATGCAGGTCGATTCGTTGGCGGAAACGGGAAACCAAAGTGTCGCACGGAAATCCAGTTCGAATTACAAGTACTTTATGAAGTTTTCTCCGCCGAAAAACAAAGAGAAGAAGGACGAGTCCGTGTCTCAATTCCTCATCGTCGAACTGATCGTCGGGACACTTCTCCTGATGCTTCTCGTCTATGAGTCTTACGGGTTGGTTATAGATATGGTGTTGGAAGGTACGTGGACGACCGGAAGTTCTTATTGCAACCGTAGTTTCTAGATTTCTGGAATCGTAACGAAGAGCAAGAGTGGCACATAATCCAACAACAAATCCGTGACATCCCTCCTGATCTTTCGATCCAAAGTTCTTCAGAAAGTTCTAGTTTCAGCAGCACTCAATCGGTAAGGAACCCATGCCTCATGGAAGAATACAGTATTTCTTATAGTTGTCATCCAGCTGTCAAAGTGATTATTCACTCCAAGAAACACAACCATATGAAACAGAGAGTCGTTCTCCGAAAATATCAACGTTGAGCACAGCTCGGATTGACGAAACATCATAAATAAATATCTTTATCCGAAACAGATACTTATTTATTTTTAACAAAATGAACCTTATCGCATCGAAGTGCTAGTGGTTGTTTGTGCTGTTGGAACCGTAATTGAACTCTTTTTTGGAGCAATAAGCTTGGAAATGCTCGTTCTGAGTTGTGAGTCGCCGCAAATAAGGAGAAGCGGAAGGGACATTTCGGGGAGGTAGGTGAAGATGTTCAGACAGACGATGAGAGTTATCTGGGTGCCAGGGTCTCCGATCAGGTCCAGCAGGGTCAGGGTCTCGTTGAACACCGACATTATCTGTAATGAAACGTATCAAAATGATTCACTTCCATCGAAAATCACTCCGTAGAGCACTGCTGTAATGAGAATCTGCACGAAAACTTTGCGTTCTCCTCGATTCTGCTGGCTGGAAACCGTGAGTCCGTGGGTTTTTTGTCGAATGTGATAGAATAAAATAAGATAGCAGACGATAGATCCGATGGGGAAAACGTAGAAAAGTCTGTTGATGATCTGAAACGGAAATGCTGAAGAGGGACAGAAACATGAACAACAAACATTTCGCAGTCCACTCTGTTTTCCCGTATCGATGAATCCGAGAAAGCTGATGAAGTCTCTTTGGATTGCTGATGTGATGATGACGATGACTGATGCAAGAACTGACAGAAGTGCACTGATTGAAATGGGAATAGTGACTCGGAGTTTGTGGAAGAATATGTTGTTCCAGTCCCGCGAAATGAAGAGGAAGCATCGGTTCAGAGACATCAGGAAGATGAGTATCATGGAGAAAAAGGTGAGGATGTAGTCGACGTAGAGGGAAGATTGGGTCAGGAGTCGGTAGAGGGAAGTTTCGTTGCCGAGGAATGAAGAGAAGATCAAGGAAATGATCGAGAAGAGGGTTCGGAAGACGACCGAAATGGATAAGGTGATAAGGAGGACGAAGAACGCACCCTGAAAGAATCAGGTTTCGGTGAAGTTCAGTTTTGTTTTTCTCCGTGACATACCTTCTGAAACTTCTTTTTTGTGTAAACAAACTTGATGGCTGATAACTGCACGATAAAGTTCAGGAAGCCGACAATGTTCTGGAGAATAACTGGGGCCGAGACATGGCTTGAAGTAATTAGTTCTGGGGGACAAGTCGCATGGGTCGTTACAGAGCACGAGACGGGTTGAGAATCAGTAGTTTTGAGCACCAAGAATGTGAAATTCCCGAAAACCATGAGTGGTTCAAGTAAGAGTCACGAATTTGTGAGCAGACTTTCACAAGTGAAATCAAAGAAAGTGCTCTAGCCGTACCTCTAAATCACGGGGTTTGTGTTGACCTACAAAATGAATAATGTCACATGAGTGGGTTTTTCAGCCCAAATTACATGTTATGTGCCAGATTCCAATGACATTTCTTCCGATTTTTCAGTTCAAGAGACCAGCTGAACATTTCACTTGGCGATAGGAAAAGCTTGACTTTCTAGCGGTTTTTTTACTTCTCTAGTTTTTACATTTTTCATTTGTTTTTTGTTGAAATTTCAAATAAAAGACATGAAACAAATGTGAAATAATTAGGATTGTGCGGTGTTCCATCAGAATCTGTCGACTTTCCGATTGACTTCGAGTCCTCCGAAACTCGCCGATTTCTTCTGTTTCTCCTTTGTCGAAGGGTTCGAACTGGCGATAGTGGTGACTGTCTGGCTCCTTGTCGCTCTGTCGATGATCGAGTTCTGATCGGCACTGCTTGAGCTGTAGCTCTGTTTGAATGTGCTCCGCTGATCGCCCACTTTCCTTCCGTGACCGAATAACTCAAGAAGACCACGTCGCAACTGGAAATCGAGGTGATAACGGGTAAATCGTGTTATCGATGCTTACTTGGAAGTCAGTGATGAATGATAACACAGGGTCGAGAATGCATCGAACCACCAGGAAGCATCTGATTATTCCGAGTAACCGCATCATTTCCGAATAGTTTCTCTGGAAAAGACATGGATCCCTGTTGAGAACAAGACCGATACACCTGAAAAGAATACATTTCCTATGATTTGATCACTAAACTTACCAAATTGCATACGGAACATTCAAAATAGCAAAAGTTCCGACGTTGAGTGCCAGCTTCCAAAGAGGGAATCGGACCATTCGAATCCTTCCACCACCCCCGTCTTTTTCTCTGAAAACATTCGAGAGTTCAATTTTCGAATACGCAAGACAATGAAGGACCTTATTACCGTTTTTTGAACGAATTACTAAAGTTTTGAGCTTTTCGAATGAAGAATACGGTAATGACGAAGACGATGATTGTGAAGAAGTAGACGGACGCAGTCATCAGGTTACGAGATCTGAAATAGGGGATAAAATGGAATGACTGTGGAGGAGTACGGTACCTGTACATGTTCCTGAGACACGTCTCCGCTTTGCAGCCGGACCACGCATTCAGGTCGGGAATCTTGACCAGAGCAGAGACTGCCAACGTGTAACTGACCATCAAAACAAGGATCGTCCAGCTGAAACAAGACCACGGATGGGTTGGATGACAGGGTACTGTACCTGATGATCATGAGGTTGACACACCTCCTCATCGTGAACCACTTCCTGTAGTGAAAAGGTTTCCAGACTGCGAAAAGTTTCAGTAGGGACAGAGAGCAGTAGGAGACCATGGCAGACCAGAAACTGCCGATGAAGAACGACTCGATGACGACGACCATGTCGCGGCTGAACGAGATTACTGTAGATGGGGACTGGATGGCGGAACTCACTTGATATCATGCCACGTGAGCACATAACAGCAAGTGACGAGGGCAGAAGCACACGTGAGGACGTCTCCGATTGCACGGTTCATGAGCAGTGCGTAGCATTTCCGGGACACTCTCCGCGCTTTGATAGCCTGGAAAATAAAAAGTTTATGACCTCCTCATTGGCTTGGAAAGCTTACCTTATAACAACTGATGATGAAGATGGTCGTGGCGATGGCTCCGACGATTGCCAGTGGCAGCATGGCCCATCCGTAGAACGTGCGGAACACATTCTCGACTCGAAGGGCTTGTCGACGCTGGAAACATCTTGTTGTGAAGGAAAGAATCAGATGAACTCACACGAAAAAGATCGATTCGTTCGGGAGTTGTTAGGTTGAAAAAGCAGTCAGTGCGCGAGTTCGCACTCATGTCATCTGGACGAAAATCAATGAATGTACGCAAAAATTGGAAAATGTGAAGAGATAAAGCGGATGAGAGAGACGTAGAGATGGAGAGAAAACGGGTACCGAAGTGATCTGATAAAAAGATAGGGTGATATCATGACCTAGGCAGATGAGATCAACCGATGATCTTCATGAAATCAGACAGGCTGGAACTGAATATTCTTTGAGTCACCCTTGGTTTTGTGAACCTTTCGAGTTCAAAATGAGGTCATTTTTCCAGAAATTCCTTCTTGAAAATGTGAAGAATCACACGGTTTTGCATGCCATTCGATTGAAAAGGAAGAAGAAAAGTGAAGGAAATGGGGATGAATGGGAGAAAGAAAAGGGAAGAAGAGGTATTAGAAGGAGAGTGCGACTGCAAGGAAATGGTCGGATATTCAGTAGGAAGAGGCAGATTATGTTGTAAAATGGAGAAAAGTTCGGGGAGAAGTAGTCCTTTCCGGGAAGATTGGACTTGTCTGGAAAGTGTTGATTCGAATGTTGGGGACATAAAAATCGCAGACAGGACAAGCTGAAAAACACAGAACTTGTCGATTAATAACATCTCCGGAAAACAATAAAATATTCATGAGAGACATCGGAAATCAGAAAGTTGAGAGGAACCGAAAAGAAGGTTTGTCGGGAACTGACGAATGTGGGAAAAGAGCCCAGTCAGAACTCTCGAGAATCCTTTCTTCACCTCCGGAATTTCGAATTGAGATGATGTGTCAGAGATCGTAAAATAACACAAATATGTTTTCGAAAATTCTCTGAAAACGTGTAAATGGACAGGAATACAAGAGAAACAAGCAGAAAAAACAGGAAGGGCAAACAAATATTGGTCAATTTGGAGGCAATTGATTTGTGGAAAAGAAAAGAGTTTCCGCAACTTGGTGTACTTGCTGGTCACTTGATAACAGTCTGAAAATCCGGGTTTCTCGACTAAAAACCTGCAAAATTGTGGGAACTCGGGTGAGTTTGACGAAGTGTTGTTTGTATTATGGTCACTGAACACCGTGTTCGACAAGGTTTTTGACGAAATGGTCAGTGACGTAAAAACAGTCAAAACATGGGGACAAGTGGGTAGAAAATACTTACTGGATACACAAAATATCACAGGCAACTGGAATTGAGACGGGAAACGACAGATTGGAACTTGTGGAATCGGAATGCTTCGGGGGTTCAGTTATCATTTTTGTTGTTCAGAGCACGGAGCTCTCGAAACTCCAAAAAGTGTGGGTAAGTTATAAGATCCAGGATTCTCAGAACATTAGGGAACCTTTCGGGAGATAAAAAGAGATTAATGCAAGAATTCAAAACGCGGACCATCCGGATATGTTTCATTTTCTGTTGTCAACTTCTAGAAGTTCATATCGTTTCGCAATTCCAAAGACGAAACACGAAAGTTCATTTTCGTTACATAGGTTCCAAAAATAGTGATGTTTGCAACAGTGGAAGTTTCAATTAGAACGAGAATCGACGAGAGAAATTAACGAGCCACGCGGGAAGTTGCCTGTTTTCGTTGCGAGACCCATGTGATTCAGTACATCAAAAAGTTAGTTGGGCTAATACCAGAAAGACTTTTTCAGATGAGATGAGAGCTTGAAAAGATGGAGATGAAACGATAATTGTGATAACGGAATATACAGATAACAAGACGTTTGTGAACACTCGAAAGACGTAACCGATCCGACCCATTTTCCCAAAATCCGAGTTGGCAACGATCTAGATCACTCGAAACAAAAATCGTATCCAAAAATGGAGGGGTTGACCCTTGTATTCAACTTCACAAGACAGAAAGAAGACGACTAAACTGTAAAAAAGAAAGGATAAAGAAGAGAGAAAAAGAGAGAAAGGGAGGCGAAGAACGAGTTCTTCGGCCCGTCACGCCTCGACGTCAACCCCTCCTTCTCCCAAATATTCTGGTTGACCTGTCCGTTTCGAAGGACGTCTTCCCGCCTCTTCTACCCTCTTTTTCCGTTCCCAATCTGATTATTTTGCCCCTCTTCTCCTTCATTTTCACATGTTTTTCATCGGTTACTGTAATAATTTCGAATTTCCCTCCAGCCAAACCAGTTCTCTCAATTACACTTCGTCCCATTTTCGATTTCTTTCGTTGCTGTGGCTTTCGTGTCGAGACCCATTTTTCAAAGTTTCCTATCTGACTCCGAATCTTTCTGGGAAAAGTTGTTTATAAACGGACTGAATTTCAGGTGGACCAATTCTAAAAATCCGGTAACTTCGAGCTATTCTGCAGTTCGTTTCGAGATCCATTTGTTTTTTTGAACCGGTTCGGGTCTCGCCACGAAACTTTAAAATGAGGGAATACAGAGATGTTGATCCACTGATCGCTCTCTGGAGCACTTCGACGCAGAGAACATGCGGGGGCTACCGTAGTTCAGAATCGAAAAACAAAAACAGAATCAGGAGGGACGATCTCTCTTCTGGTTTCTCCTTGATCTCCGGTCACTCCGCTGTACTTCTTTCTTGTTCTCGACGCCTTCTACGTCATCGGAAGACAGTCCGAAGACGTCATGTTTGAGTGATTTTTAAAAGTCCGATGGGAGGAACAGATACCAATTCAGATTCATTTTACAAAGAATTATCTCAATGTTTCTATGGGAGGGAATAGGAGAGCAGGGAAAACCGTCGCAGACGGACCACCAAGCAATAAATAATCAATAAATTACTCACAGTGAAAGAGTTCTATTTAGGTGGATTTTGGGGTTTGGTTAGGAGAAGACAGAAATTGGACCATGTGGGAGGAAAAACGGGGAAACAAGTACGGGTCAGGGGAATGGGACATTTGGGATAGGGACACTTTGGTCATACACAGAACACAACAAACACATTATTCTCCAAAGGGAAAAATGCTCGGATCGGATCTCGGCGGCACGGCAAACGGACATCGAAGAATCAATCGATTAAAGTCGAAATGGGGAAAACAGTGACTGGAAAACGGGGAATTATCACATTTCAGAGAAAGGTACGGGTGCAAGAATGAGGGAAGAAAGGAAAGGAAGTGATTAAACAAGAAAGAAGCGAGTAGACTTTGTTGCTGTGGAAGCGAGAGGCGTTGAAAGAATCATGCCTTCTGTGCTCGTTGATTTTCGGCCTTGTCCACCAACTCTCCAATGTGTTCGATTTGGGCAAGCTGTAACAAACATGTTGATGAGCACACCTATATCTATCAGCCTCACCAATGAGATGACAGTCTTCCGGTAGAAACCTTCATCTTGGGTCGACGTAGCTGGAGCTACAGCCACAGGAACTGTCACTTTTGGTGCCGGTGCGGGACAAGTGGCGACTGGAGCTGCCTTTGAAGTTGCCAGAGCAGCGAGCCACTCGAAGTATGCCTAAAGTTAACAATATATGATTACTTTTAAAAATTTTCGAATTTATACCGCTTCGTCATCGAAACTCTTGAAGGGCTTCTTGGCAAGACTGCCGAATTGCTCCACAACTTTCTTACGTTCTTTGAGGATTGTTTTCGGAACTTCTTCTGTCTTCTCCAGAAGTGTGTAGTTTCTGCCGCGGAGTTCCTGAAAAAACCAAAATTTTTTCATTTATATTTTCTTATCAACTCACTTCATTCTTCTCTTCCAACTGAGCGAGCTTTGCTACGAGTTCAGCTGAAGGAGTAGAAGTGCTCGGAGCAGCTGCCAAATCAGTGTTGGTCTTTTTCAACTCGAACACTTCCTCGACAACTTCCGGAGCGGCAGCGTTTCTTGGAATTTCAACAGTGCGTGACTTCTCGTCAGCAAGAGCCTTCTCAGCTGCCACCAACTTTGATCGCTCTGTCTCCAATTCCTTCTTAAGCGCAGCCTCCTTGTCGTGGAACTGATTCTTCTCGGCTTCCAACTCCTCAATACGTTTCTTTTCGCGAGCCTTGAGGTCCTCCACAATATTCTCTTGTTGCTTCTTGCTGAAAGTAATCAACTATTTCACGAATTGAAAAAATGAGTCTTACTACTCATGGAATTGATCGACATCGTTGTTCAATCCTTCGATCAGAGTCTTCAACTGCTGGCACTCGGTCATTTCCTTGAGCAAGATGGCCTTCTCGGCTTCCAAAACCTTCGTAACCTGGTCTTTCTTAGCTTCACGCTCCGCCTGTGCAACAAGTTCCCGTCTGCTCGTTGCCAAGCTCTCCTCAAGCTCAGAGATAGCCTTCTCCATCTTTGCAGCATCTCGAGAAATCTCCATGTACTCATTCGTCTTCTTATCGTGAGCAGCAGCCATTTCGCGAGCGACCTGTTCCAACTCGGCTATTTTCTCGGTAAGTTGGTTCATCTCGGACTCATTCGCAACAGATTCGACCTTTGGTGGGGCATTCGCGATTTGGGTCTGCACGTTCTCGAGCTGTTTGTTAAGCTTCTGGCTGTTCGACTTTTCGGACGCAACGACGCCTTCCAAATCTTTGATTTTGTTGCGAAGGGCCTGCAAGTCCTTGTTGTGAGTCTCTTGTTGCTGATGGAGAGTGTTCTTAGCAGCTTGCACAGCCTGAGAGAGTTCACTTTCACGAGACTGGAGTGTTTGAATCTTTGAGGACAGAGTTGCTTGCTTGTTTCTGAAAAATTATAATTTTTCCATGAACGCTTGTGCTAACTAACTGCTCTTGTTTTTCTCTGTCGGCAAAGACCGTTTTCTCCTTTTGCAGTTTCTCAACCTTCTGGTTCGAGTCCGTCAGCTTCTTGTGCAGAGCCTTCACCTCGCTGCTCAAATTGTTCTTTTGCAGTTCGCCGTCACGGAACGTCGTCGTCAGGTACTGGACGTAGCCCTCCTCAAGGTCAGAGATGGCCAAAAGACGAGCAATAACCTTCTTCTGGTCCAACTCCTTGACATTCACTGTTTTCACCTGCTTCTTCTTCCCATTCTCCTTTGGCGAGTCTTGTTTCGGCGATGGCTGTTGCTTCGGGGTCTGCTCTTTCTGCTCCTCGGTTTTCACTGATGCGACAACATTCTTGGTAGGCTGGAGAGGGGCAGCGGTGACAGGGGCGACTTCCTTGACAGCAACAGTCTCGGAGACCTTCTGTGGCTGCACATTCTCTTTCGTTTCTTCCTCGTCAGTTTGCTCTTCATCTTCCTTCTGCTGCTCCTTCGGTTGTTCCTTTTGCTGTTGCTTCTTATCCTTCTTGTTGCCCTTGTTCTTTCCCTTTTTGTCTTTTTTCTCAGGTTCTATCAGCAGCGCAAGGGTGTCCGAATTGTAGACCTGAAAACATAACTTTTAGAACAGACACTTGTTTATTGCCCAGTCATATCTCATCAGTTCCCACCTTTTCAAAGTCACCCTCCTCCTTCGAGAAAAAGTAGAAGGTGAGTACGACAAGAAGACCGATGATGGCACCGCCGACGACGAACAGCATCACTGGATCCATCATGTTTCACCCTGAAATGTTTGATAAATTGCAAGATGTCGAGAGGGAAAACTCGAAATAATACGGGATGATACGGGAAACGAGGGAATAACGAGGAATAGAGAAGCAAAGACGAGAGATGAGCTCGGGGCGGCACCGGAAATAAATAAAAGCTGAGCAGCTCAACACAGCGAGACGAGCATTTCGAATTCCAAACAAACTCCGAATTCCAAAGTAATGACGAGTTATTGAGCGAAGAATTGGAGGGTGGTGATATAAGGCAATGAAAAAAACAGGTACCGTAATGAGCATCACACTAGGAACATTCCAGGTGGAAGAGATTGGTTCTGATGAAATAAATATTGGAAAGGGGAATAGTTCGTTTTTGAGTGTTTCCAATTTGAATCATAGTCACTGAAGTTGACAGTTAGATGACTGTTAATGGCGCCGATCGGGAAGAAGATGGGCGCCTAGATGATAAACTGCAAAGTGATAATAACTCTCGCTCCGATAGGTACCTGCGCAAAAGGAAATTGAAGACAGAGAAGGTGAGTATAGGAAACGAGGTCAACCTCTCGGTCTCCCCCGTCCTATCACTGTTATCTCAGTTTAAACGTCAACTTGGCTGAGGAGAGAGAGAGCCAACGACGCGGAGAGAAGACAAGAGAATCGTGCATTCTTTTTTCTCTTTTTTTCACATCCCAAAAAGACAGAGAAAAGTCAGAAAAGAGAGAGAGAATGAAGAACGAGGTGACCGGGCAAAGAAACGAAGAAAACCACCAGTATCCCGGACAGAAAAAACCGACGAGCAACGTGTGCTACAAACAGTGAGACTACAGAGAAGCGAGTGGGCGCCACGGAGAACAGGGCTAATCGAGAGGCACAGAGATAGGACGCCACGTAACTGCACTGCCCGATCTTCGTCTGTCTGACCTTGTCTCTCCAGGATTCATATACTCTTTCTCTGCGGACAGATTCCCGCAAGGGCGCCTGGCGCCAGTCTACGGACACAAAGAAAACAGTGAAGGAGAAGAGCGAAAAGAGACCGTGTTTGACCAGTTAGTGCGTCGTGGTATCTCTATTTCAATGCTATTTCGTCGTTAGCATGAATGAGCATTTTGTGTGAGGAAGAGCAAAATGACGTTGATCGACATCATCTTCATCAACCAGAAGGTCTCTTGTTTTTGCCTCTTGTTTCTCGTTCGAGCATGTGACAAGAAAAATTAGGTTTTTAGGATGGGTACGCATAGGAATGCTCAGACTCTGAATCAATGAATAGAAATAGAAACAAATAGGTCGAGCTGGAAAACTGGCAACTGTGACTTTTGAACAAATAAACTCGGGGGGATTTCATTACGATCACTTATATATTTATAGGACTACACAATTTTTGTTTGAAAAATCTGAAGTTCAAAATTCGGAACTTCTAAAGAAAAGTTCTCTGACGCCAGAGGTGTACAGGAATTCAGCCATGAACACGAAACTTCGGACGGTCCTCAGAACGAGAGGAAACAAATGGAAAATGAGATTGTGTGCGAAGTTGGCCTTGAAAGAGTGAAAATGGCATGAGAAACAGCCGGATCGACCCGAAAACGATGAGAAAAACAAGTCGGGACGGTGCGTCCGCGCGCTCTTGTAGGTCACTTAACATTCCTTTTCCCAACCAATTTAATTGTGGGTCTGGTCTAGTCTTGGTTTCGGGGCGAAGAAATATGTGTTTTGAAATAGACTTCCGTCAGATTTCGTCAAGTTTGGCAAACACGAGGAAAAAGAAAAGGAGACGATCGACTCATTGGTTTTTCGGGTTTGTGGGAATTGAAGTTTCGGAACTTGTACATATACAGATTTTCGTTATTTTGTGGGATGGAGCAAGTAAAGAGGCCAAATGCGGGGCTTGTTGAAAACATCAACTCGGAAAACAGGACATGGAAAATTGTATGTTTGCTGTGAGATGGAAATATCAATGACGAATTCTGAATTTTCGAAAAGATTGGAATATTTTGATGGGAAAAGTGCAAACTACTTTCCAAACATCGCAAAGAGAAGAAAACAACAAAGAAAAGTTTATGTGGGTGTTTTCGAGAAATCTGCCAATCACGAAAACGTGGCATTCAAAGGCGCAACGAGTTTTGGCGCCTGGATATCTCGCAACGAAAACTACAGTAACCTAAGACGCATACCTAAAATTTCCGAAGACAACTGAGAAACCAGTCTTCTATAAATATTTCAGTACTCAGTAACTAATTGAGTATTAGAAGTTACAAATAAATACCTCAAATAGAGAACAAAAATTCACAGCGAACTCTGCAGATTTTGGGCTCATTCCTGCAACCTATGTATAGGAATCTCTAGAAAGTACAATGTGCTGCGCGAGAAGTTTCTGGACTTTTGAAAACCTTACTCGATAATCACCGAATAACTGACAATCCAAATTTAACACCGCCGCGTACTTGTTGATTAGCTCGTAGTGACGCACGTACTTAACAGACAACTGGTGACGTGGAGTAGCATGTCACCCAATTACGGGAATGAAGGACATCACGCGAATATGAGAGTTCAATAAAACTTTATTCAAAACGTGGGAAAAGCGAAATAAAGATTAGATTTTAGGGGAAAGTATACAGAAACCCACATTTTCAAGCTGAATTTATGAAAAAGTGTTTAGAGATTTAATAATAATTTACAGAGACGTTGATTATTCAAAAACATTTCAAATATCTCCGAGATCATCGTAGTTTGGTTGCGCTGGTTGGTCGAAGACGATGTTAAAGTCGTCGGACATCGGGACGGCGTTTGAGGAAGATCCTTCACCACGGGAGGCGCGGCGGTTCTCGCTCAGGGTCAATATGTCATCTTCCAGATCAATAGTCGAGCGGTCATGACGGCCTGAAACATTTTCGAAACGAATTTGAGAAAAACTGTTCTGAAACAGACGGACAGACGCACAAACATGAAAATTAGCAAAAACGAACCAAAAAGATCGGAATACGTGAAATATTCCTTACCAAAGTCCTTCTGTTGCTTCCTCTTCTGTCTCGGCTCTTTGTCCGGAATCGCGTGGATGTTGGCACTTGCCAACGTGCTCTTCCACAAGAGAGATTTGGCACGGAGAATCGCTCGGTCGCACGTCTCGTTCACCCTGAAAAGCACTTGTTGCGAAACACGAGTTTCTTTGCTTTCATACCTTTTCAGAGTAGTTCCCTCGTCTTTCTGGTCAACGATCCGAATGACTCCGGCACTCTGGTCGATCTGCAGCACGACACTCTTGCTTTCCATGAGATCAATGAGAGAGTGTTGCAAATCGGCCATGGAAGTGCCCAGAGCAGCACACATCGAGTCCATTTTCACTGTGGAATATGGCATAATGTACTGGACGATGCACTTTTGACGGATCTTGTTGAAAAGCTCTCCGACGCTACGAGACATGAACGGATCCAGGAGCAGCTGGAAGTTGTGACCTAGTTTCCGATGTCTTTACGTTCTTAGACTCACCCTGTTCTTGACGGAGAACATGATCTCGAAGCAGCGTCCAAACCGGCTGGATGTGTAGCAAGATAGCAGTTCTATGAAGAGTGGCTCTGACTCGAGCAGCTTACGGAACGTTCCGCTTCCCCCAACCGACGCTTTCAGCTTTCCGCGTTCCATAGTAGCCATCGCGCAGAGAAGCGCGTAGACTCCGAGATCGGATGTGGTCGCAAACCACTTGGCTGGCAAGTGTTCCGTTTTTATCTCGAACACGTCTTCGACTACTTGAGAGTACTTTCCGGAGCGGAGCTTCAGAAGAACTCGGGCAGTGAGCAATTTGGCTAGTGCCGTTTCGACAAGCATCTTGTTGGTGAGCGTCGGAACATTGGGGGCGGCGTCACGTTCGATCAGGAATGTGGCATTGTCCCCGCGTGGCGGCTGGTTCTGGCTGTTCTGAAAGCATGTACAGTAAGCTTCTGAACACTTCTGAACATCAAACTATACCTTTTCCGCTTCATCTGCGTCCTTTAATGATCTGTAGGCAGTGTTGATGACGCTTTCGAGACGAGTCCAGTCGTTGGCCCAGATGGAAACTTCGACCCAGTTAAGCCACATCTGGAATAAAAAATGCATAGCTTCTTCCACAACCTAATGATTATTACATTTATATTGTGCTTCAACTGCGTGCAATAGTCTCTGATTCCTCTTGAATACAGCTTGATGGCCTCTTCGACCTTTCCAGCGTCCACAAAGTGTGCGAAGAGATCTTCCATGGCGCGCCTCGTCGACTCCTTGACTCCCTCGTCTTTGTTCTTCTTGTAGTCCGACTGCAGCCGGTCAAGACTAAACTGCCAGGTTGAATTCGTCTCGTCGGTCCATTTGTAATCTCGGATGGGCAGTGGCAAGGAAACGGTCAGTTTGTCATTGGCCAGTGTGTGCTCCAGCTCGTTAAAGAAGACCAGATAGTGCGTGATGTCTGATGTGTTCTCTTTCAGGTAGTTGATGAGAGCACAGTAGGCATCGGCGCGCAGCGTCGGGCAGTGCTTCGCTATGAAACGTCCTCTGACCAGGAATGCTCTTCCAGTGTACATGCTAGCAATCGCTTCGACATCGACGGCTGGCTCAACCACGGTCAAGTCATATGGCTCATCGTACAGCTCCTTGTCTCTTTTGTCTTCATAACGCACTGGTGCTGCAAAAGGATATTATAAAGAAGACATACTCGATACAACTTACGAGCTTTCGACACTTCTCCGGGAATAATTTCGCGTTCTTCGATTTTCGACGACGCTGACGCACTTCCCTTGCTCGAATCGCCCAGTTCTGACCGTTGAGACTGTAATTAATAGATCGTACGAAAAATCAGCAAAGAGCAATATTATTTTCGAATTTCAATTGAAAAATACTTTGGTTTTTTGTTAATTGTTTAAAAAATTACGAACCGGTGTTCCTATATCCATTGGATCATCAAGAAGATCGTTAGACATTTCTGAATCTGGAAAAATGAGAACTTAAAGGTTTCCGCACCAATTTTTAAAGGTTTGTGACTTGTGCGGGAGAACGAATGAAGTGCGGATTGCCAAGAGCAATTTTGGCAAGACGAAGAGACTGGGCATCGGTCAGAAACTGGCGTGCATCGACAAAAAAACCGATAATAAAAACCCGCTTCAAAAAACAAGAGAAATGTATGTGTCAATGGAGCGCGCTTTCCTACCCGTCACTGCGTCTCCGCGGTTCGCACACTCTCTCGCCATACACCGCTTCGACTCTCATCACCCTTTTGTCAGCTAGATCCACTTTCCAACTAGATTTCAGAAAAATTTAATTTTTTTCCAGTGCTACCCAGTAAACCAAATAAAAACTCTTGATTCATCATGTCAAACACCCCAGATTCGACGATTTTCGGCAAGATGAGTGAGTTCTAGGATTCAACCAGATAAAGTTATTTCCAGATTTTAATTGAACATTTTTCCTGTTTCAGCAAGTCGAGCTGCTGGAAAGCGACAAATCAAGCCAACCGCAGTGTTGTATGCAACTCTCAACGATAACAACAGTTCTGATGAGGAGGACGAGGACTTTGAGGGTAAGGAGAGGTGATCCTAGAATAGTTTACCGAAAGCTTCAATTTAGTAACCTTCGATTTTTATCACAGTTTTCAAGTTTCCAAAGTTCATTGAACAAACTGTTTCAAATTGCTGTTATTCATTTTTTTTCAGTGAACATGAAAGAAGAGAACGGGACCGCAGACTCTGGATCAGATGATGGATCATCCGATAATTCAGATGACAACAGTGATGAGGAGGAATCAGAAGAAGATGAAGATGAGACGGCGGAAGGCGAGAAAAAGAAGTCGCCGTCCCAGGAGAAGGAGATGGCCGTCGAAGTGTGCGCTGTGTGCATAAACACGCGCAATGCCGCGGCAGCCGGTGACTTCATGAGATGCGATAAGTACGAGCACAACTTTCAATTGATCTTCGCATCCAAAAAACCCAACTTCTAATTCCAGATGCAAGCTCTACGTGCATGAGTCGTGTTACGGAGGTATCTCACTGGACGACCCAGAGGAGACTCTCTGGTTCTGCGACCCGTGTCTTGCCGGTCTCGTCGACCCGCCGCACTGCGAAATGTGTCCTTCTCGAGTTGGCGCATTCAAAAAAGCCGAGCTCCCTAACAGATGGTGCCACGTGTCATGTGCTCTCTTCACTCACGGAATCACTTTTTCTGATGTACAGTCAGAATATACCGTTCCTGATCCGAGAATATCTTGTTTCAGCCGGACACTCTCACTGGAATCTCGTGGGAGCATCTGGACAACTCTCTATTCGGAAGGAAAACGTGTTCGGTGTGCACAGATAAAATTGAGGCGAGATTCGGAATCTCGAATCGCTGTGAATCTGGAATGTGCAAAGAGTACATGCACGTGACGTGTGCTCAGAAGTTGGGATTGCTGGTGGACGAAACAGATGATCATGAAGAAGAAGATGCGATCGCCGTGATGAGATACTTCTACTGCAAGAAGCACACAAACTACGACAATCTAAAACCGCTTCAAAGGAGGTTCATAGAGTGGGAGCGGCAGGAGTCCAGAAGAGTCACGGTTCACAGACGAAGAATTCCGCTGGATCCCCAAGAAGAAGCGGTTCGTCTGAAAATGAAGGAGAAGCTGGAGAATGTAATCAATCAAGAGTTGGATGTGAATCCAAAGGGAGACGTCGGGGACCGGCAGAAACAAGCGAGACTTCTGAACACCTCCGCTGAGTTCTTTGACCGATTCGAGACAAAGTTTGAAGACGCTGGAATGTCGAGAGAGACTTTCAGAGAACCGTTCTTCAATATTAAACTGACAAATACTTCGTTCATTCCTATCGGATTTTCAAAGGAATACATCGAGTGAGCCCTTATCTTTTCGACAGCCCTCTGATTTTTCTTGTTTTCAGTTTCATGCAGCTTCGTGACACTCAAATCATTCCTGAAGAAGAGGAAAAACTTAGGAAAGCTCGTGAATTGCTCGAGGAAACAAAGGAGAAGCACGCGAAGCAGATGGTATCGAAGCATTTCACCGAGCAATTGAAGGAAAATGAAGAGATGATTGAGGAGAAGCTCTCGAAACTGGATGAACTGCACTCTCTAATTCAACAGTTCTCCGCCGTTGACAAGAACGACGACTTCTCCGGAATTCTCTCGGTATTCCGCAACTGTTCCGCGCGGCAAAGCATGGAAAGAACACGTGGAACTCCCGATATGCGTGTCGAAGTGCACCGATGCGTCGTTTGTGAAAAGTCGACCGAGCAGCACAAGCAGACACAATGCGATCAATGCCGCAAGAGTTATCACATCGGATGTCTGACTCCGCCACTAACGAGACTTCCAAAGCGAAACAACGTCGGATGGATCTGCCACGTGTGTAATGAAAGCGACGACAGTGAACAGGTATAGTAGATCACAATAGAGCAAACTCCCTCAATCAGAGCATTCCAGGAGGCAATGGACACTTCGGACGACAATGCCCCGACGACACGTGCCTCCAGAAGCCGTCGTCCGCCCGCCCGACTCTCCGGGTACATCAACCACTAAGTCATAACTCACCCCGTTTTTCTCATTCAGTTCTCAATTTGCCCCGTACATCTCAAACGAAATCTGTGAAACTGACCTATTTTTTAAATCATTTATTCGCCCCAAGTACGCTTTTTCTATCATCGATTTTTACAAACAATGTATGATGAACTGTTGTTAACTCGTCGGCACTTTCTTCTCGAACTTCACCGACTTTTCCGATTTGTGTACCTCCAACAACTCGACTGTTTCCTCCTTCTCTCCCGTTTCGACGTCTTTCTTCTCTTCTTCTGATTCCTTGTTCTTCTTTCCCCATCTACATCCACGGAACAACGGTCCCGCATCAAAGTCGTCAATGTCCTCGGGTAGCTTTTTGTTCTTGGTCTCCGGCTGCAGAGTGACCAGGAAAGCAGCAATGAACGTCATGATCGAGATCAGAATTGCCGGAGCGTCCTTGTTGATCGCAGTCTGATAAGATGATAATGAAGTGATCGGATCAGGTAGAGACTCACCAATCTGTTCATATACGGTGCTCCAAGAGATCCGAATTCGCCGAGAAGAGAGACGACTCCACCGAAAACATTGCGGATAGTGGTCGGGGTTCCCTGAATGGTTGGGGACTAAGAAAGATCGGGGAACAGTTCGGGACATACCTCTGAATAAAGAAGTGGCTGGGATGACCAGACGATGGAGTTGGCTGACTTGGCAAGAAGAGGAAAAGCCATTTTAAGGGTTCCGTTGAGCGGAACGAACACTGTGAGAAGCATGAAGACGGCGGTGAGGAAGAGCGAGATGAACGAGACGAACTTGCGTTTCCAGTGGATCAGGAAGAAGACGGAGATGAGTCCGGCGGGCAGTTCAACGAATCCCGACCAGAAGTATCCGGCCTTCGATCCGTCATCCGAGAGCTCTGTCGAGTAGAGAGATAGGGCCCAGTACGTGCCGGACATAACCATTCTGAAGAAGATTGTTCATGATAATATCAGATGGATTACTCACAGAATATAAGAGTTGATCAGCAAATGAACAAAGATTTTTGGGTAGAAGAGAGCAACGAATGTGCGTCTTTTCGCAGATTTCTCGACTTCTGCGTTGTGAGAACGGCACGATTTGAGGCAGATCGTCTGTTTGTTGAAGGCAACTGCAGTGTTTATGTATCTGGAAGGGTTAAATGGAAAAGACACTTCTTTGGAAATGCTCACTTTTTGATTTTCTTATCGTCCTGTCTCGTCATCAGCCAATGAATCGATTCTGGAGTGAACCAGAAGAACGGAATAGTCAGAATACCAGGAACTGAGGCGGCGAAGTAGAGACTGCGCCAATCGGAGATGAAGATGGAGAAGATTCCGGCGAGCATGTAGCCGAGGACCCAAGAGAAGGTGCCCATCACAGGGAGAAGGTCACGGAATTCAGTAGAGACCGATTCGACGGCCAGGATATAACCAGTCATGCTGAAGCTCTGGAATCATGAAACATTGTTGGTGGGATTACAGTTGGACATACTGTAGTGGCTACTCCAGAGACGAATCGACCGAACAGGAAAAACCAGTAAGAAGGAGCGAAGACGCAGAGGATGTTGGCGATGGTGGTGATGTAGAGCGGGATGAGGAAGGTGAATCGGCGGCCGAGAATATCGGATAACTGGCTCACGAACGGGGAGACGACCATTCCACCTGAACGGAAACGGGGTTACTGTATACTAGGCTTTCACAGAATCATTCTCTAGTTCCTATTTCCCCCATCTTCTAATTTCAAATTCAATCGGTCTCCTGACTTTGTGTTCATTGAACTCATGTTGTTTTCCTTCCCAAAAACACCCTGATAACGTCTGAAAGTGACGCTAAGCCGTTCCACTTACCAAACAAAAAAATCGATGTTGCGTGATCAGCCATTCCCTCTTTATCACAGACCAAATCAAAGTGAGAAGATATCGACGAATACTTGCTCACGTTGTACGAGTACCTGAACAGATCCCTTCGACTTCTTCCAGAACTATGGACTCACTGGGCTCCGTTCACATCCTTACATGCAATGGTTCTGTTCTGTTGAAGGTCCATGACATGGCATCCATCGTTCGGAATCGGAGCAAATAACTGAAAAATGAGAGTTGAGACACATTTCTAAATCGGTCGAATTTGCACATTTTATCAGTGATAAAGTGTATATTGAGTGCATAAGACGAGGGCAATCTGACAAGTTCTTATCGATTTTTCGAGGGGAGAATCATGAAAAAATGCGTTATCAGTCAAGTTTCACAAAAAAAAGAATCCGACAACGGTTTCAGACTCGACCTACAAGACACGCTTATGATGTGACTGCTCACCGTGCTAGCGGATTCTGGAATGTCACATGTTGGCGTGACGGAGGTGGTTATGAAGGGCATGATCATCATGTTCAGGGCGAAAAGGATCTGGACGGAGCCAGTTACGGCATAGGCGAGCATCTGAAAAGAGCAAAACGTTCAGGAGGCGATGAGGTCTCGTGCAGTGTACCTGATATCTTCCATACTTTCCGAAAGCAGTCAGGACTTTGTCTGCATCCAGATGGAGATAGTTGATGGCTGCACTGATAGAATTGCTCCGCGGAGCTACTTCCGTATCTTCCGGCATTGTGGCCCGCGTTTTCTGGAAAACCGTATTATTTTTCTGTAACTGAGAATATCATGCTTCAGATTCCAGTAAGAAGAGTCAATGGGCAGTTTGATACACGAAAACCTTGGAACTCAACAGTTCAAATTACAAAATGCAGAAAAAAAGTATTGGAAAAGTCTTGAGTTGACAAAAAAAACAAAAGCTGGGACTCATCAATGTTTTTAATGTTTACAGTCTTTCCTCAAATCAACTGACAATTTCTGTTGTGATATTTTTCTGTTTCGTGAATAAGCTCTGAGCTCTTCTACATATGACAAACATGTTTAGAATTCTGTACGGTGCCTTGAAATAAAAGATGTTATGGAAAAACTGTGAGAAGACTGTCTGAAGATGGTTGCACTCAAGTACAAGACTTTTGTACACATGATCAAAGCCAAAGCTCATTGATTTTTGTATTGTGCGAGAAGCGAACACAACGGGACAGTACTGCCTGGCAAGTGGGAACGAGGCACAAAAAGAAACAGTTTTTTCTGACCAGACAAAAAAGTGAAAAATAACAGTGGAAGGGGTTGGGTCGTCGTGAGCACGAACTGAATACATGGAGAGAGAAAAGAGTGGGAGGGAGGAAAGGCCGACACTGATAAGGGCCCGTTTTGTGCACCTTTCGGTCACTGATTATACTGATAAAACATGGCTAGTTGAGGGGGAACTAGTGGAGAAAGTGAGGGAATAGACACGCACTTTTAGGAGCCTGGTACCGACTAGTTCCAGCTCAAAAGTTACAGTTCTGATGAAGATTTTGGGTTGAAAGTAGAAGGGTTGAACCGAATGGGAAACTGATCTTTTCTTATGACCTGTAAGTAAGCTGGAGGAATTCGGGATTGATGTACAATGTTCTATTCCCACACCAGGCCTTTTTTCCTTCAATGATCGTCTACTTCCAGAAATGTTTGATGTTCCAGTTCCATCTCATCATTTCTTTTTCATTACTGAATCTGTGCCAGGAAGTTTGATCCGCTCACTCAAACTTCACAAAAGTGACAATCAACAAGGAAACGTCAAGTACAACTACTGATAAGAAGTCAGACATTGCGCTAATCTGTACATGGTCATCGAGTTACACGTGGCCAGAGCATGGACTCAAAAGACCGACCTGTCGGTTCCCCGTCAGAACACCGGACTGGCAAAAGTAGACAATTCATGGAAACAACCACAGTAACAATTCTTTATTTCAACTTTTTCATATTTCAAACAGTACTCGTTCCATTTCTCGGAACCACAATCACAGACGGCAGTGGAGCCAAGAACTTTGTGATCCTACGTCGAATTTCCAGTTTTCTTGTCAAAATCAGCAACGGAAGGGATATTTCTGGAAGATTATTGGAGACATTGAGAATTATCAGAACACTGATATGATTGTTTTCGTCGAGCCACGAGACGTAGGTGATTAGTTCGAAGATCAGCCAGATGGACTGAATTCAGAATGTTCATTGGAAACTTTTTCTTTGGAACTCACCAAATAGAGCCCTGCGGTTGTTAACAACTGCGTGTACACATTCTTCTTTCCTTGAGTCCTACTTCTTGAAATTTCGAACTTCTTGTTTTCTTTTTGAAGATGCAGGTACAGAATGAAGTAGCAAAGGACAGATCCAATTGGGAAAACGAAGAAAAGACGATTGAGAAGCTGGAAATGAGAAAACTACAGCTTCGGGCGGTGCAGTGAATCAACTCACGACTCTCAGTCCGAACGGGGCTCCGTACTCTACAAAACCAACGTTTCCCCTGTATTCTCTTATCACCTCCGAAGTCTTTATCACTGTGATGGCACTCAGAATTGACAGAAGTCCACAAGGAACCACTGAATAAATCCATCGTTTCCCGACGAAAATCCGATCGTTCCAATGGGTTTTAGTGAAACACAAACATCGATTTAGTGATAGCAAAAAGATGATTTGCAAAGAGAAAAAGTCCGAGATGTAGTCGAAATACAGTGAAATTTGGCAGCAAATGAAGAATTCTAGGCTTTTGAAAGTGAGGAAAGAGGCAGTGGAGAGGAATATGATGGAGGCGGTGATACGGATGGATACTGAAGATGATAACACGAGCAAGAGTAGGAAGAAGGATCCCTGGAATTAGAAGCTGATCGAGAACTTCTTTCTCGAGAGTTACCTCTTTGTACTTTTTCCTGCTGTACACAAAATAAATAGCCGAAATCTGAATGAACAAGTTGAAGAAACTGACGAGAATGTGGAGAAGAGCTGGAAACGAATAGGAGTCGACGACGGGAAGTGTTCCGTTCCCGGTTCCAAACAGAGTAGAGCGGGCTTCTGAACCGGTAGGACACATTTGTGTTGCCGATTTGTCAGTGTATAGTCCCATTTTTTGAGTTGTTCTGAAGGGAAATGAGCAAAAAGCCTCAAGATGGAATGAGCAGGGAAGGCTATAATTATGTTGAATTCGTTGGCATTTAGGAATAGGAGATCAGTTGGAGATTACCAGAAATGCCAAGCAGTTCTCGTTGTGGTCGTTGTACCCTGTCATTTCATTAAAACGCAGGCTTCTTCGAGAACTCTCCCTCATTTCCCATCCACAGTAACCCTCCCCCTCATTTCGACTTCCGTCTCTTCTCCCTCCGCACCACCCATTCCTAATTGGCATCTGGCTCCGTCGGCCGCCCGTTTCTCTCTTTGCTCGATCCTCCTCTTCATTTCTCAAAACGTGGCGCCGGTGCCCCCGTTTCGTGTGCCGCAGTCGATACTCGCCACCATGCATCTCTCGGTCTCTGAATCTCTCGTTTTCCAGCAGTCTCTCGCTTCTTTTTCTCTCTTCTTCTCCATCTTTTCTCGCCGTTTTTCCGTTTTTTAGTCGCCGCGTCAGGTCATTTCGTAATTCTTTTGTTTGAACATCTACTTGATTCCGGGCTTTCCGGATTCCCAAAAGTTCAACTGGAAGTGGCATGAGATCTGTGATACTTTCAAGAATGTCCCTGTAGAATCTAGGTTAGAGAATCGCTACGTTCTCTCAAATGATAAGGTTTCTTCTCAAGTACCAGGTACGCTTCTCGGCTGTAATACAAATTGATTGATGAGTAGAGAAAAGTACAAATCTGTTAAGGTCATTGATTGTTGGCTGAAGGTTCTTAGAATCACACGTTTTGAAAGTCTTCTGATCCTTCGGAATCCCAGTTTTTGAAGATCTCGTCCCAGTTTCTGATAACAATAATTGATTGATTGATATCACATTCAACATGTTCTCATTGCACCGTAATCCATTTTGGAAGAAAACACGAGAGCTAAGATTTGCAAGCATTTCCAATAGTGAATTACCAATCATGAACACTCTCTTCGCCTTCTTCGTCACTTTGTTACTCTCTTTTCCTGCTCCATAAACTGCATTTCCCCTCGAGAAGTTCCGTTTTTCCAGCAAAATGGAGCCGGACCATAACGGGAACATGGACCTGAACCGGGTCACCCGCCAGTTCCAAACAGGACTCCTTCTCAGTTCGAACCTGCCACCGATGTGGCTTGCAGTGCTGACTGAGGAAGGAACAACACTGAAAGTTCTGGTCGACTGGTGTGTGCACACGGAGGAGCAGATGTATCTGGCCTCACGGAGCTCCGAAGAGTACTACAGATTGGTCCAGGAGACGGTGGCCGGGGCGATACAGGTGGACACAGAGTTCAAGAGGGAGTACAACGCAGTCGGCATCGTGACTCCCGATCGTACGTCCCTATTTTTCTGGATCATCCAGATTCCCAATGTTTCAGATCCTGCTTTTCCAATTTGCCAATTTTTGTGTCAGTCGATGGATGATTCCAAAAACCACGAAGGGAATGAACGCATTTCCAAGTCCATCATGATAGTCTGCTGCGGGATTCTGGACCTTCCAATGCCCAGATACACCGGAATGAACCCGAACTTCGAGATCGAGGAACACTCGCGGCTTTCTACTTCGTGTCTGCTGTTGCGGAGCGTGTTCCCGGCGCCGTATCATGCTCCCATTGATCCTGCCATGGGGACGAACTTGATGTTTGGTAAACATTTGGAAAGGGAACTGTTCAACAGATCAAGCAACACGAGAGAGTACTACGAAAATCTACACAACATCAGGAGGCAGTTGATGGAGTTCCGGACTGCAGAGAGCATGTATTTGGATAATGAAATCATGATGATGGGTGAGTGCAACAAGTGCTTGTGGTAGACTTAGAACTACGATTTATAAAGCTGCTGTGAGACTTATCGAGTGATGCTGAGATTATAAAGTTGAGATATGGAGTGAGTTTCTGTGTCTTTGAAACGAAATTGTCTCTAATTTTCCCCAAAATTTGAAGAATTTGTCAAAACAGTACAGTTTTTATCAAAGGCGCATGTTCTTTTTAGTATATTGGGTCTCGCAACGCCGCGCCTTTATCGTGTCATTTTGAATTTTGAACGGATTTCGTTCACTTCCTCTTTTGTTTTCGTTAATTTTTACACCGCAACAGCTCGAAATTTGTGTTTTTCAGAATACTACCTCGTTCCCGGAATGCTCGAGTACCTGCGGAACCGCGGGCGGCTCAACTACCACCAAAATAACAATAACAACAACAATAATAATGTAGATGCCAACCAATGACTTGATTTGTTTAGACGATTCCCTCTGTTTTGTATACATTTTATAGCTTCGAAAACCTCAAAATCTGTATAACTTCCTTACCCAACTTATATTTTGCGCAATTTCATTGCCTCCTCCCCCAATTCCCACATATTGTCCCCATCTTCTTGTCAAATTCCCAATTCCTGACTTTTCTAGTCACAAATCTCGTTTCTCTAGTCATTTCGCCATTTGTCCAGGTAGCTTCCGCAGTTTTTCAAACCGCTTTCCTAACGGCCTCGCAACTTCTCGGTCGTTTCGTTGAGGACCTGCATTCGCATTTTCTTGTCAATTATTTTTTATATCCAGTGAAAATGTTCCAGAAGAAATAAATTTTAATTATCATCGTTCGAACGAGTCAAATGATCCCCAGTTCGATTGGGTTATCATAAACCAAACATGTGTACTTTATAATTCAGCTAAATAATCCGGTTTTTTTTTTTAATTTGCTCATAAATCTTCCAGATAATCATGTCAGAAGTTGAAGAACAAGAAAGAAAGCCGCAGTCGTCGAAGAAAGAAGAATTCGAACAAGATCCCAGGCTCGGCGAATGGTTCCCTCAGAGCCCTGGACCGTTTGTGAAGGGCACCATGCCATGGCACGCCTACGTTTCCGTTTCGCAGCGGCTAGCTGTGACTGAACGACTCGTGAAAGTTGTGCTCGACCCGAACAGATTCATTCATCACAGACTGCCAGAGCTGAACTGGTTTGCACGACAACTCGAACAGCAGCTTTACAGCGCTGCCAAGTCGAGAAATGAATATATTCTGAATCTCGAGAAGCGGTTGCCATATATGGAACGAATTGTAAGAACGCACAGCGAATGGTCCGATTTAGGTTTCGTTGAAGGTTAGAATCTCGAAATTTTGGTAGATAAAACCATGTTACTGTTTCAGGTATTCCATGTACTAACGATTTGGAGAAGATCTACAACGTGAAGAGCACCATGAGATTGCCAAGCGTGAAATTTCACAAAGATAAAGAGCCGAATGAGCAGGGGGGAGTCAGAATGGATTTGATAACGAAGGATAAGTTCGAACATCACAACTTTCCGTTGGATACGAAAAACGTGATTCGAGTCATTGAGGTGAGTCTAAAAACTTAGCAAGCTTGTGAGGAATATTCTTTTCAGCCGGAGCGTCCGCGACAGAGAGTTGTGAGAACGGAGCAGGGAGATCGTAAAATTCTGGCTGCTCGTTACACGAATAAAGAAACGTCCGATAACAACACGATGCAGATGGTCTTCCGTGAAGTCAAGCCTTCCCCTTAAATATTACATTTGTTTCCATGCTAACTATTTTCTCTGGAAATAAACGAGTCTTTTCGATATCCAGTTTTCCTTTTTTCTCTATTTTCCCATTGAATTCTGCCAGATCTTCGTCAAGCTCGTAAATCGACACTGATGAGAAGAGAGATCAAGCGAAATCAAGAGACGTGTTACTGTAGATTTCGGGTCTCGCCACGCTTTCCCTCTTTCGCGCACCTTCATGACGCAACAACTCAAATCCCGGGAGATTTTAACGATAAAGCTAAGTACGCACGCTAAATCGTTTTCCGACACATGCTCGGTATGAAAAACGTCAGAAAATTTTTTTGCAAAGTCTTTTTACAGAAATTCTGACGCATTTTTCGCTTACTTGTTGTTTTTTTTCCTTTAAAATTTTAGGATTCCCAATATTTTTTTGTTTCAGTTGCGCAAGCATGTTGCCAAAAACGACTCTGTCGTTCGGTAGACTGTCTTCTGACGGAAAGTCGAGCGATTTAGGATTCGGGAGTGGACTCTCCTCCGACAATGGATACCAGACGAACTATGTAGGCCGTGATTTTCAGTTGATCCCGTGAATGGCTTATTTTAGAGAGACACTGCAAACTTGACTACTTCCAATCGAGGAACGAACCAATGGCCAGCACCGTCGACTGGAGATCGTGTGTTTGGCGGAGGATTCGGAAGTGGCATCAGCGGATTTGGTGGAGGCTTTGGAGGAGGGCTCAGCGGACAGGATCGAGGATTCGAGAGGATGGAGAGAGGTCAAGGGTTTGGGGCGGGACTTAGCGGTGGAGGGTTCGGAGCTTCCCCGAGAAGAAATTCATTGTGGCAGACCTCAACGAATGCTGCTCTACGAGATGATCACATGAATCTCGTTGATGTCCCTCTGAGCACAACGTCTGAAACCGAAAAAGATCGGAGTTTGATGTCTCCGACTTCAGAAAGCCAGGACAACCCGTACTCAATTCGTGATATGTTCGCAAGTTCTCGGAACCGTTCGCCGCGCATGTCAAGCGGTCGTTCCTCGTCGAGAAGATCGAAGACGGGACGTCGGAAGAGTGGACGCCGAAGTGATAAGCCAGGTCACTGCTTCAATTGTGGACAGCACGGGCATATTTCGAAGATGTGTCCAGAAAAGGCAATATCTGCTTCGGCTGATGAATTGAGAATCATTGACAGTGGAATTGGAGGAGAGAAGTGTGGAGGAAGTTTACATGGAGGATCGCGCCCAGCGCCTGATCAGTTGATGAGATCAGGAGATCCGATAAGAAACGAACAAACAAGTAAGATTGGGTTGTCGCTAAATACAAAACGTACGTTTTGAATATTTAAAATTTTTTCTACGTCAGTTCCGATTTTCAGAACGCAACTCGTACCTTGACGATGAAAAGCTCGAGACTCAAAAAGCTCGCTTGTCTTATTACGGATTTCAGAACGACGACCAAGTCACAGCCAAGTCTCCAGAAGTGGATAAATTCTCAGAGCAACTGGACAACGCGCTGAAATTGAGTCCGCCGAGGGCGGAGACTCCCCGTATGGTGGACACGCCAACTAGAGCGCCAGAGAAACCATCGACGACCGGAAAAGGAGGAGCGTTTCCGTCCGGAGCGAGAAATTCACCCCCGAGCATGTCACGGTGCAAGACTCCAGAACCAACAGTGGACAAGCCTGCCGAGTTGTCGAATGAGAAGAAAGGTTCGAAATTTCTAAAAACTTCGGAACAATAGAACGTTGCAGCAATGCCACTGAATACCATGTGCATCGAGACGCGTCGCACGGTGATGAGAGACGGAGAACCCTACTTCGAGGAGTGCACCGTCGTCCGCTTCCCGAGCATCCTACCGCCTAACGTTCGTGTAATCACTGCACAATTTGTTCCCGCCTCTACTCAAAAAATGTAACAAGACCGCAGACAGAAACGGAAGTTCTAAATTTCCTCATCTTGTTCTGTTGTTGTTTTCCATCGTTTTCTCTTTTTTCGTATGTTCATCAGAATTGATTCTGATAACTTTGCATTCTTCTGTTTACCTTGAAAATTGTCTCATTTTGGTATATTTATACTTTGATCCCTCTTCTTAAATCGTTCATTAAAAAGTTTCACGATAATTCGAAAAATGCGTCCCGACGCACGCCGCATTACATAGATGTAACGTCTCCATAGAATAATCGATTTTTGCGTGTGGTGTTGAATCATCGGCAGAAACTGCAGGAACGGGTTCGGACCGAACAACTCGATTTATTTTGTTTCTCTGCGTCCAGCGGCGGTCCGCAATTGCTCGTCACCACACCTAAAACCACGCACATTTCCTTTTCTATTTTTCTAAATATTTATTCGATTTTCCGTCAGATGCCACAAATGGATTCTTCCGGGTTGAAATGCAGGAGTCTCGAGGAGTTACTCGAAAAAAGTACTCTAACGGAGCAGCAGACAAGACAATTGGAGAATAGGGAATGCGATGAGTGAGTATTCCGTTTCGATATAAAACAAATCGTCTGAAAATCAATTAGTTGCTGAAAAATTATCTGGTTTACAAAATATTAAGGAAATCGATGAGAAAGTGCGTTAAAAACAACCTAAATGCTCCGAAACACTATAAATTGTTGCGAAATACAAAAGTATCGGTCTATAGAAAACATCACAAACAATCGTTTCAGTTTGTACATAACGATGAAAAAGTTGGTGTCAGCAGCGGACAAATCACGCGGAGACCTCGAAGAAGAGTACAGATTGCTGATGAAAGCGGGCGAAGTGTCGGCGATTATCTTCAAGCATCCGAAACGAAACTCTTGGAATGTAAGAGTTTTATTGAAGTACGTCGTCACAATTGAAAAAAATTACAGAAAGCAGATGCGTTGATGATGAAGACGGATGCGTCGAGGGTGCTGGAAAGGCTTAGCAATCTGCAGACACTTCTGAACAAGGTGAGCATCTGAACATCGAGAAATTAGTGAAAACACGTGGGAACTTCAGAAGTACGATGCGATAAAGTATCGACAAGATCATCTGGAACGGGTCGCTTCGCAGGAAGCAGCTGACAAGAAACAAAGTAAGAGCATTGATTAGTATATCAGTTGATGAACTCGAAACAACTTGCAGCTTCGGGGCCAATGAGGAACCCTGGTCGTCCGCTGATTTCGCCTCGTGAGCTGATCCGAATGGTCGAGAAGGATGAGGTGAAAAAGAGTGCAATCATCTTCGACTACCGGTCAGAATGGCTTCGATTTACTAGAAAACCCATTATTTTTCAGGAAAGATCAATCAGATTCGATTCACTATCAAAATGAGCAGATCACAATAATCCAAGTGCCGCCTAATCGGGTTGAGAGCAAGTAAGTGATAAAATATTGAAAAAGTAGTATATCCCCGCTTCCAGCATGACATTTCACGCCCTCCGCAACAACCTCTCCGTCAACCAACGAGGACTTCTTCAGCGTCTTTCCGGAGTTGATTTCGTCGTTTTGATGGAAGAAGACACGCCGGAACTGATGAACGGAAGTGCACTGCCGGGCAAGAGTGCCTCCTGGATATTCAAAGCGCTGACACAGGTGAGAAACCGGATGATTCTTTCAAAAATCAGAACTTTGCAGTACTCTTCGTCTGAATATCGACTCAAGGAGCGACCTGTGTTCATGGATGGTGGATTCAGGATGTGGAAGAATCAGTATCCCACGTACACACATCATGAAGTGAGTGTTCCTCTTCCAACCGGTTCTCATGGATCTTTTTCAGACACCTTTGAGTGCGAGGTCTATGCCGAACGATGAGTTGGACGATGTCATCTCAAAATATCAGTCGGAAGTCCACCGAATCCACTATCCGGACGTGATGGGCACTCTGATCGAGCCCCCGAAGCAAACGTTCCAGCCACAGATTCCGCCCCGTCCGCCTACTTTCCCTCCTGCCGGCGCTTCGTCTTCTTCTAACATGTATCCATCGATAGATCCCATCCAACCGTCTCCGATTCCTTATCAACCACAGCCGCCACCTCCACAGAAATCTGGTTCGGTCGTTCCACCAGTCCCAAATCGTTAGTTCAAACGAGCTTAACCAGTCTATTCGTGTCAGCTTATACTACAGGGCCCAACTTCCCACCGACCTCTACTGCTCCAACGACACTCGAGCGTCCCGGTGCTCCGATATTCAATCCTGGACCTGCTGCCACTCCCCAGAGGCCCGACCTCGACAGAACATCAAAACCATCATTCCCAGAAAGACCAGCAGTAAGTTCTTGTTCGGAACATCCGTTTCTCACAAAAAAGTTGCTCAAAAAACAGGATCCATCGCCAACGAGATCGGAAGGACGTCAGAACGGAGGCGGAGATCCATTGAAACGGCCGCCACTGCTCGACAGAGGAACCAAACCCCTTGGTGGCACTGTATCGTGAGTTTCCAGCTAGCCGTTCGGAAATTATTTCTAAAAAGTCGCAGGAGAGATAAAGAATTTGCTCTGCTGTCGATCCACGACCAGATGACGATGGCGATAGAGAGATCGAGCAAGAGATCCGGCGGACATCCGAACTGCGGATCCACTGGCCTCTACAATCAAGGAAACACGTGCTTCATGTCTGCCACGTTACAGGTGAATAAACTCTCATGAAGCAATCAGAATAACCTATTTCAGTGTCTCTTCCAAACTCCCGGATTGGTAGAAGTGTTCACTCGGAAGGCATTCACTTCGAAAGTTAACCCCGAGAATCGGATGGGATCCAAGGGAGTCGTGTCGGCCGCGTTCTCGGCTCTCGCCGACGCTGTCTGGTCGGGAAACTACGAGGCGATCAGTCCCGCACGTTTCATAGTACGTCACTTCTTGTGATCATCTGATTCTACAACTTTTTTCAGCAACTGTTCGCCGACGAAGTGTCCAGTGTACTCTCCGATGGAAGACAACACGACGCTTCCGAGTTCCAGATCTTCCTGTTAGATGCACTTCACGAAGACACGAATCAGGTAATCTGTCATGAAATGAAACTGTCACAATCAGTTGTTTACAGGCCAAACGAATCGGATTCGAGCAGAACTACAAGGGCGCCGCGACGATACGAAGAGAAGCCGAGGACTTCCTCCGAAAACATCACAACTTCTCGTATTCCCCTGTCAACCAGCTTCTCGGAGTGAGTTCCCTTCTGTTCTTCTACTCTCCAAGCAATACCTTTCAGAGTCTGTCGGTATCTGAAATCAAGTGTCAAACATGCGGAGAGTCGTCTGCGACTTTCGAGGAGAACACGATAATCTCCGTGGAGCTGACGTCGACTTCGCAGTGTACACTCGACAGTTGCCTGCTTTCCCACTTCTCCGAAACAACTCTGAGCGGCGATTCGAAGTGGAACTGTCCCAAGTGCAAGACGCCACGTGTCAGCACCCGCAGGTCCAAGTTGTGGGCATTACCACCTGTTATGGTGAGTTCTTTCAAGAAATATAAACATTTAACTGATTTCACCCAGATCATCCACCTGAAACGGTTCGCCCTGATCAACGGACATTACGAGAAGAACGAGACGGCGGTGAAGTTTGATCCACAGAGATTTGACGCCAAACCGTATCTTCACGAAGCCGCGTCGAAGGAAAAGACTATGTACAAGTTGTACGCTGCAACTGTGAGTTCGTTCTCCTAGATGAAGAGATGAATTGGTTTTCAGATCCACAATGGTCGTCTGAATTCTGGTCACTACACAGCAGTCGCATCTCATTTGAGAGACGGAAAGTGGCTACGATTCGACGATGAGACTGTCCGGCACTCCGAGAGCTATGGGGTTGACGTGAGTTCTCGAATCATCTTAACCTACAGTAATCCTCTGTTATTCAGCAACGTCTCGCCTACATCCTCTTCTACAAACGCTGCTGACAACATCCGTGTCTTCGGATGATTCTGGTGCTATAGGTTCCCAATTGCCGACTCTTCCCCACCCCGACTCATCTAATTGTATTACCGATTCACTCAATTCAAATTTCATGTGTCACTGTGATAACATATTTCGTTTCTCTGTAAATTCAGATTTCTATTTTACTGTTAGTATCATCGCCGTCTAGCTCAATTCCTCTTTTGGTCGCTAACAAATGAATATTTTTCCATTCTCCCCTCCCTCGATCCCTTCTTTCATGTCAACTCTTCAACTTTTCATATTTTCCCAACGGACCCCTTGTATTTACCGGTCACTGGACATTAGTAAAGTGACCTCCGGTTCCGCTGCGTCCAGTACAATCCGACGGCCTCTGCGTGTGGTTCTGTTCGCTTTGCGCCCGCAAAAAGATTGCGGTCGGCGATAAAATAATTCGATATTCGTCTCTTCGAGTGTCTTTCCGATTTCCACGTTTTATTACGATTTCACAACTATGCTGACTATGTTATTCATGGAAAACTCGCGGTTAGTTCTAGTTTTTTACAAAGTTTTTGCACGAGAGAAGGGGAGGGTCGTAGTGGAATGTGTTGAAATCATTGGTACAAGGGTCAATAAACTCCGAGTTCTAATGCATATTTCCTTTCACTGTCAATTCCAACAAATAACACAATATTCACTCTCTGAATTTTCTTATTAGAAAAAACTGTTGATAAGAGATTCGTGGCTACAGTTAACTACCGTTTCCTAGTAGTTTCTTTGAAGGCTAATTCATACAATTTTCCATATGTCCTACGCTTTCCTATTTCATTTTTCCGTTTCACCGAAAAAATTTCCTAGGAATTTCCTGGATTCTTCAACTTTCTTCCGAATTTTGATCAAAATCTGCCGTTTTCGGGCTGGTATGCAAGTGCGCTCCATCGCACCCCGCTTTCGTTTGTCGCGGTTTTTGCGTATTTTCGTAACGAAAACCAATGAAATCCATGTTTCTTGTTGTTTTCGTGAAATTCCACCAACCTAACCCTTTTCTCCATAAGTATATTGACCTAGTTGCGTAGAACTTGTAAGATTTGTTCCCGTATCCTGGAATATAGGCTTGCTTTTGTAAAAACGACCTGACTGCTTATTTTTTCTTAATGCCTCAAGAAACTGGCTTCTACTTTATCCTCCTGATCATTATTATTTGAATCATGTTAAGTTCCATGTATTTCTTTTCCTTTCTTTCTCTACTGTGTATCCGAATTTCTATTGTTCAGCTCTCTTGTAAGCTTGATGGACATTACCACGAATCCGATATCCGACCGATTCTCTATTCCTATTCACTAATCGCTCTGATTCATCTCCTTTTCCCTCATGTTCTTAGTCACTTTTCTGTTAGAAACTCCTTCCGAACCCCATCAATTTTCATCACTCCACCAACTCATCAAATATCAAAAAGCGTTGTCTCCCCACTGCAAAACCTCGCCTTTCTCCCCGTTGAGTGTAATAAAAAACACATGTCGAGGAGGGACTCACCGGAGAAAACGGACCACTGACCCGTCCGCTTCTAGGTGTACTATTCCTACTTTCTTGCTCTCACTAGACCTATTAGTTCGAAATAATGAAACTACCTCAAAGCTCCCAGAACAGAAAGTAAGATATTGTGTTTATAAATATAGGACTCTCTTGAAATTTTAAATAATCAGCTTTATTTTCACAAATTCCTTCTGTTTTCAGCGATGGCGACGACAATTCCGGGATCGCTGGTCAACAAGACCAAGAAGTTCTTCATGGGAATGCCAGCACCCACTGGATACGTTCCTGGAGTTGGAAGAGGTGAACACTTTCGAATTATTGTTGGTTTTCCATTTTCATATTTTCAGGAGCCACCGGATTCACAACCCGTTCGGATATCGGACCGGCCCGTGATCCGTCAGAAATGCCAGAAGCAGGTCCGGTGGGCCCAGCACCACAAGGAGCTGCCGGAGCACCGCCAGCGAAGAGGGCCAGAGAGAACGACGAGGCGGAAGGAGAGGACCTGAACGAGGCGAACTACGACGAATTCTCGGGTTACAGTGGATCTTTGTTCGCGAGAGACCCGTACGATCAGGAGGACGAGGATGCGGATCGCATTTATAACGAAGTGGACGACCGGTTGGATGAGAGACACAAGGATCGCAGGTAAGCACTTCATAAAGGAACAGACATCGGGATATCAGCAACATTTCAAAATCAGTCGATTAGACCACTTCGTCCATTTCGCTCTTTGCGTTTCTGCTCAAATTGACCCCTATCTTCTCCCGTTTTTCCATTTTCAAAACTGTTCGTCACACAGAGAAACAGAGTGTTTGCTGAACAATATTTACCCAATTTCCGACTATTTTCCTTTTTCCAATTAAAAAAGCAATGTTCGGAAACCGTTCGGAAAGCAAAACACTTTCGGACTTTTCCACTTGATGTTTCTATGTTTTCAGAGAGAAAAAGTACAAGGAGCTTGTCGAGAAAAGTCACAAAGAACGACCCAAGATTCAGCAGGGATTCTCTGATTTGAAGCGACAGCTGGCTGAGGTGAGCTAATAGCTTTCTTTGAAGAAATGTGTATTTTATGTTTCAGGTGACAGAAGATGAGTGGCAAGCGATTCCAGAAGTGGGAGACATGCGTAACAAAGCAAAGCGAAACGCCCGTGCAGAGAAGTTCACACCGGTGCCCGATTCGATTATCGCGATGAACATGAACTACGGACAGATGACCAATACGATCGATGCGGGAAGCGGGCTGACGACGCCGTTCAACTCGGGATTCATGTCTACGATGGGCGGCGCTAACAGTGAGTTCATTGGGCTATTCTAGATGAGTTTATTTTCTATTTTCAGACGGAATCTTGACTCCTGGTTGGAAGACTGGAACTCAAACCGGAACATCTTCGACAAATGGAACCTCCTCGTCAATTGATCTCGTCAAAATCGGCCAGGCTCGTAACAAAATCATGGACATGCAGCTGACGCAAGTGTCGGATTCAGTCACTGGACAGACTGTCGTGGATCCGAAAGGATACCTGACTGACCTGCAATCAATGATTCCGCAGTACGGTGGGGATGTGAACGATGTGAAGAAGGCGAGGATGTTGCTGAAGTCGGTGCGTGAGACGAATCCACGACATCCGCCCGCATGGATCGCCTCCGCGGGACTCGAAGAAGCTGTCGGAAAACTGCAGACTGCCAGAAATCTGATCATGGAAGGATGCGAGAAGAACAAGGGATCCGAGGAACTGTGGCTGGCCGCCATCCGAATGCATCCCCCAGAACTCGGAAAGTCGATTGTGGCAAATGCGGTGAGAGCGTGTCCGCACAGTGTCAGGCTCTGGTGCAACGCTGCTGAACTGGAGCAGGATCTGAAGGACAAGAAGAAAGTTCTGAGGAAGGCTCTTGAGCAGATTCCGTCTTCTGTGAAGCTGTGGAAGGCTGCGGTTGAATTGGAAGATCCGGAAGACGCCCGCATTCTTCTGACGAGAGCCGTCGAGTGCTGCAGTTCCAGTACTGAGATGTGGCTGGCTTTGGCTCGACTCGAGACTTACGAAAACGCACGAAAAGTCCTGAACAAGGCTCGTGAGCACATTCCGACCGACAGACACATTTGGTTGTCGGCCGCCCGACTCGAAGAAACACGTGGACAGAAGGAAATGGTTGAGAAGATTGTCGCCAAGGCGCTCTCTTCACTACGAGCCAATCAAGTGGAAATCAATCGGGATCAGTGGATGAAAGATGCGATCGATGCGGAACAGGCAAAGTGTCCGATTACTTGTCAGGCCATCATCCGGAACGTCGTCGGGCTGGGAGTCGAAGACGAGGACAAGCGGTCGACGTGGCTGGCAGATGCAGAAGCATTCACGAAGGAGGGAGCATTCACGTGCGTCAGAGCAGTGTATGCGATTGCACTCAAGGAAATGCCACGAAAGAAGAGCATCTGGGACGCTGCGATTCCGTTTGAACGGGAACACGGAACACTGGATGACCACGAGGCTATTCTTATGAAGGCGTGCGAGACGGTTCCAGAGGTTGAGGAGTACTGGTTGATGCTTGCCAAACTGAGATTCGTGAACAAACGGATCGAAGAGGCACGGAACACGCTTATGGATGCTTTCGAGAAGCATGGGCATCAGTCGGAGAAGATCTGGTTGGCTGCGACGAAGATCGAGATCGAGACGGATCAGTTCGACACGGCACGTGGGCTCTTCGGGAAGGCACGAGCCAAGGCGCCGTCACCGAGAGTTTGGATGAAGAACGCGTGGTTCGAGTGGTGTCTGGGCAACCTACAGGAGGCGAAGAGGCTGTGCGAGGAGTGCATCTCGCACTACGACGACTTCTACAAGATCTACTTGGTTCTAGGACAAGTTCTCGAGCAGATGAAGGATATTCAGGGAGCCAGACAGGCTTACACCCAGGGAGTGAGTTTACAAAGCTTTAGATGTTCATTAGTCACATTGTTTCAGATTCGCAAGTGTCCGGGAGTCATTCCTCTCTGGATTCTACTTGTTCGTCTCGAAGAATCCGCAGGTCAAACTGTCAAAGCACGTGTCGATCTGGAGAAGGCAAGACTCCGAAACCCGAAGAACGAAGATCTCTGGCTGGAATCGGTGAGGTTCGAAAAGAGAGTCGGATGTCCCGAAATGGCGAAGGAGCGGATGAGCAGGGCACTACAGGAGTGCGAAGGAAGCGGTCAGTTTTTGAAATGGGTTTTAGAGCTTCAGAAGAGCATTTCCTTTTCACCGGATGTGTGTCCAGACACCTCCCAAAAGTATCATAGTCTCCCCCTGAACACCTTCCCCAACAGCTTTCTATACACTTCCGAGACATTCGAAAATAGTTGTCTAAACGAAAATAATTGCAGGAAAATTGTGGGCCGAGGCGATTTGGATGGAGGGGCCACACGGAAGACGTGCCAAATCCATCGATGCACTCAAGAAGTGCGAACACAATCCACACGTGCTCATCGCGGCCGCCCGTCTCTTCTGGAGTGAGCGAAAGGTAAGTAACAACGTTTCTATTCGGGAATATGTATCTGAAGTGTTCTCTGTAATTCATGATGCATCCGTTCGATACGTTGCCCATTCCGTTGAAATTATAGGCAATTCGATCGTTATGTCTCGTTTCTCTTCATCATTCCCATTTTATGATACACATTCTTTTCCCGTCCTTCTTCTTCTTCTTCTTCTTCTTCTTTCGAATTCTCGTATTCCAGATCAAGAAAGCTCGTGAGTGGTTTGTGCGCGCCGTCAATTTGGACCCCGAGAATGGAGACGCTTTCGCCAACTTTTTGGCTTTCGAGCAGATTCACGGAAAGGAGGTTAGCACTTTTCACATTCAACGTTCACATTTAATTTTGTTTTTTTTTTCAGGAGGACCGTAAGCAAGTCGTCAAGAAGTGTGTTCAATCGGAGCCTCGCTACGGAGATCAGTGGCAATCGGTGGCAAAAGACGCAGTGAACTGGAGGAAGACGACTGAAGAGATCCTGACGATCGTGACGAACCGAATCAAAGTACCCACCTAGACAACTACGATTCCACAAAATTCTGATAACGTTCTCCTTCTCTGATCATCAATCTGTTAAATGTTTCGTTAACTAAATCCATCCCAAAATCTTCAAAATTGGCAAAAAAAACGGTTTATCATTTGATTTTTCTTCTCGCTTTATTCTATTTTGAGGTTTCGAAACCTTTCATTATCTCACTTATTCATATCAGATTACTCGATAACAAGACTAAACTTCTCCGTTCCAGAAATGGCAGCTCAAGTAGTGAATGTGTACACGACGGCCTCTTCGGCTGACAACTTGTCCCGGCACGAGATGCTCATGTGGGTCAACGACTGTCTCCAGGCTCACTTCACCAAGATTGAGCAGTTGCACACTGGTGCCGGATACTGTCTTGTGAGTGCGATACACGATCTATTAAGTATTTATTAAGGCGAATTCCAGTTCACTGACTTCCTCTTTCCCGATATGATCCAGATGAAGAAGGTGAAATGGAACAGTCGTCTGGAACTGGACTGGCTGTCGAACTGGAAACTCGTGCAGACGGCCTGGAAAAACTTGGGAGTCGAGAAAGTGATCCCCGTCGACAAGCTCATCAAGGGCAAGTTCCAGGTATATCTTACCCTCACCCGTCCAGATGATGATTATTCCCTTTGCCAGGACAATTTTGAATTCCTGCAATGGTTCAAGAAGCTCTTCGATGCCAACTACGACGGACACGAGTACGATCCATTGTCCGCCCGCAACGGAGAAGGTCTTCCGACGGAAAACGCCGCTGCTGGAGCCATGAAGACTCCGGCATCATCTCGGATGCCGGCTAGACCAGCGTTAGTTGTTCTACTTCCATTATTGTACTCAAACCATCGTTTCAGAAAGCCAGTGACGACTATCCGAACCCCAGCCGCTGGTGCTCCACCGGCCGCCCGTCCGACCCAAACCCGTCCTGCTCCACGACCGACTGCCACCACCACCGCTGCTGCTCCATCGAAGCCATCCGCGACAGCGGCTCCGGTCCGATCGGCATCTACTGTGGCAGCAGCACCTCCAGGAGTTGACATGGCGACGTTCAACAAGTTGAAAGAAGAGTTGGAGGAGGTTAGCCAAATGAATGAAACGTACCGAAGCAACGATTGTCTTTCAGGTTACCCGTCAACTGACCGAATCGGACAACGTCATCGCCAGTTTGGAAAAGGAACGCGACTTCTACTTCAGCAAGCTGCGAACAATCGAGGTCATCTGCCAAGACAACGAATCCATCGGAAATGTCGAAGTGAATCGTGTTCTTGAGGTGATCATCATTTCTGTGGTTTTTTTGCCAAAATGCGAGTTTCCAGGTTCTCTACGAAACGGAAGAGGGATTCGCTCCACCAGAAGACGAGATCAACGGAGGACAGCCAGAGGAATTCTAGATAGAAAACCTGAAGTCCACGAAAGAACTTAAATTCCAGCTTTCAAGCACAAGCTTTTCTACTATTTTAACCACTAATCCTCTAATTTATAGTAACTAAATCTTAAATATTCAATATTTATTGACTCATTTCCTAATCCCCGCTTCTGATGCGCACATCTTCTGCCAAATTGGTATGCACGTTTCCCCTATTTCAGTTTTCCTTTCTTTTGCCTGAACCCGCCCCCAAGACTACGACGCCAGTATTATGACTAAACTTGATTATTTCGACTTTCCTTCTGGGGAAGTTTGATTTCTTGTGTTTTTTGCTTCTTCCGTATAAATTCGTGCCGCTTTTTTTGACTATAGCCGTCGTTTGGCCACAGCCGAAACGGTCTAAAAATTACAAGTTATCCACTGACCAGAAGACAACGGGAGATTTGAGTGCGCCCCTGGGAGTCGAAGTGAAGTGAAGAAGATCACCAATTTCGAATGGAACGCGACTTGGCAGTGAAAATTTACAACCCGATGAATATTTTATCCAAATTTATCAAATTTTTAATAAAAATATATTAAATATCAATCTAGCTCGATGTTTGTTTATCTTGGCTCTGTTTCACGTCTTCGTTTCACGTCGAGTCTTCTCTTACGAGAATTTGTGTAAGTTTACGGTGTGCAAGTCCGCAAACACCGAGTACGCATAAACAATAGTGAACTGCTACCGTAGTCCAGTGTTCCCCTTTTCTGTTGTCTTTTTAATTTTTTAGCTGATTTCTCAACGTATTTCTTGTATTTTGACAAGCTAACACTACAAAATTGCGGACCATCTGGAAATAAAAATGGAAGGTGAGTAGTTCTTTAATAATTTCAGTCATCTTGTCATAATATGTGCCTTGTTCCGACAGAGTCGCGGAAAAAGTAAAGTGAAACGTTCTGTCCGCGACTTGTTCCGACATGGGACAGTCTCCGAGCGTAAAACTTATATCCAAGATTCTTTCAATTGTAAAAATACAATTTTTGAACTAATTTTGTTTGTCTCATCGACTTTCATCCAATCCACTTTCATTTGCCATTCATAGCCAGAAAGAGTGGCAGTTGGCCAGTCATCTGTCCGTAGTACTAGTCGGAAAGCAAAGGGCTCTCCGGCCTCCTCGCTAGTCATGTCTTCTTTTTTCATCGATTCACTGAGAAACAGTGCACAACTCGACGGAGACGCAGGGATTCCGCTCACTCTGCACTCACGAAGAGACACTGGTCCAACAGAAGAGACGATGACGGGAAAGACTGCGCTCTCCGCGCTCACTCCTCTCTTTTGCCTGTGTGTCCACTCTCCCGAAGGCGACCTCCGTTCGCTTACTGCCCAGTTTTCCCGTTTTTTGTGCGGTTTTTCTCTGGTTTCTCTAGCTTCTCATTTGACTTTTTGTTTGAGAAATATCACTAATGACTGAATGCGCAGTTATCAGTCAGGTGGAAGTATTATCATGTTAGCTTTCTGAGATTTAGAGAAAATTAAGTATTTCAATGCATTTTCCAGTTTCTGAAACTTTATACTTTATATAATTTGTTTTGCAGAGCCAATGACCGACGACTACTCCGACGATTCGAAGCCGCAATCGCAGCAAGGGGTCAAGAGAACTCAAGATGCTTCCGATGGACCGGCAAACAAGAAGGCTCACTTCGGACAGGAGGAAGAAGGCGGTGGCGATCACCTGGCCATCAAAATTCTGATTCCGTCGAACGCCGTTGGAGCAATCATCGGAAAGGGCGGAGAAGCGATGCGAAACCTGAAGAATGACAACAACTGTCGCGTCCAAATGAGCAAGAATAGCGAGACTTATCCCGGTGAGAGCATCTAAATGACCATGCTTCAACTGTTCTGATTTCTCATTCCAGGAACCTCGGAGCGTATCTGTCTTGTGAAGGGACGGCTCAACAACATCATGGCCGTTATCGAGTCGATTCAGGACAAGATCCGCGAAAAGTGCGCTGATCAGACTGGAACCGACGCCTTCGATCACAAGAACACTTCCCGTGGAGCCGAGATCAAGATCGTCATGCCGAATACATCCGCTGGAATGGTCATCGGAAAATCCGGAGCCAACATCAAGGACATCCGTGAGCAGTTCGGGTGCCAGATCCAGGTCTACCCGAAGGCCGGATCCGTCGAGGCGAAGACTTCGTTGGAGAGAGTTGTTACTGTGGCTCACGATGAGATGCAGGTGAGTCAGAATGCCAATAGCGCGCTTTCAAATGCATAACAATTTGTTACATAATCAAAACATTTCCAATTCCAGGCTCTTCTTCAAGCAGCCGCTCGCGTTCTCGAGAAAGTCGCTTCGGACCCGCACCATTCGTCGGAAATAAACAAAGAAGACTTCGGAAAGGGATCCGGACCCAACGGATCTTCTGGATCTGGTCCATCTGGCCCAGGAGGACCTTCCTCCAATGCCCCGTTCTCTTCCACTCCCGCTTTCAACGGATCGTCCATGAACGTCGGTTCTGCTGGGTTCGGACCCTCGCAAACCGGATACGGAGGACAAGGACAGTTCGGAGGGCCCGCTTTCGGAAACGGAAACCCGAACAACAAATACCCGATGAACGGACTGGGCAACAACGAGGTACGGTCGGCGATCAACCCGAATTCCGAAATGACCGACTTTCAGCTGCTCTCGTTCCTCGACAACCTGCAGTCGACTCTTCGCACCTCCGGATTCAACGAGCAGAGCGTTTCGGAGGTCATGCAGGCCATGCAGGTACGAACAAGTTACCGGGTGACTTCTGGGGAACTCCACTGTTTCAGGTTCTCGCCAAGTACAACATCATGGGACTCGGACTGGGTCTCGGAGTCGCCGCAATGGCTCAGATGCGTACTGGACAGGAAGCTCAGATGCCGTCGAACCACGGATCGGCCGGCTTCGGAGATGGATACGGAGGCGGTCAGGGCGGTCCGGGGGGACCAGGGGGACCACAGGGCGGAGATCAGGTACGGACGGAGCGGAATGAAAGAGGAAGAGGAGGAGGAGGAAGGGTGATGGCGAGAGCCTCGAGACGGAGGTTCTGAACAAATTGTCCGCAAAAAAGCGTCTGGACCCGTCAGAATCCACATCAACTTCCGGAGAAATCCATGCATTCACCTTCGATATCTTGTCCGAAAATCTCACAATCCTCATTCTTCCCTCCTTTTTTCTTTCATTTTTCTCCTTTTTTCCTGCTTCAAAATGTAAAATCGATCACAAAGAACATTCACAACTAGGCAAAATTAACCATTTCTTGTTGGAATCCCGATCTCTAGTTTCTTGTAATAATCTCGAAATTCACACAAACACATTCCATTTCAAAAGTACAGTAACCCTCGAGTCGATCTCTGTTCTTCTCCTCTAATCCCGCCCATTTTTCAGTCTTACTGGCGTCGATGAAGTGATCCATGATCCTCCGAATCCTCCTCGAATCCGATCCCCTCTGTGTGTGTGTCTCCAGAATCTCTCTCCATCCCTTTGGTTTCTCCATTGCTTCCTCTTTTATCTCTCTTTTCTCCCTCTCCTTCCCTATCTATTGATTATTTATTTTCCTATCTAAATCTGTGTCTCTTCTAAAGTAGTACACTCTATTCAACCAAAAAAAAGACTGTCAGTCTCATTTTTCAAAAAATCCTTCTATTTTCCTTTCTCTTTCTCTTGACAGCAACATCAATAAATCCATCTACTCTTACGCCTTCTTTTTTGTTTTTTTCAACTTCCAACAGTTGGTACCGCTTCACTTCCACTCTCAAAACTACCTTTTTCCAGTTGATGTTGTGATTCTTCGTCCCTTTTTTCGAATGCCTTCCTAGTCTTTTTAGACCTTTTCACCCATTTCAGATCTCATTCCGGGTCTCCACAGTCATTCCAGACCTGTGATTTGACAATTGTGATCCTCACCTTCTTCCAGATTCTGGGGTCTTATCTCCCTTTTCTAACACATTTCAGGCGTTCCAATACATTTTCTCCACTCGCCAATCCAATTTCCCACCTGCTTCGACCCACAAAATGACCCATTCATGCGACCATCTTCATCTTCCAATCTGAAAAATCTTCTCAACCTGCACAAATCCCAGTATCATTTTTTTTAATTCAAAAGCTCCGATCGCAATCTTATCATCAAAGTTACGTTTCCGTGAAAATAGGCCTGTTGGATGCTATCAGCAGCTGGGCAGCACACCTGTGAAGCCTAATCCGATTTCCCGAACCGAGTCGCCAAACCCTTTTATTTCTCGAATCGAGAGTTTCCATGTCCAATCTCCCAGTGTCTCTAACTGCTTTCCCACGGTTTCTAACACTTTTCGTCCGTCTCTGGGTCATTTTCCGACTTTCGAACCCGTTACTCGTCCGTCTCAACCTCTCGTTAAAATTATAAATCTTTTGAATCCGTGTCTTCAATTGTTCAATTCCATCATTTTCAGTGGTCATAATGGCATCTGCGGCTCGTCTGAAAGAAGCAGCCGACTGCGAGAAAAAGGCTGAAGAATGGTAATTTGATAGAATTTGGACAGATTCTCAGGTTCCTCTTTCAGTTTGAAGACGTCAATGCTCAAATTGAAGCTGAAACCGGACTTTGACGGAGCCGCGTCAGCCATGGAAAGGGCCTCCGTGTGCTACAGAAATGCCCAGGACCCGAAGAAAGCGGCCGGAAGTCTATTGAAGGCGGCGGAGTACTACGAGCAGAACAGGAACCTGTTCCACGCAGCCAAGTCAGTCATTGACACAATCATCTTATCAGCTAATCTTTCAGAGCACGAGAAGGAGCTGCAATGCTGCTCCGAGATATCAAAGAGTTCTCGGAAGCAGTGACTCTGTTCGAGAAAGCCATCGACGGGTACGCAGAGTCCGGAAGTCTCGACACGGCGGCGATGACCGTCGAGAAGGCTGCAGACGTGCTCAAAAACGACGACCCACGCAAAGCCCTTGCTGTGAGTTCAGCTGAAGATCTGAGGATCAGTTCAATTTGAAATTCCAGATCTACCAGCGCGGATTAGCCCTCGTCCAACAGTCCGATCGTGCCAAGATGGCCAGTCAATTTCTGAAACAAATCACGAAACTGCACCTGCAACTGAACGAATTCAAGGATGCACTCGGATCGATTCGCGAGGAAATCGAGAAGTTCGTCGAGATCCGAGAGTACCCCCGCATCGGACAACTCGGAATCGGACTCGTGCTCGTCGATCTGGCCCTCGAGGACTCGGTGGCTGCTCTGAAGGACTACAGCTGGGTCGTCGGACAATCCCCCGATTTCCAGCATTCGGAGGACGGAAGAGTCTGCGAGAACCTCATCGGATACTACGACGCCTCCGACAACGACAGCTTCCAGAACGTGCTCAAGTGCGGTGCTCTCCGTTCGATGGACAACGAGTACTTGCGTCTGATGAAGAATCTGAAAGCACCGGCTGACTCGGCAGGTACCGTTGATGCTCTGGAAGACGAAGAAGACGAGGGATTGTGTTGAGAGGAGAGAGCTGTTCCTGTAAATAAATAAGTACATTCCCGTGACAATAATCTTCCCCTTGTAATTCTTTAACTTATTGACTTTTCCGTGCCCTTTTCATGTTCACTTGTGGATTTTATTTGCTTCGAATTGGATCTGAAACTAGATAAATTATTGGTTTAGTGTTCTTTTTCCAAAAAATCGTGCCTAAGCAGCACTTGACCCGATTTCCCCCAGAATCCCTTTCGTTCCCCACTCCCCCAATAGTCATTCTTCTGAAAGCTTCTCGCCACGACCACGTATAATTATAATCCATTTGATGGATTCCGTTACAGAAATGTACAGGTAATTGGTCGATAATTGGGCAGAATAAGGCAATCGAAGTGACACGTAAGTCAGCAGACGGGAATACGAAATGGCATTGTCAACGTGTCTACTGTAGGCATGTCACAGATGATGTAGTTTAAGAAATGTTGATTCTAATTGTGCAGTCTGAATACGTCAAGTCACCTACTTAGATACCTACAATTTTGTGAAGTTTCCAAGTTGCAAAAGTGTCAGGAACCTGTTCCGCATCTTGACCTCTATCAGCTTTTTATCAGCCCCCACATCCGACCCTACCGTACCCCGAATCGTTGAGTTTCCAAATCTTTCCCTTCCAAATCCACCGTATCGTCTTCTCGTTCCGTTGCACTTTCGAAACACTTCTTCTGTTTTTTATGCGCTAACAAAAGAATAACAAAGGAGCGAATCACAGAGACAATTCCCGTTTCGTCGTGCGATTCTCTCACTTTTTCTCCCCAAAGACCCGCTTTTCGGTCGACTGTTTGAGTGTCGAAAATGCGGCGTATCCGCTTCAATTATCCCCTCTCAGGGGGCGGCGCCATCCTCTCCAGGAACCAGAATATCAGATCCCGTTTCGACGCGAAGGCCCCGCCGAAACAGTTGCAAGTCGGGCCGGGACGGGTCTTCTTATGCAATCCACTCGGTATCATGTTAGCACACCTCCCCTTCTTTTTTTCGATTCCGATGAGATAATCGTGTCCCGCCTGGCAGTGATTACTGATCGATTCCGACGTTTCAATACATTTCTGACTTGATGAACATCTTTCTGGAAGTCTCTCTTCCAGGGAGAAGTTCAGCACTTTGTCAGTCCTGGACTTTTTAGTCCCGAAATGCATAAATCACTGTCATCCCTATCACTGGAACATTCCGAAGTTTTGCCCTCCTTATCATCAGATTCTCCAAGTTCTCTTGTCACATGACTCTCCGTTTCCGACACTCTCCAACAGCTTTAAAACGGAACTTCTGAAGCCTTATCACTGGTTTTCCGAGATTCCCTGTTCTGGAAGTTTTGGGAGACTATCGCCAGGAGCTGGAAACTCTTATTACAATTATGACCCTAACCTATCACAGATAACTCCCAAATTCAGAATCTCCGTTTGAACTTTTCAACCCACCTAACGCTTCAACCCATATCTTGCAGACGTCTGTCTCACAATTTGTCTTCCCCTGCCAATCGTCTTCTACCAGTACTATTCGACGTCTTCAGAATCATTAATACCCCCATAAGGTTCGGCAGACCAGTAACAAGACACACTTGATTCGGTTGTTATTGCCCCTCAAGAAGCACTCGTCTTCTTTTCCTCCAACTTGGCTGATCCTCTTCTCGGAATACGCAACACTCGGCGCCCGAGTGTCTGTTGCGATCCGTGCACTTTCCGAGGACTTCCCTCTGTTGTTTCCATCTCTCTAGTGTTATCTGATCTGACCATCCGAGTGTCTTTTCAGCTTCTTAGTGATCTCAAGTGATGTTTTTGTTCTGCGACCATCGGAACAACTGGAACATCACACCGACACGATTAGAATAGTTCTATCTCTGGAGCACACTTGCAAAACTTCGTTCGAAGAAAGAATCGCAACAGAGATTGTCTCTGGGTTCAAAAAAGTGGCAATCACCTTCAAAAATGGCTATCACACGTCTCCCTCGTATCAAGTTTTCAAGTCTTCTCCTGTCGAAATTTCGAAAAAACCCCGTAACCGTGAACTGTAGGCGGTGATGCAAACGCGCCCCGCTGATAAACCAGCTTTATCACTTCCTCCTTTTCCGTCCGTCGTGTCGGTTTTCGATGCATATCTGCCCGCGTCAAGAATAAAAAACCGGTCGTTTCGCCTGTGGCCCTCTCTCTTTTTCGTCATTCAGACTCTCATTTCCGCCCCTTTTCTCACTTTATCTCACTTGTTCAATTGTCTCATTTGAATATCCGTTTTTCAAAATCTCCGCATTTCGTTTCCTGGGGACATGTCTCCGAATTCAAGGAACTTACAAATGGTATAGCCACCGAACGTTGTTCTTTCCGATGCCCCGCCCCTTTTTGAACAGAAAGTTCAATCAGAAGAGTCTCTCAGGACAACGAATCGCAACGTTTCTCTCCTGTCTGCAACTGACTTCTGAAACTTGAGTCTTCAGCATCTGTGATTTGTCTTCTTGATCTCTGGACCTTTCTGTAATCACTGATTGGCTATGATGTTCTTGGAAAGAGATCACCATTGGAATAGGCATCCATCCCATTCCAACCACTGAACTTCACAAAGTCGTTGTCCTCCATCTAGGCTGATCTTCAAAATATTGTGTTCTTCTGGAACATCTGCTCACAATCAGGATCTTTCCTGACCCAGCTCTTTGTTTTGAGTTTTGCCACGTCACTATCAGTATTGATTCCCAACACTTCAGATCAACTTCACTTGACTCTATCTTGCTCCCAACTGTTCTTCCACTGGGTTACTTTGTGTCTCCAAGTCCATGCGCACCCCAAGTGTCCACATTCCAAATTCAAATCCTTCCCATTCTTTTGTCCATTTTCTGCCTGTTTCTGATCCCATTTTCTCTCATTTTCCTCGGCTAATTAATCATTTTCTCTCTTTTTCTCTCCTCCTATTTATCTCGTTTTCATCGCCCGAAACCCATTAATTTCGAATTGTCGCCCCCTTCGGAATCGCCTTATTCCCATCACTTTTCCTCTTTTCGACACGTTCCTGATACAGTAATCCTTCCGATTTTCAGGTCGAAAAACCAATAAAAACATGCGGAGTTTGAGGTTTTGCGCAGTGTTGGCCCTGATCTCGGCCATTTCTGTCGTCGTCATTGCACAGAGTGAGTTCTGCGAGTTTGCAAGTGCGCTCTGTTGAGAATTGCCAGCAGAGCGCATTTCCTCGTCCAAGTTTCTGTCCTTGGAGCACATTTGCTCATAACCTAAACATTCCATTTCTAGGATCACAGCAGTCCGTTATTGCTGATCTGGGCAAGCTGATCGTTGACAACTGCCCTCCGATGCTGTGCACGGGACTGGATTGTGCCGTGGTGACGGAGAGAAACGGGTGTCAGGTGGGTCGGATATCTCGTGTCGAAATCTGAGAAAACCAAATAAATTAGTGGTAGAAGGGGGAAAACAAACAGGTTTTGGTCTTTGTTTCGGATCAAAATGGATATGGAGAAGTAGTAAAAGTGGAACACAAAAAGAGAAAACGAACGGAATTGGAGATCAGAAAAAGGCACATTTCTGGGAAATGTTGCATGTGCGCTCCAGTGTACCGTATTTTCTGAAATAGTATAAACTTGTAGAAAGAAAGAGACAAATTGTTTTTCTGACAGTTTCCATTTGCAGCTGTGCGCGTGTCCGATCGGCTCGCCGTCCCGTGGTTGCGACCCGATGCCGTTCATCCTCTGGCACGATCTCATCGTCAACGGATGCCCAAATGTCACTTTGAACAGCAGAGACCCCGCCCAGAAAGTGCACCGTTGGTTCCGAAGAGTCAACCGATTCACCAACACTGATCAGTGCGAGCCTTACATCTTCCCGTACTGCCCAGAGCTTGACTTCAACTTGTGGAGGTCCCCAAGAACTAAGCAGGTGAGCAAGTGATTCTGAATTGAAGTGGGAATGCCCGAGAGCACCCTCCGGTTCTTTTGAAACTCCCGAAACCCCGACCTTTTGCTCTCAAACCGTCACAAACTTCGAAAAACTCAATCTTCCCGCGTAGCTCCGCCCACTTCCCACAGCGAGCATGGAGAAGGGCGGAACCCGCGAGATGTCCGCCGTAGTGTACATACATAGGCAGAGACATAAAATGGTCGTCAGCTTTGCGCTGGGGCGATAACGTGACCAATGAGGCTTTGCCGAGGTGCGTTTATTGCTGGTTGAAAACTTTTCCCAATTGCCCGCGATGGCCCCTGAAATACGGGTGCCATACGCAATTTTTGAACGCCTCCAGGAGGCAGAATAATAACAAGCAGTGATAAATGTCTCCTTATCAGTTGATAATTTCCAGGAGTGCGAGCTGTACTGCTACTCGATCGACGAGCAGAGAAAGCGAGGAATCATCTAAGAACTCATCGAAATCCATTTCCAATCTAGAATTAATAATAAGTTATTGATCGATTGACCAAGTTTCCACTTCTCCAAAAAATCAATATCCGTTTCTTTTTCTGAAATTTCCACAAAAATCCGCAGTGCCACCCATCATTCCGACCGTTTCTTTCTGTTGTTTCTGCTGAAAATCAATGAAAAAACAAATGAATTTTTCATTTTCTATGGACATGTTTTACACGAAGGTTATAAGAGGGAAATGCTGTAAAAATACACAAAAACCGTCATGGGAAAAGGGGCGGGGCATATGGAATACTGTAGTTCTCTGGAAAGGGACCGGTAAGTAAAGCGATCGAACAGCTCAGCGGGAGAGGAGAAATTTCGAATTTCTAATGGGTGGACGAGAATTAAAATGATGCAGTAAATGTCTAGAAATCTCTAAAATGTTAACAAAAATGGAGGGAATGAGTGATTAGGTGACAAGTTTGCCTTGAGGGGTCCATTGGATGCACGAGATGATTACGAAGGCGCAGAACGGGAAGATGGCCGTGATGATGAAGAGGTAAGTGTAGCCGATGGCTTTCAGGTAGAACTGCGAGACTCCGGCCAGCAGGATTCCACTCATTGTCTGAAGAGAACAGGATTGCAATTTATCGAAGAATCAGTTCGATAGAGCAACTTTGCTTCACGCTTCAGAAGTGTTATCGGCTTACCGTTGAGAGAATGAGGAATCCGTAGTTGTTGGCCTTGTGTCTGTTTCCAAAACACTTGACAGTGGCGGTGATAAAGAGCGCGTGAGTGGCTCCCATGCAGATGAAGGTGCCGACCAACTGGAAATTACTGATAAGCTGATTACTGGCTATCATTCCCTTACCCAGAACAAGTAGGCCATCTTTCCGAGTCCTCTTGTCAGTGGCATCGTCAGCAGGAACACGCTGGCGAGACACGTGGCAGTGGACAGTGCGATCTGGAAACTCGTGCGGTCCGTCAGATATCCCCAGCCTATCCGAGCAATTGCATTGGCGACGGAGGCCACAGAGAAGGCGACGGCCATGAAGAAGTCGTCTTCGATGAACGATTCGGCGTAGGTCTGGAATATGAAAATGAAGCAGCAGTTGGGAATAAGATAAGTACTTTGTACAGGTTGTAGAACATGTTGGCGTAGAAGGAACAGCAGAACAGTGCGGCGAAGAGACAGAAGAATGTCGGCGAACGGAGCATCTCACTCGGAGTCAGCTGGATCGTCGTGTCCTCGTCTGCAAAATGTGGGTCTCGCAACGAAAGACTTCTCGCACTGTACCATTGTCAAACACGGGACGCTCGAAGTCTTCGTCTTCCTCGTCACTTTCGTGTCCGTTCGCAATTGACTCTGTGGATCGTGATTTCTGAAAATGAGAGGGTTGATTGGAATTAGAAACGGGGAATGTGTTCACAAACACCAAATGTTTCGAGAAGTAAAAGAGGTATGAAGAGTCATGCAATGAGTGACAGGTCAAAACTGTTCGAAGATGCGTTCATGGCTTTTGAAAGCGTCAGTGGTTAACCATGCAATCATGCAGCGGAATCAATCGGAAACTGTTAAAATGCACACACAACACTCATAAACTCTTTGAGAAACGCGGACCGATGGGGATTCAGTGGGCGAGGCCGCCTGCTCTTCGACTCGAACTCGACTGTACGACACTCCGGAATAACGGGCATTAGCCGAAGTAGTTGCAGAAAATATGTAATCGGACAGCGAACCGAGGCCCGAATGACGGATCTGATAGAACGATTGGGGTCTAGATTTTGAATGTTGCAAGGCTATGAGGCCTAGATGCTTCTCGAGGTTAGGCCACTACAAGACCTAGATGCTTTAGGAGTTTTCCTTGCTTTTCCAAATATTATGAACTCACCCGAAACGGAGGGTCACAGACGACAATGATGGCGACGGCCTGCATGACTCCGTATATCACAGCCAACTTCGAGAAAAGCGAAGGGACGCGGACGAGAAGTTCGTGTTGCACGAAATATCTGGGAGTGAACAAGTGATGATTGGAATGATAAGCACTGATTACCCGTCCTTGGTTGCTGGAAGATTCTGCGGATTAACGATCATTGTTTGTATCGGCGCGAAAATCGAGGAGGAGAGTCCGAATCCGGCGGCAACGATTCCAGAGACAACTCCGATTTTATCAGGTGCCCACTGAACATTAGGAATACTTTTAGTAGATTATTGAGACGATGACGCAAAAGTCTAGCATTTCTGCCATCACTCACGTTTATGGCTGTGGAGACTGCAGTGACGTACGCGATTCCGGATCCCAGACCGAACAAAAGTCCATAAGTTATGAAGAAAAGGGCAAATGAGTGCTGAATTGCATACGCTGACAGAGCGACACTCGATCTGAAAAGGTTACTGTATTGCCCAATGAAAGCTTGGTGAGACTCACGTCACGAGGGTGCATCCGATGAATGCAGAGGTCCTGGGACTGAACATGTTCGAAGTGAGTCCTCCAATGACCATGGCGAACGGGAAACAGCCCTGGAACGTCGGGATCCACATCATGTGCTCGATTCGGACCGTCGGATCTGTGAAGTTGCGCATGTAGGAGGCCATGTACGGTAGCATGTTGCCTGGAGAATTCCCATTTAGTACGAGATGATTGAGCTGAAGAGCTTACCAAACGTATGATATGTGCCAATTGTTAGATGAATGGACACGGCGCCGAACAGAATGACACATATTCGGTTAAAAGGCGATAACTGGTAGATTGTGTCTGCAATTGGGTCTCTCCGCCGGCGACACGACGACATCTGAAAATATTGCAATTTTCGTGATTATTCAACATATGTTATAACGTTAAGATGGGTAACTGGGAAACGGAAACTCAACTTTGGAAAATTTTTAATTTTCAACAAAAAATGAACGAAAAGTACGGTAAACAGTTAATGTGCGCATCGTACGCAACTACCAAAATGTGCAAACACCACTGGACACCGTATTGAAAAACAGTTTCATTTTCATCATTTGGAATATTTGTTTTTCCCAATTTTCTTTGAATTTTTAACATTTTGACGAATTCTTTGAGATCATTGATCAAATTCTTGCAAAACTTTGATTGTTTTCTGCAGTTTTCAGTCGATAAGCTTGCGAAACACCGATAAGAAGCGTAAAAATACGGCCAGAAAGACGATCGGAAAAGCGAAAAACTCAGAGTAGCTACTAACCTTGGCAGAAGATTTGATTGTTATGTATATACGCTTCTCATTCTCTTTTTCACTCCTTCTAATCGCACTATAGTACACGACAATAGTGTTCGGAAACCGGAAAACGAGAAGAAATGCGGTGGAAGGAAGAGATGAACAACCCAGAGAAAATCCAGATTTTGATTGGAAGATCACAAGAAAATAGAAGCACAACAAGGTGAAGGTAAGATTTAAGAAGAAAAAGAGTGAAAAGTTTGTGAAAAGTGATAAGATAGACCCTCGTCGGCCGATAACAGCTGTGTTTTCTTTTTTCGTTTTTTTGCTGTTCAAAGTGCGGAGATCGGACTGCGCCGCCCGGTTTTTGACGAATTTCTGATTCAACCGGGCGATTTTTAGAGTGAATTTGGAGAATTGTAAGGGAGAAAACAAGGAAATTCTGTCTGGCGCCCGTCGCATTGCTTCCGATTTTGAAACACAAGCAGTTTTAAAAATTCAGATTAGAATTCGAAATTTCATAGAAACTGTTTTTCGAAAAACCATAATAACAAAAAATTCTCACAGAAAATTAGAGACAAACCAATAAAAATTGAGACTATTTTCCGAAAAATGAAACCCCGCATAGATCTTTTGAGAAAAATTCATCAATATTCTAATAAATAGTGAGAGAGTCCCGAAAAGGAGCTAAGTGACGCACCGTGTAAAACGAAGAGAGTGCAGACACCGGGCTTTTCCGATTTTCTTAGCGCTCCAATGCTTCCAACCGGCGTGTCTATCGATTTCCTTCGCAGTTCTTCCGCATTTTTATACAAGTTTCTTTTGTTTTCGGGTGGTTATATTGCAGAGTTTTATTGCTCACGCGTTGCTTTTCATCGGAACACCGCCCGTTTTCTCTCTTTTCTATTTTCCCAACTTCTCCGAAAACTGCTACGGTCGGCGCCGGCAAAGCGCGCATTCAGCCATGCGTATCGCGGTGTTTGCGTACTTTTTCCCCGACTTTTTCGACCGCCGATCAGTGGAAAATTGAATTGAATATCACAGCTAATTGGAGGTTTATTCTCGAATTTCCTATTCCACGTTGTTTAGACACTCTGGGCGCATTGATTTTTCACCGCTATCGCTCCATGTTTCTCGAAATTTGGCGAATTTCATCAGTCTCGAAAGTGTGTCGCTTTGTGTAATCAATCGATAAGAGACAGATCACTAGTGTTATCACTCATTGTTTCCAAACGATCGAACCAGTTCGTTCAATATCCTGCGTATAGGCCTCTCACAAACGAACTCTGACTTCTCAAGAAACATTTTGTGTATCTTCAGGTTCGAATTAAAATCTATTATTCATCATTGGCTTTTTTGCCATCTTTGATCTCATTCCCAAAATCATCGGTTGACCATATTGTTTTTGTTTGGAAAACCCTTCGTTCACCTAAAATTCCCTTGAGAAATTACGCGAAAAACAAAAGAATTGGCTCCAGAATCTCTAGAAAAATCTAATTTCCTCTCAATTTCTTCGATTCCTTCTCCATTCGAAACTCCAGTTTCTGTTTTCGAAAATAGAATATGACTCAGTCGAGAAGGTGACCTTGAAGTTCTGAAAGAAACTGGACGAATGAAGGAAAATATGACGTCACTACGCAATATTCCCACATCTGTTCCTCGTATTTCTGTATTTCTTTCTCTCTCTCCCTTTTCGAACAGCTCTTATTTATCGAGATTTTTCTAATTTTTATGTTTGCAGTTGATCAAAATGATGGGTGAAGAAGTGTTTGCAAATCCGTTGCAACCGGCAGAAGACGAGGAGCCGTCGACAGAAGTGTCTCTGAACGACGAAGACGACGACACATTCCGTACTGCCCGCACGGACCTCACGCTCAAAGACGAATCAAAGGCCAACGTGACGGTCGAGAAGGAGGAGACGTACTCTTCGCTCGCGGATAACAGAAATGTAAGTGACTCTCGTGTTTCCTGTTCACAAAAATACAGTGTCTTTATATTTTGCATATCAAAATTTGCAAACGACTGATATAAACCATTGATAGGCGGTGAGAGAGTGTGACGAATGGAGAGACGGCAGGCATTCTCTGTCTTCTATTCCTATCACGGTCGTACGTGTCACATTTGTTGACAGTCTCTGTGCGTTTTTGTTGTGAGTCGTTTGAAAAGACAGAGGACGACTGTTCTCGTGCTTTTTTTACTGCATTTATTGATTTTTGAACAGCTAGTTTGATTGCTTCCACCGAATCGTATGCAAATTAAGTCTGTCTTTTGAGTTTTGATGTTTCAGAGCTTTCAATGGAAGATACGTTTTTTTCAGCACCGAACAGAAGAGATCAACATTGATATGGACTCGGCGGACGCGATTCTCGTCGACATCTCCGATGCGCTCTCGGAAAGAGACAAGGTGAAGTACACGGTGCACACGAGAACTCGTCTGCCGGATCTGAAACCGGAAACCGCTGTGGTTCGGGAACACGAAGAGTTCCTCTGGCTGCACGGAGTACTCGAGGAGAACGAATCGTACGCAGGATTCATTGTGAGTTGCTCATAACCTCGCTCCAGCTCAAATCCACTTTTTTGCAGATCCCTCCAGCTCCCCCTAAACCGAACTTCGACTCGTCTCGTGAGAAACTTCAGAAACTGGGAGAAGGGGAAGCAACTATGACGAAAGAGGAATTCCTCAAAATGAAGCACGACTTGGAACAGTTAGTTTTCATTTTGAATTCTTTGAATTCATGAGCTATTTCAGAGATTACTTGGCTCAGTTCAAGAAGACCGTGGCTATGCACGAGGTGTTCCTCCAGAGAATCGCCGCTCATCCGGTTTTCAAGAACGATCAGAACTTCAGAATTTTCTTACAGTATGAGAATGAGGTTAGAGTCTTGTTCGGTTCCATAATTGGAAAGTGTCCATTACAGCTCTCAGTGCGCGGCAAAAACAAGAAGGAGCAAGTTGAGTCCTTCTGGAAGAGATTCACTCAGTCGGCCGACGAGGTGCTGCTCTCCGGACAGAAGGACGTGGACGAATTCTTCGAGAAGGAGAAGAACTATATGGTCGAGTACAACATCCACATCAAGGAAGCCGCCGCCAAGTCGGAGAAGCTCATCAGTGCCAGGAAAAGTGAGTACTCCACTAATCGTTCTGTTCTCAACATTAGCTGTTCAGATGTCGTCATGTCTTTCTCAAAGATCGGAGACAGTTTCGAACGGATCGCCCGTGGAGAGCCCAACAAACAACTGGCACGGACGTTCGCTCAGGGAGCCGATGCGATGTTCAAACTGAAGAAGGTTCGTGTGAGTTTTGGAATCAGTTTTTATGATTATTGTTCTAGGTGGAGTCGCGTTCGGCAAACGACGAAGAACTGAAATTGGGCGACACTTTGCACTATTTCGCCCGTGACACACAGGCGGCGAAGGACCTACTGTACCGACGAATGAGGTGTTTGGCGAATTACGAAGCAGCCAACAAGAATCTGGAGAGGGCCCGTGCCAAGAACCGCGAGATCCCGAAGGCAGAAACGGAACAGGCGGAGGCGTGCAAGAAGTTCGAGGAGATCACGACGCTCTCAAAGACCGAGCTGAAAGATCTGAAAGTGAGACGAGTCCAGGCTTTCAAGAAGAATTTGGTGGACCTCGCCGAGCTGGAAGTCAAGCATTCGAAGGCGGAGATCGCTCTGCTCCGCGACGTCGTCGACAGACTCAAGAATTCGCCATAATTTACTAAATGTATTACAAAAATAGAAGATCAAAGTGGTTTTGTGTAAATAATGACCAATTCATGTATTTATTCAACTTCTCGCTTTTCAAATAATTTATTTTAAATATTGCTAAAAAGATTCCCAATTCTCAAACTGTTCATGTGTCTTATGCAACTTTTTCAGTTTTTCCTTTCGAATTTCTGGTGGTGGTCCCGATTAATTCCCTCAAAAAATGTGATATTGCTCCCCATTGAACTATCGATTTTTCCGATTTCTCTGTGAAATGTTTAATTTATTCTGGTCCCGCCCAATCCTGTCCCTTTCCCGCCTGAATCCCATGAATTTTGCATTTTCCATGCGCTTGGATTTTTCCGCTCCGAAACTATCAGTCCCCGATTAAATTTCTTCTTTTTCTGTTTCCCCAGCGGTTGAAAACGTCCCGCTTTCATACCTTTACAACACGATTTTCAGCACCTTTTCAGTTTTATCACTTGAAACGTAGGTTAATTAGGGCTCATTGGGGTAGGAAATCTCGAAAATAAGACTAGGAACCCTGCAGAACTGAAATTTGAATGTCTCTCTAGAATCTGAATCACCCAGAATCCAAACCAAAAGTGACGAAATCAGTTTATCAGTGACCATCATGACTGTTTCTGAACATGATTCAGAATAGAATTACACTCGGAATCTGTCATTTGACCATCTGATTCCGATTCCCACGAATAATTGATTCGGGCGTATTCTCTAGTCTGATACCGTACTATTCGTCCGTTTCCCGTCAGAGAGAATATTTGTAAAATGCGAAGAATCACAAGAGAAATTGACGTCATCCGATGACATTTCAAATGTTTTGTTGGTCTTCTGAAAACAATCGAGTCACTGTGTGATAGTGTCCAAAAACGGATAAAACTGATATCAGTGAGAGATAATTTTGAGAGAGAGACTGAGAAAAAGAGCAGATTACTGTATCAGTTGAACGAAAACATTCTGATTTTGTGAATTACCTTGAAACTTTAGTATTGATAAGTAATCGATTCTGTTCAAATGCACTTTTTGTGAACATTCTTGTGAAAAGTGACCCAAAAAGATCAAAAACCATAAATCCGCCGAGAAAATTCCAGAGATTCTGATTGATCTTGAGAAACAATACGAGATTACAACAAAGCTCTCAGTTTCCACATTTTCTTCTATCATCTCGTTTCCTCTTTTCCGAACTCCGTGAATCCAGAATCCGCATCACGTCTTCTCATTTTCCAATCTATTCTCTACCCGGTATCTATTAATAGACCCCCTATCTTCTTTTTTTGGCGTCTCTTTTCTTCATGACAAAATATCACTATGTCACTTTTCTACGTCTCTAGTCCAACAAGAGTTTCCCGGTGATAACTTTTGAAAATATCAAAAACAATCTATGAAAACGTCTTTTTGGCCTGAATTTCTTCGGAAACTGCGAGCGCTACCTGATTTTTGTCAGTTTCATAATCACAGTGATTCAGGGTTCAGAGTCGTGATAAATGCGTGAGATTCTCTTCCCTTCATTGATTTGAAAATGTAATTCACAAAAAGTAAGAGGACAGTCCGTCGTGAGCACCCGTTCTGACCCATTCACCCACCTTTTCTCTTGATCCTCCTCACCGTTATGATCCTTGTTCTGATTGCAGAAGTCGACGTTCGCTGGCCCCCGTGATCAGCTGCCAGAGCAATGAGTTCATCGAATTTGGCAGCTTCCGAGGTGTCGTCGACCGGTTCGGGGGGAGGAGCCACGGCCACGACGACGACGTCGCCGAACCCGTCGATCGCCTCGTCGAATCCAGCGCCGCCCGCCGCAGACGGATCTCCGATTGCCAACGCGGCCGCCGCTTCGGCAGCCGTCGTCGCGAATCTGAATCCGGCCGACCGGTGGCCGACGGAGCCTTCGGCCTACAAACTCGACGAATCCATCGGAGTCGGAGCCACTGCAACTGTTTTCACGGTGAGACAATTTGCAGAATCGGGCAGAGAAAAAGGGAAAGAAGCCAAGAAAGAATTATTAGTTGGGAAATCGATTCATGTGGAAGCAGGAGGCAAAGTGGAGATATGAACAAATCAGGACAATTCCATTATTTTTAGAGAGAAAAACAACAGAATTTTAGGCTAGGGGAGTCGTATTTGTTAGAATAAAATCGAGTTGGAACCGCTAAATAATGAAAGCAAGCGCAAAATTTTTAGGACAAAGAGATAAAATTTGTGAAAGTTGACCAGCACACCATCTGCTCAGTGCGTGTCATTGGCATAGATCGCGGGCGCACGGACGAGAGAGAGAGAGCGACGGGGTGGGCGCAGTGGTCACGTGTGCTTTGGAAAGACAACACGGTCACTCAGTGATGACGGGCAGAAAGGGAGCGGGCGGCGAACGGAGTGTCGTTATGAAAACGGAGAGATGCGAAGAAGACTTTTAGGAGCTAAACGAAGGAATAACATCGCACCTGATTAGTATTCCTTAATCCGCTGCCTCTTCCACGATGTTGTCTAATTGGGAATATTGATTGGAGTTTGTGATGTTCATAGAAAGTATAGAAAGGAATAGCCGTATGAGAGCTGGCCGAGTGTATAACATGCTAATTCCGACATTTGAATAGATGCTTTGTGCTTCGAACGTGGGAAAATGAAGAGAAAAGAACTGTTGGCGATGCAATGGATGCTTCAACATGTACTGGAGCCCTCTAGAAGTTATTTAAACAGATCGAAACAAGTTCGAAAGATACTTATTTTCATTGAGAGCAGTCTTGCGAATCGGCCGAAAACAAGCAAAATTTGAGTAGCGAGCAGTGTTTTTTAGTAACATCTGACATGTTGGCCAAATGCGGAAATTAGAAAAAAAGGACGAAAACAGTGAACAACTGAGCGATTCAGAAAAAGACGGTTTTCAGCCTCTTAGGTAGTCTTGCAAAATCATAAACTGACTTAAACGGGAAAAGGAAAAAATCGAACACTGCCGACGTGTCGTTTTGAAAAGAAATGGAGAGAATGAAAGAGAGATGGAGAGCCAGCGACAATTGAATGCGGCGCCCCATACATATGCATTTTATGGGCACGGGTTGACGAGATACTGTAGGTGGAGGAGGGAAGAGTTGCGAATACCTGAACCCTTTTTCGGGTTGGACGTTGCATTCTGAATCTAATACGTAGTTTATTGACAGTGTTTCTTTCAGGCATTCTGCTTACCCAGGAACGAGAAAGTCGCCATCAAGTGTATCAATTTGGAGAAGTGTCAGACTTCTGTCGACGAGTTGAGTCATGAGATCCAAGTGAGTCCCAGATGTTCAGTCATCTCCCAAACGTTTCGATTCTCAGGCGATGTCGCAGTGCAACCATCCGAACGTCGTCAGCTACTACACCTCATTCATTGCCCAAGAAGAACTGTGGGTCGTGATGCGCCTGTTGAACTGCGGATCCATGCTCGACATTCTGAAACGGAAGGTTAAGGCCATCGGAAAAGAACAAGCTCAGTTCGGAGTGCTGGACGAAGTGTCGATTGCGACGGTGCTGAAAGAAGTGCTCAGAGGCCTCGAATACTTCCATTCGAACGGACAGATACATCGAGACATCAAGGCCGGAAACATACTGCTCGCCGACGACGGAACCATACAAATAGCCGACTTCGGAGTGTCCGGATGGCTGGCCTCTTCGGGCGGAGACCTCTCCCGACAGAAGGTCCGTCACACGTTCGTCGGAACTCCGTGCTGGATGGCTCCAGAAGTGATGGAGCAGGTGCAAGGATACGACTTCAAGGCGGACATCTGGTCGCTGGGAATCCTGGCGATCGAGTTGGCCACCGGAACCGCGCCCTACCACAAGTATCCTCCGATGAAAGTGCTCATGCTGACTCTACAGAACGATCCGCCGACTCTGGATACGAATGCGGAACGGAAGGACCAGTACAAGGCGTACGGAAAATCGTTCAAGACACTGATCAGGGACTGCCTGCAGAAGGATCCGGCGAAGCGGCCGACCGCCTCCGAACTTCTGAAGTACTCGTTCTTCAAGAAGGCCAAGGACAAGAAGTATCTGGTGCACACGCTCATCGAGAACCTCGCCTCCGTGCCGTCTGTGGCCCATCACTCGACGAAGAAGGTCGCATCTGGAAAGCTGAGAAAAGATGCTCATGGCAACTGGGAATTCGAGTATGACTCGCCGGAGGATAGTGAAAGCGACGAAGAGGGTGGTCAGAAAAAGGAAAAGAAGGAGAAGGACGTGGTCTCCGGAGAGGACGAATCAACTGGTGCTTCCGCAGCGAATCAGTCGACTGAGACGTTGAACATGGTGCTGAGAGTGCGCAATCAGCAGAGAGAACTCAACGACATCAAGTTCGATTACACTAAGTCCGCTGATACTGGTCAGTTGTCAATCCCTTTTACCTTTCTCCAACTTCTGTTTCAGTCGAAGGAATCGCTCACGAACTAGTCACCGCCGAGTTGATAGACTGTCATGATCTGGTTATTGTCGCGGCCAATCTGCAAAAGTTGATCGATTTCGCTGAGCAGAAGTCCGACAGACGGTCCATTACTTTTGCCCTCAACTCGGGAGTCCATGCCAATGAGGTTTGTCTAGCTAGTGTTTCTGAAAGTTTTCAGGAGATCATCAAGTAGGAAGGGATTCGACGTTGTCGCTTATGTTAGGCTTCCAATATCCTTCAAAATTGAAAATGCCAATTTCCGTCGCTGTTTCGTTTCCAGCCTCCTGCTCAATTTCCTGAGCTTATTAGCATTGTTTATAAGACGGACGTCACCGGATTAGCTCTTCTCGCCATGTGCTCTCTCGCTGTGCACAACTAATGACCCACGAAGAAAATGCACGCAGACACTCGAGTGATTACGATAATGAGGTCCGCGTTGTCATTGGCGATAAGAACACGCGCAGTGCGAATTAGGAAAGCATAGAGAACAGAGCAGGCAACAAGGTAGAAAAGAGAATTCATTTGTTGAGAGGGGAAGAGATTTGTTGTGAAAGCGAGATTTGGTGGAAGATAACTGTGACTGATATGTATCTAAAGTTTCCGGTGACTGGATGATTGTGTAACTCGACAAGACCTCCCGGTTGCAAAGTTCATCCCAAGTCTTTTGCACTTCCTGTAGTTATCCGCTTTTCACGTAATGCGCAGAACTATGATGCTGTTACTAAATGCGTCGTTTTCTTCTCGCTGAGCCGCCCGGAGCCGACGAGAGTGTGAGTACGAGGGACTATGTGAGCACTTGGAAACACAAAGATGCCTCGCGAGTTGCGAGATTTGGATCCGGCGAAGAATATCTGCTTGAGTGGTCAATCTTTCCATGTTAGGCGGTGGAGATGACATTCTGTCGAAATCGTTCGAATTGTCTCGTGAAGGACGCCATGATTGGGTAAGACACGGGAGGTCGGCAGGTGCCGCGACTGCACCTGTCCGCAGGAAATTCTGTTTTGGACACCCTGTCAGAGTAGCGAGAGTTGCGGGTGGCTTCTGGAAAATGTTTAAAGCCGTTTTCGAGAAGTCATGATTCATGACCGTGTGATGCCATCGGAACTTTGGATGTTGGCTGTTCTCTGTTGTGTTTTCGATTTCCGATTGTCGAAAGATACAATCTTCAGTTTTGTTTCGAACTAGCCATTTTCGTTGTTGATTACTTGGAATTCGAAGCATTTTCCAATTCGTATAATCATCATCTAGTCCTCGTGACCCGCTGAGAGCTCTCCTCATCTATTATAATGTATCGGTTCAGAAGACGTGCATAGCGAAACAGAGCTCCCTAATTAGAGAGGTTCAAATGTCAGAATAGGTCAGTTTTCGCGCTTATGAATCATCTTTGTTAGCACGCGATTTTGCGTGTTGTTTCGGATATATACGAAAATTCCGTAAGAAAGCAATTACTAGAAAAGGGAAGAAGCCCTTATGATCCTAATCCATTGCGGATAAACCTCCTGCCCGCGAAGAGCTTCTCGGATTGTGCGCTGAGAGCTGAAAACTAATCGAAACAGCCATAATCCGTTTCGGTTGTCATAATCCACACTCTATTCAATGCATTTCAGGTGCCGGACGAGCGGACATTGACCGGATTTGCCCAGATATCGCTGCTCGACTGAGCCCCCCAGTCCCGATTCCTCCTGATTTCCCCGCCCTCGTGGCAGCTTTCCGAGGTGTTGAAATGCCCAACATTTCCCGCTTCTGGGCTTTTTTAGACCCGTAGTCTCTTTTCCATTTCCTCTCATAGTCGTGGCTCCGCCTCCCCTTTTCATGCGCGTACTGCTCACCAGAAGCCCCGCCCCACATGTTTCATTCTACTCTTTCCCGCCCCGAAAAGTGATTCAGAGTGATTTCCCAGCCCAAAATGACTTTTTTATTTTTCTCTTCCCAAACTTTTTCAGACAACAAAAACATCAAAAAATTTAAAATTGTATAAAAATTCGAGTGCTCTCTTGGCTTATTAAAACGAATATCGTGTTTATTTCCCGTATTTCTTCATTTTCGCCCAGCTCCCATTTTCGCTTGTTTTTTACTGATTTTAACTGATTTATTGCTCTTTTTGTAGCTTCTTTCCCACATTTCCCCAAAGTTCTTCCCACAATGCACACAATTTTAGAGAGAAATATCACATGAATGAGAAATAAATAAATCTTTTTCGATTTACCCAACAGTTCCTTCTTATCATTATCAACGTTTCTGATCAAAGCGACGATCATCTTCGCTTTCAACTACTTACCGTAACCTCATACAAACTTCTCAAAATATCTCCCATGACTCATTTCTTGATAGCTCTATAACCCAAATATCAGTTTTTTCGCTCCGAGACCCGGTCCTCGCAGAGTTTTTACACAAACAGCCCGTTTCCCGGCCACCCGTACTCGCTTCTCTCCGCTCTCTCGCTTCACCTGATGTTTGATGCAAGTGCGCTCCGACCGACTCCCCTTCCACACACTGCCTCGCCCCGACGCCTGCGTCTCCCGCCCGTGATGCTGTCTTCTGCGACTCTCCACTGTGGTCGAGTCGGCATCTGCTTCTACGACGAAGGCGACGAGAGACCCGCGAGAACATGCGTCGAGGAGAGAGTCCAGGTGGCAAGCCGCCTCGCGCGGCGATCGACGCGTCGCGGTCGCCCCCGTCGTTTTCGCGATTCTCACGCAGCCCTCCTCGCTGTGTCGGCTGCTAACTTTTTGCTTTGAGCCCATGTTTCGAGTGCTTACAGTTATCCAATTTCAGTCAACTTTGCTTTTTCTTGTTCAGAATTTCGAGGTCAATCAATTGATATCAGTTTTACTTTTCTTTTCATCCCTTTGTTTATTGCATATTTCACGAATCAACAATCACATTCTCAGTTTCTGTTTATTTCAACACACTTTTCCTTCCAATTTTTCACAATTTATTCGAAAATATTCGAATAGAAAATCATCTCCTAGTTTCTCAACGAATTATTTCGTACCATTCAGAAAGTATTGCAAGTTTTCAAAGTTTCCTCTTGTTTCATAGGGAAAGAATCAAAAAATGCGAGCCCTCGTACTTTTGTTGACTTTCGTCTGCTTTTTCTCCATTTCCATTGTTTGAAGTTCGAGAGCGTTTCAAGTTTCTAAAGCTTTACATGGTTTCTCGAGTAGCTTCCATTACTTTTCTTAATTTCATCAATGCATTTCTTAATCACCTATATTTGTTTTCCGTATGAATAATACGATTCTTATCTACATCGATTCCATCAAAACAAAATAGTGTTACGTGCGATTATTCTCCAAAGTTGTTGCTAGTGCGTTGAAATGTTTGTATTTGTAACTGGAGATCACTTTCTGACCCGATTCTCTTTCATCTTTCCATTCGACACTTCATCCCTTCATAAATATCCAGTTTCTGTAATATACACGACTTTTTCTGTTCTCTGACATGTCTCTGAACAATAATTTTCACAAATTTTATCTGTTTCGTGAATTCGATCGCAGTCAATTCGCGTTCCCTGCCCTTTTTCGTATTTTCTTTATTTCAGCCAATTTCTTCCGTCTCCTCTTAATTGTCGTCCGTTTCTCGACCATATTTCCTTTTTCCAGATAGTTGGATTCAAGATTCCAATAGTATCATCATCATCAATTTGCGCAACACAAAGAACCAAGCAGAGAGAATGTTCAGACACTGATTGGACAACCAAATATCCGAAGTGTTCACTATGGTAACAACTGACGATAGTCCGCCCGTTCACAGAGGACCAAGAACCCCTGTAAGTCTTTCGAGTTTTTAAACAAAAAGAGAACTGAAAAACGAACAAGTTACCTTACAAAAATAAATTCAAAAAAGTTAAGTAATACGTTTTTTATCACTTTCTCAATAGTTTTCAAAATAAATGTTCGAAAATTGCACAAGCAGAAAACGAGCGTTGTAACAAATACTTCGCCCTGCTTTCTTCACTAAAGAGGCAGTAGAATGCCAAGCTAATTTCAATGCATTGAAAATCTTGAAACAAAAGAAAATGTCGGATTCTACAGGATGGTGAGCCGACGGACCCGGCACAACTGTCAACGCCACCAAATTCAGCATCCAGCTATGCACCATTCTACCCAAATGAATGGTGAGTCTTTACTTTTTACGATTTCTGAAAAAAAAACATCAACAGACTTTTGGAAGCAGGTGAAAAATACCTGCATGTAGATAAACCGATAATTGAAAATGGGTTTGATTTTCCAATATGAAAACATAATACCTACATACTTGTTTTTGCAGCGAAATAAGAAGAGGTCCAAGAACACCGCCGGAGCCGCCGAACGGACACCGTGATAACATAGCTGAGTATCCTCCTCCTCCTATCCCTCCTCCGTATTAGTGAGTGAACTACTGAACTATCTTCTCACACTGAGTCAGCCTATATTACAGTAATCAGACAACCATGGGATACGGATACAATGGTGTAAGCTACCAATATTCTGGTGAGTTTCTTTTTTCAGTTAAAAACAACGCTATAAGAAGTATGAATAAAAATAGAAAAGTAGATCGGATACATATGCATTCTGCTAACCAGCTTGTCGGATATGTAGTTGTTGTCAGCTGAAGATTTAGATTTTGTAATGAAAATAAATCACAAATTATCTAACGAATCTATTTCACAAATTACTTTATTTCCAGTCCTTCCACCACATCATCCACCTCCGTACTACCCTCCGTCTTACTACCATGGCCCTTCACACGCTCAAGCGGCCCATCCCCATCAATACGTCCCTCCGTCTCCACAAGCTCCGCCTCCTCCGCTAGGCATGGCTCATATCAACACGGTTCCACCACCACCACCGGGGAAACCTCCTCCGCCTCCTGCCCCCAGAGAATCGGCTCCATCATCGTCGACCTCGACACCGTCTTCTTCGACCCCTAATCATCATCAACGATCGAGAGTTTGGGCAGGTGGTTCAGCATCTTCCTCGAATGTCGCAGCGACGAGCACCGTCCAGGCTCAACCTCCGCCAGCTACATATCAACCGTTTTCACCGTCTCTGAAGCAGCGAGACTCCGTATTGTGAGTCACTGTTCCTTCGCTTTCTCTCTTATCAATAACTGTTTCCAGGTACTTCCCTCTTCCACCCCCCGTCCCTCCTACTCTCGGACCACAACAGAATCAGCGTGGCCAGGGGCCTATAGACGCAAATGACATATTGCATGGAGCCCATCAGACGACTGTAAACAGTGACAAGAAGAAAGATGTTCGAAGAGACGTAAGTCACGCACCCACGTTATCAGTGCTCATATTGTTCTTTTTCAGTCTTGCCGAGGATCTTTTCAACCTGAACTGACTGGAATCCCGCCTCCACCCACTGCTCCGAACCTCAATGGCTTCAGGACACCGGATCTTCTGCCGCCCCCGCCGATACCTCCGACGCTCACGACCAGTACACCGGCGGAAAAGACGCAGCAAGACGACGTCTCACCGACGACTCCGTCTCCTCCGCTACGAGCATCTACATCCGATGCGGGCACCGCCTCAGCGTCCTCTCAGCCGTCTTCGGAGGATTCTCCGTCTCCCGCACTGACAGTTTCGTCGTCTTCTTCTGATGGCGCTGTTGAACAACGACGACCAGCAGACAAACAAGCAAGTAAAAAAGAAAGGAAACGAGAGAAGCTCCAGGAAAAGAAGGTCAACAACTCGACACCAGAAAGGGAAAACGTTACTGATGAAGCTGCCGCGCCGACGAAGAAACCGGTTAAAATAAAAATAGCACTTCCATCAATATTCAAGGCTGCAACCGTGGTGCCCTCCTCTGAGCCCGCACCAAGACGCTCGGAAGCTCCGAAGCCTTCCCAGGAACTTCGAAAGCCGATGCAGTCGAAGAAGCCTGCTGAAGCTAGGGAACCTTCTGCAGTTCGTCTTGCTGCTACACCTAAAACTGCTACTCCGGCTCCTCCGTCTGCTTCAACTCCAAAACCCAGTTCTACTTCTGCTCAAGTGGAAACCACCGCTAGAAGCGAACCTTCCGAACCCACAAAAGCTCCACTCACTCCATCAGAAAATGGCCGGAAAATACGACTAGCAGCACCGACCACTCCAATCACTCCGATCACTCCGGTTACACCGTCGTCCGCTGCACTCGGAGAAGACGGGCAGAAAGAACTCAGTTGCCGCATGCGTGCATTCAGACGGAAAATGAAAACAGGCGACCAGGGACTATCAAAGCAGAAGACGACAACGGAAGCGGAAGGCACACAAGAAGTACAGAAGGAGTTAGAACAGGAAGACGTACAGAAGGATAAAGAATCAGAAAAACAGGAAGACGTACAGAAGGAAGGAAAACAAGAAGAGCAGAAAGACGTACGGAATGAGGCAGAACAAGAAGAACAGGAAGACGTACAGAAGGAAGAAGACCAAGAAGAGCAGAAAGACGTACGGAATGAGGCAGAGCAAGAAGAATACGAAGACGTAAAGCATGATGCAGGACAGGAAGAACAGGAAGAAGTTCAGAAAGAGCCAGAACAGGAAGCAGTACAGAAAGAGTCAGAACAAGAAGAAGTACGAAAGCAAGCAGAGCCGGAAGAGGAGCAGGAGCAATCACATCCGGAAGAGGAGCGGATCGTCGAAGAGCCGGAAGTTGTGTTAGAGAATCCCGTCGAGATGGAGATTTCGGAGGCGGTTGTAGAGCAAAATGAACTGGAAAAGAAGTTTATGGAGGATCGGGAAGAGAAGCAAAGCGACCCAGAGGTGAGTGAAATGAACCGAGTGAGACTTTACGTAAATGTTGAAATTACAGATTAACCATGCTAATGAGGAAGAGCTGATCGTCTCGGAGCCGACAGTGCCTGCGGAACCCGATTTGGAAGTTTTGGAGATCCCGATGGGATTCGATATTCCCGAACCGGCTGCGAGTTCACCCGAACTTGAGATTTTGCATATCCCAGAGCCAGAGCCTATCAGATCCAGAGAGCCTTCGCGAAGACCGTTTACTCCCAAGGAAACACCTGAGAAGCTGAAACGCAAGAACGAAAACACCGTGGACCTTGAACCAGAGCCGATCAAGAAGCCACCGGTGATCACCAAGGCTGCTCTCAAAATGCAACCACCGCCCGTGTCGACTCCGAAGCCAAAAGGAAGACGTCCCGGAAGGAAACCCAAGAATGCGCCACGAACTTCTCTATCTCCAGAGCCAAAAAGAGAAGACTTCACAGCACTGAAAGCCCGAATGGAACAGGAGAATCGAAAACGTGCCACCACTGTGATGTCTATGTCGGATGAGTCAGCCGCGAAGAGGACAAGGCCAGAAGAGTCGTTCCTGGATCAGGCCGATCGTTTGAAGCAACGGTTGCAGGAAATCAATATGGGAAGAAGAGTCAGAGAACAGCAGGAAAAGGAACATGCAAAAATGGTGGCTGATCAGAGGGAGAGACGGATCGCCGAGGAAGAAGCCAGGCAAGTCGCCGAGAAAGAAGCTGCGAGGGCAGAAGCCGCGCGACTTGCCGAGGAGGAAGCTGCGAGACTCGAAAAGGTCAAGAAGGAGGAGACGCCGACTCCGGGAGAGCTGAGATCCACGTCGTTCCATACGCCAACTGACTCGGGAGATTCGGATATTGAAGTCATCACTATCATTGGCCCTTCAAAGTCATTGCAACCGACCAGCACCTCTTCTAATTTGGACGTCGGCTTAGGAAAAGGAGTGCGTCCAACCATGATGACAAAGGATGATATCGCAAAGGCGGATAAGTTCATCGAGGCTCAGAGTTTCGCGCGAGCAAACAGGGCCAAGCAAAGCACGACTCCAATTGTGTACAGTTCCGAAAAACTCGCGGAGATGCGCAAGAATCTGAGCAGCAGCAGTGTAAACTCGTCAAATGTCTCCATGTCGCTAAGCGAACCGGACCGGGACATTTCGATTAAATCTGAGCTTTCTGAGCTTTCGATTCCTCCCGAGGTACCCAGTGACTGCGATTCGCTGCAGGCTGTGATGCGGAAAAGCATTGCGCCTCTCGATGAGCGCTCCCAGTTCCTTACTGGACTGGCCAGAAGCCAAAAGGAGAATGGAGGCACTTCTGGGGTTAAGTATGCGCGTGGAGCTCTACGTCATGTTGAGGAAGACGAAGCCGAGACAAAGGCCCGACGTGGAAATCGACGAATTCATCCGGACTTTGAGAAATCGAAACGCGATGCTGAGGTTGCCTCGATGAGTGGAGAACAAATGGCAAAATCGACTTCCAACTTGAAAACGTTGACACGCAATTACGGTCTTCCGAAAATCTCCAAGCGGTTCCGAAAGTTCATCAGTGTCCGAAACCATCCGAATGGCGGAGGCACCATGATATCCTGCGACTATCTCCGTGTTTCCAAAGAATTCAATCTAACGAAACATAACATCCACGAGTTTGCCCGCCAATTTGTTCGATTGGGATTCGCAGAATACAAGGGAGTCCCCGTGTTTTGCATCGGAATCATCGAGAACGGTGCTCAAGAATTCAACGACATCCTCACAGAAATCGTCAGGGACTACGAGAACTTGATGGTGAAAGTGGGCAGCATAACAAGCAAACAGCTCATCGAGACGATGCCGATCAAACGCTACTTCGAGACCGCCTTGGACACACTCTCCTGCGGCACTTTCAGGTGAGCAATTGGCGATAGACTATGACCTCAATTCACTATTTGTTTTCAGATACGGACCTCTGATGGCGGTCTCAATGGTCGGTGCGAAACAGGAAGAAGCCGGTGCACACTTCTCCGCCATCCTAAAACACCTCGAGAAGAGCCCGTTCCTCGCCCCAATCATGCCATGGGGAGAGTGGTCCCATCTGGAAGGAATGGCTCCGACCGACTCCGACGACGGACCCATCATCTGGGTACGTCCTGGAGAGCAGATGGTTCCGACCGACATGAACAACGGACGCAATGGACGTGCACCCCATCCCGGCGCCACACGACACACCGAACGACGGGAGTTTGAGTTCCTCGACAGAACACCATGCCACGCAGACCAAGTAGACGACAAGGAGTCGGTGAAGAGGTCCACGGCAGCAGTCGGCATCTTGCAGTCGATCGGCAACAACAAAAACAATGAAGGCTACTCGCCACAAGAACGTCTGGCCGTCAAGGATGTCGTGACCTTCCACGCTGGAAATCTGCACGACGTCGTCAAACATCTCCAGCTGGATTTGTTCGAGCCTCCAACCAACCAGGTGGGTATCTCATTTTCCTTTTCTAGTACCTCATATCTTACTTTCAGTGTATCGCCTGGGTCGAAGAAGCGAAGCTGAACCAAATGCGTCGCGAGGGAATCCGATATGCCAAATTCGAGGTGAGTCTAGAGATTCGGAAGTCTCGTGAATATCGTTTCTTTTCCAGCTCCGCGAGAACGACATGTACTTCCTGCCCCGCAACGTCGTCCATCAGTTCCGCACCATCGCCGCGTGCTCTTCCATCGCTTGGCACGTCCGTCTGAAGCACTACTACGCCGCAGGCAATCCGACGACGCTGGAAGATCGCGAGTTCGAGTGCAACACCGAATATTCGGATAACGAGGCCCCCGAGCAGTAGATTTGTTAGTGTTCATATCAGGTTTATTATGTTGAAAATTCCTTTTAAAACTTCAAAACAGGTAGTCGAACGTTCGGAAGTCACGAATCGTTCATTGTTTGCTAGTCACAATTCCCCCGGTTTCACTTATTTTTCTGTTTCCGTCTCCAGAATCATTTGTTTTCAACTCATTTCCCGATCCCAAATACGAGGTCTTTCGTCCCTTTCCAAACCAATTATTTCATCTAAAACTTTTCTTTTCTGTCATTTCCCGCACCCAAAAATCTCTGAGTTGTTACCTCTTTCTCTCCGATTCTTCAACTGAAATTCGACTCTTCCAATGCCTTTCCGATCTCCGAACCTCAACGACTATCGATTCGTTCCAATGTTCAGTGTGTATTTATCTGTCCCCACCAACTA